>CM029541.1:2430794-2570794 GCA_017141395.1 Laodelphax striatellus | reverse complement strand
AATTGGGTAATAATATCATGCTGATTGAGGACCGTGGTCCGTGGTTGGCTGAAGTCGTAATTGATTCAATTCGTATAGGATTTGTGTTGGAGATAGGGATACGAAATGGTATTATATAATCAAAGGGTATGTCACCCTTTTGACTTCTATTATTCCTTACATACATTCATGATAAAAATTCTCAACTTTTCAATTTTGATAGAAATATCACATATCAAAACCAAATCCTCACTTTTTCACTAACAATTCACAACGATATTAAAACCAAGAAAATTGATCCCAATAATCACCCCGTAAAAACTATAGCTCAGAAAAACTGTACTTTTTCCAGTACTGTCAACACGCTCCACTAATATGCATTGATTATCAACATTTCGATTTGCAACTCGAAAACTCGATTTTTTCCCATTTTTTCATCAATTTCTTCTATTTTTCATCACTTTTCACCACGCTTTCATAATGTTTTTTCCACTTTTCCGGACTTTTTTCTCACTCTCTTGTCAAAAGCTAATACTCGGCGCATATTGAACAGAGAGCCGACAGGTTTTATCCGGTTTTTATCCGGCGCTGTGTGAACGCTCCAATTCATTCGCTTGCAAATCAAAAGTCGCCGGCGACTTTTTAACGCCTGGGTTATTTAATTATTCCGGCGTGACAGCGCGCCATAATTCGATTAGTAGTTTGGCTTGCAAAAAGCCAAGCTACATGTGTAAGCTTCCCTAACATGTATTTTTCTCACACTCATACTATATACACAGGCTATACATCATATTTTTGTATCATATTCATGCCATACGACATTATGTGTTCCCTCAAATACATATAGGATATTATTTTCTAGTAGTAAATACAGATTTGATAAATATTCGTCTATTCGTCAAATTGTATGCTATATTTTTATGTGTGCGTATTTGTTACATGTTGTATACAGCTAGAATCCTCTACATCATGTACACGTATTTTTTGCATGTATGTGATACACAAATTCAATAATCTTCATGGGTGTAACGCGATCATGTCTGATTGATTTTTTTCAAGTTTTTTCTCCTCTCTCCAGATCATATTTTCAGTCTTTTTGGTTTCCTTTATTATTGGTTTTCTTCGAAATTCGTTGTCATTATTCTCTCGTAAGCCTCTTTCAAAGCTTGTCCATTGCATTGCGTGTGTTCTTGCATTATTGACTCTATTTGAAGCCCAATCTATACGATTTATTAATAATAAAATGAACCTCATTTTCTGGTGACCTCCACATTTGAGCAAAAAAGAGACAAATAAACAATAGTGGTAGAGAATTTTGACATCGTGCAGAACTAAAGTAAGAAAAATATAAACATGACAAATAGAAGAATAAAATAAGATTGAATTAATACTGTAGATGAATCTTGTTGAAATTTTCAAATTCCACTTTAAAATGAACACTAAATGTTCCCTAGGACTATGGTTTCATGTCACACTTAACACATAGGCTGTACTGGTCCTGATACTGTGAAACGATAATTTTAGTGTTCATTTAAGTGGAATTTCACAATTCCTACATGGTTCATCAATTATTACGGAAATATTCCGTAACATCAACGTTTTTTCTATACTGTATATAAATTAATTGAATTATTTTATTCATGTAAATAAGAAAATATATCTGTTTAGTCTTCAGTTTACAAAGCGCGAATATGAACAAAATGGAGGATAAAAAGATAGAAATAGGGAAGGGAGAGGAATTGGAGAAAAATTATCAGATTTTTACGAAGTAAGATAAGATTTTAAAAAATGTTGACAGATGAATGACAACACAAAAAGACGGATGGAATAATGAACGTGAAGGGAAGAAATGTAATACAGTAGGAATGTTTAGGGGTGAAGAAAGGGGACAAAACATAATTATAGGGTACAAAGTAGCGGAGGAAAGAAAGCAAAACTATAGGAAAGATGCAAGCAACGGAGCTGAATAATTTTACGCTGAATCCGTGACTGGAATATTAATTCTAACAAGTCCCCTATCTTGTTGCTTCAACCCTTTCTTTATTACCTCATTCCACTGCTCATCTACTTCTTCTACTTCTCCTCCTTCTCATCCTCCTCCTTCTCCTCCTTCTCATCCTCCTCCTTCTCCACCATTTCTTCGTCCATCATCATGCTCCTATCCACCAAGTCTTCCTCGACTTTCTTTGCTAGGTCTTAAATCTACACCAATTTCATCAGCTCTTCTTTCTCTAAAGCTACCTCCTCTTCTACATTTCTCCATTCCTCATCTTATTCTCTTTCCTTCTTCTTCTTCTCCTTCTCCTTATTTTTCTGCTTCTCTCTCTGATCCTTTTCTCACTACTCCTCCTCCTCCTCTACTATTCTCTACTGCTTCTCTACTTCCTCTACTACTCCTCCTCTATCATCTCATTATCCTACAACTGTTCCTCAATCTTCTTCTCCAAATTTTCAACCTACACCAAGTTCGGATAAGACTTATCCTCTTGCACCACTTCCTACTCATACTTTGCCCTCCACCTTTTCCTCCTTCACCTTCTTCTACTTCTCCTCTTCTACCTTCATTTTCTTATCCTGAATTTCGTTTTCCTCATCGTCTATTATTTTCCTGTTTATATTCCTTCATCAACTACAACATCTTATTTCTATTATCTTCTCTTACTCTTTCTCTTCCTTACTTCTTTGTCTTCTTCTTCTCCTTCTTCTTCTGCTGCTGCTGCTCCTCCTCCTCCTCCTTCTTCTTCTTCTTCTTCTTCTTCTTCTACTTCTTCTTCTTCTTCTTCTTCTACTCATTCTTTCTTATTTCTTTTTTCTTCTTCTCCTCTTCTTACTCTTGTTCTCTCTTTCTCCTGCTCTACCTCCTCCTCCCTCTCACTTCTTTTGCACCTCAACTCTCTCCTTCTTCACCCGCCCCCCACATCTTCAAGTACAATGTAAACAAGAGTGAAAACAAGTTAGGGTCGCTTCACTAGAGAAACAAATTCAGAGCCCTTGTCCAATCTATCTTTCAAAGGGCAAACCAGATACGTCCTGTCAGTAGCTCGACAGGAGGAGGGGGAGGAGGAAGAGGAAGAGATAGATTCGGAGAAGAAGGAGGAGATAAAGGAGTAGGAAGAGTGTATCTTGTAGTGGAACCACTACAACTGA
Organism: Laodelphax striatellus; assembly: GCA_017141395.1. Lineage (NCBI taxonomy): Eukaryota > Metazoa > Arthropoda > Insecta > Hemiptera > Delphacidae > Laodelphax > Laodelphax striatellus. The sequence continues at coordinate 2,567,668 of CM029541.1, read as the reverse complement.
CTAGCCTCTACAACTACAGCTAGCTTATAGGTGACCTGAGACTTGGAATCTACAAGTTGTTTAATTATTATGGACATGAAAGCGCTGATGTCCAACTTGTAAAGAAGAAGGAGGAGGAGAAAAAGAAAAAGAAGAAGAAGGAGGAGAAGAGAAGAAGAAGGAGAAGAAGAAGAAGAAGAAGGAGGAGGAGGAGAAGAAGAAGAAGAAGAAGGAGAGGAAGAAGAAGAAGAAGAAGAAGATGATGAAGTTGGGGAAGAAGAAAAAGAAGAAGGAGAGGAAGTAGAAGAAGAATTGGGAGGAGAAGAAGATGCAGAAGAAGAAGAAGAAGAAGAAGAAGAAGAAAAAGAAGAAAAGAAGAAAAAAGAAGAAGAAGAATTAGGAGAAGAAGAAGGAGAGGAAAAATAAGGATGGGTATAGAGTGGAAGGGGAGTAAGTACAAGTCTGTGAACAAGTAACCATGATTAGTTTCATGTGCTCTATTATCTTTGACTAACAAGAAACTGTTTCAGCTTATTAGAGGTTGGTCAGTACATCAACGGTTCTCGAGATTGAATTTATATTGTACTGTAAAACGAAATGAAAGTTGCGTTTTAGGTTATTATTGAATAACATTTCATCCATTCCGAGTTGCAAACGAGTTCCTGAACCTTCCATTCCGAGTTCCTAAACCTCCTGACACAAGACAAAAAAATCATAACTCAAGTTCAAACCTGAAAGAAACCCAAGTCCGATTAAATTAAGTCCGTGTACAGCTTTCTTTTAACTTTTATTCATCCAATTATTATGGATTTTCAATTATTTATAAGTAATAATTCATTATTAATTATTTATAAGTTGGTTAACTGCAACTTCTAATAATTTCTCTCATCTTTAATAACTAGTCTTTCAAACGAATATTACAGATCAGTCAAGGTCTTGCAACCACACATATGCGACTGATGACGTGGCATTCCTTTGATCATGACCTTATGACCGCAAGTTTATGAACCTTATGACTGACCACAGAGTTGAAGTGAATTATATCCTGTGGCTCACATCAGAGGAGATCAATTTCGGTCTCTGATATATATGTCATACATGGAATAGATGTTTTACATGTGTGTACATCGGTAGCATCTCTTAATTCACTGCACAGCTATCCATTTATATCCATATATGACTAATATATGTCTATTTGAATACAGAGTTCCATCTGAACCTATATAGCTGATATCACATATCTATTCGAGTATGCAGGGTGTTTCTAAAATATACCGACAAACTTCTTGAGTGATTTCCTGACATTAAATTAAAAGGAACGTTCCAGTAAAAATGATTCCTAAAATGCTTTGTTTCCCCCCCAGACGCCATTTTGTTTTTAGATTTTTATTTTTTTTCTCCAGAATGGTTTGACTAATTTTGTTGAAATTCAGCGTGCTCAAGGCCAAGATGAAGGTCTGCTGTAAAAAAGTGAAGCAACCTTATCCGACGAAATATTTCAAAATCGCGGGCAACAAGTTTCCGAGTTTCCGCCATTTCAAAATGGCAGGCATTTGAAATTTTAAATTGAAATAACTCGAAAACTTGTTGTTGCTCGCCATTTTGAAATGTCTTGTCAGATAAGGTTGCTTCATTTTTTTTACAGCAGGCCTTTATCTTGGCCTTGACCATGCTGAATTTCAACAAAATTAGTCAAACCAAAAAAACAAAATGGTGACTAGGGGGGGAAACAAAGCATTTTAGGACCCATGTTTACAGGTACTTTCTTCTTAATTTCAATGTCAGAAAACCGCTCACGAAGTTTGTCGGTCAATTTTAGAAACACCCTGTATATTTACTTGTGTAATCCATGTATTCAGCTTTATCTCAACCCTAATACTTTGGTTTTGAGATGAAGTTTCCTGACTTTGAAGTCACCAGAAACTAATTCCAATGAGTCTTTTGCCTTTCCCGTGTGGTTAGTTATCTGATTGAAGCAGTCATTACTCCTGAAAGCCTTCTTTGAGTTCACTGCTTTTCATGTGGCTTCCATCAGACTTCATTGATATTTCAGCGGTTTGAAAATAATTAAATCATTCATCGTATTTGAAGGAAAGCAGTATAATTATATAGGCTATATATAATTATATATGTGTGAATAGCAGTAACGTGATACTGTGATAGTGTTAAGTTATACATCTCAAGGTTGTCAGAACCATACATAAATATATAGAACATAATTGATAATATATCGAGATACCGGTTTCGATTGTCACACCATTATCAATCTTTGGTAAACTAAAATGAAAGTGTAGCTCGTTTACTCATGTCCGTCAGTCTGTCCGTTTGCACGATCTTAACATACGAAAGATTGTTCACTTTTGAAATATAATATCCTAGGAATGAATATAATAGTATATTGATATATTATAAAATAATATGTTATGAATATTAATATAAAATAATATAATAACACGAAATATGATATCATTGTAGATCAAGTAGCCTATTGATTTTGGTCATTGGGGGAGGAATTTTGAAAAATAACCAGAAGAAAATAAGTAGTGTAACCTCCAAATGTTATTAATACGTCATAATTTTATGGTTGGTTTTCACTCAAAACGAGTTTCATCGAACTCAACAGCTGACTTTTCAGCCGGCCTAAATACAATACTAGCAGACACTAGACAGGCTCACTATAAGGCTAGGCGTACACCGGTTAGTCAAGACAAGACAAGACGAGATTAGTCACGTTTAGTCACAGTACTTCACATCGTTGCTTATGAAGCAACACACACCGATTAGTCATTGCATCGGTGTGTGCTGCTTCATAAGCAGCTATGTGAATTACTGTGACTAAACGTGACTAATTTTGTCTTTTCCTGTCTTAACTAGCCGGTGTACGCCTGGCCTGAAGTCTGAACAAAAACAACCATTCAAGTTGATACGATTCTATTTTATTTAACCGAGGGAAGCATGATTACACAAATGATACTAAAGTGATTTAATATGTTTTAAGAGCTAATTCACTTCATGAACTACATTTTCAAATGGAATTGAATCGTATTCATGTTCAACAAAGCAATCTCCACACCCTCATTATCAACAATGTCCATTAAGTTAACAGGAAATCTGGCAACATTCCATGAATCGAGCTTCAAACGGTATCTTCTTCTTTTCCTTCTTCGTCGGCGTCTTCTCCTTCTTCTTCTTCTTCTTCTTCTTCTTCTTCTTTTTCCCCTTTTGTCCTAAACAGTCCATGAATCGAGCTTCAAACGGTATCTTCTTCTTTTCCTTCTTCGTCGGCGTCTTCTTCTTCACCTTTTTCTTCTTCCACCTGTACCACAGGAGAGACTCCTCTAATGATCCATGAATAATTAATGGGGGGCACTTTGGAAATTATTGCGATGAGAAGGGGACTATTATCAGGGGACCAATGTGCAGGGGTGCTATAAATCCACCAACTACAAGTGATAATCGATGTTTTTGGCTGCCGAATTCCAAGTGGGATGGTAAAGAAGGCAGGGGCAAGCACGGCCCTTGAAAAAAAAAACTAGGCTACCCCCAAAATCGGCCTGCTGAGAATTTTTCCGCATTAGGATAGTTGTTAGTGCTGCGTTACATGCTGGATTTGATTCACGTAGTGTTCGTTCTACTTCTTTTCCTTTTTTTTACCCTCTTGTTCCTCTTGTTCCTCTTCTTCCTATTCTGCTTTTCATTTCTTTTTGTGTAACATATTGCTCTTCTCTCTTCATAAACTGCAGCTATTCTTTGTTATGTTTCTAGTGCGTATTCTTTTATCTTGTACTATAACTTATTCATTAATTTTGCTTTTACGGCCTCATTGGACCACTTGAATCAATCATTTCCTGGTCTTTCTTAATTTTTTCTTTCGCATTGTCCAGTACTTCTTCATTCGTTCTGATCTTCTCCTTCGTTCTTCATCTGTAAATACCCTTTGTACAGTATGTCGGTTGTCTATTTTTGGTTTGAACCTTGTTTTTATGTCTTTTAGTTTGTTTAGATTTTCGGTTTTGCTTTTCAGTTCATCAAGGGTTGTTTCCAGTTCGTTTAGATCTTCTTTAATTTCTCTAATCCATCCTGCTTGCTGCTTCATATCTCATAGTTTCTCTATTATTATTCTCGATAACCGGTTTCTGGTGTCCTTAGAATGTGACCAACAAAAGATATTCTTTTTTTCGCATAGAATCTGTAACTTATTGCTGTAATTATTTTACATTTTTTCATTGTTTTGCTTATTTCTGCTTTGAAGAGGAATGTATTACTTGTGTAACTGAAAATGAAGTTATTGTGTAACTTCACAGCAAAACTTCAATTCATTCCAACAATTCATCAAACATCATTCTGTTTCCTCCTTACCAAATTTTTATCACTTCCTCCTCTTTGTAACTCTTTTATCTTGCTCCCGTCCCTTTCTCTCTCTTATCGATCTACCCTCGATCTCATTTGCTAACCTCTTCCTGATTCAGTTTCACGATTTCAGCCATCAGGTGAGTGATGTCGGGTTAAAAGCATCGGCCTCTCTTCTCAACGATTAGCCTTGCATTTTCACTTCAGTACACTTCAATGCCAATCCACCCTACTACCAATAGTACTCTTCTCAATCATTCTTCTTGTTTATCCTCTTTTTCGTGTTCTTTTTCTACTGATGTTGGTGGCTGTTAATCCCATGTCCACACTTGGTCGTCTATTTTGTGTGCGACTGAACCTGATGCATATTGTATGCTTATACTTAAGCTGTGAAGCACACAAAATTCGACCAAGTGTAGACATACCACCACAAGTCGGGCCAAGTGTGGTGGTAAGTAGAATAAGAAGGGGAGATCTGGGACACCTCAAGGTCATCAGTGACGTTATCCCCCCGCCCACCATCCAATTACCACTCTTCCCACTATGACGTCACTCCCCCCTTTCCAACCTAAACCTGTTGTACTGTCCTATGTTAATTAAAGAAAAAATGATTGATTGATTCAAGAATGTTGATGAAGTGGACATCCTTCTCATCATCAAATTCCTGTGAAGTTATTCAAGATTCATTATTTAAAGTTGATTATTTCTTGATCCATCACTAACTACGATTCATACATTATAGTATTCCAGTCCACTACCGAATATTTTATTATATACATCAATTAAGAAGAAAAAAAGAAGAGAAGAAGGAAAGGAAGGAGATGAAGGAGAAAATGAGAAAAGGACAACAAGAAAAAGCAGAAGAAATGGGAGTATTCGCTACCGAATATTTTATTATACATTAATTAAGAAAAAAAAAGACAAGAAGGAAAGGAAAAAGATGAAGGAGAAAATGAAGAAGGATAACAAGAAAAAGCAGAAGAAATGGGAGTATTCACTACCGAATATTTTATTATACATCAATTAAGAAGAAAAAAAGAAGAGAAGAAGGAAAGGAAGAAGATGACGGTTAAAATGAAGAAGAATAACAAGAAAAAGCAGAATAAATAGGAGAATACATTATTTCCTGCATCATAAAAAAGATGATGAAGTAAGAAACCTTCTCATCATTATAAAATTCCTGTGGAATCAGTGTAGTTATCCAAGATTCTTCCCGGTTCTTCACCAAATACCTTTTCGGAAATACTTTTCAAATCAATGTTGAGTAGAAAGCTGAACCAAACAGCTGCCGAATTCAGGTTTCATCCATTATGAATGTGAAAATCCTTCTGGCGCCGTAAATCCCGTATCATTCACTTGAACATCATCTGACGCTCAGCTCACTCACTCGCCGTTTGAGCTTTTGACCGGATAGAAACACACCAAACATAAGACCAAAGGGGACTAGGATAAGGGATGAAGGGACAGGGAAAGGGATTAAAGAGGAATTGGGGAAGGATGAAGGAGGGAAGAAAAGGAAAGAGATGGAGGAGGATGGAAGATTAGGATAAAAAGGGTAGAGAGGGATGAGGAAGCGGAATGAAAGAGGATGAAAATAGGGGAAGATGAGCAATTGAGCATGAAGGGGATGAAAGGGGACAAGAAGAAGAAGAAAAAAGAGGAGGAAGAAAAAAAGAACAGAAAACAAGAATAAGAGGAAAAAGAAGACCGAAGAATGAAAAGAGGGGAGGAAGAGAAGAAGAAAAAGAAGAAGAAACAAAAGAAGAATAAGGAAAGGCGAAGGAAGAAGATGGAGGAGAAAATGAATGAGAGAATAAGGAAAAGAAGGAAGAGGGAGAGAAGGAAGAGTGAGAAGAAGAAGAAGAGGAAGAAGAGTAGGAAGGAAGAGAACAGAGAAGAAGAAGAAGAAAAACGAAGTATGAGAAGCGGGAGGAAGAGAAGAACAAGAAGAAGAGAAGGAAGAAGAGGAAGTGGAGAATGGAGAAGAATAACAAGAACAAGGAGAAGAAATGGAAGAATACAATAATGAAGAAAGAGGAGAAGGAGAAGATGATGATGAGGAGGAAGGATTGGAGACGATGTGGATAAGGGATGAAACAGAATGAGGAGGAGGAGGGCTGGAAGAAGATGAGAATGGGGAAAAGAGATGGAAATAGGATGAAAGAGGATGAAGGAGGAGATGTAGGAGGAGATATGAAAGAGGATGAGGATGAGGTGTGGACGAGGGATGAAAATTGGGGATGAAAGGGGTGGAAATTGAGAGGAAGGATGGAATCCAAGCGCCTAAACATTCTCTTTCTACCCCCAAAAGCATCAGAACAGCAGGATTTTTCTCGCCAATCGTTTGGCATTGATCGCCCTGAGTCAAGGGAATTCCAGGATTCGACAGTCTGTTTACAGTTTCTCTCTGTTTTCCATTCTCTTTTAATTCTTCTAGTTCTCCGATTTCTTCTTCTTCTCTTTTTCTTCTTCTTCTTCTTCTTCTTCTTCTTCTTCTGCTTCCTCTCCTTCTTCCTCTTCTTCTTTCTCTACTTATTCTTCTTTTCTTCTTCTTCTTCTTCTTCTTCTTCTTCTTCTTCCTCTTTTTCTTCTTCTTCTTAGTTGTGCCCGGACGGAGGAGGAATCAAACCCCATACCTCTAAATGGCCAGTCTCAATAATTATTTTGGATGTCGAGAAATTGTTCTTCCCTAAAAGAACTCGAGATCATATATAATTTTATTATGAACAATTACATGTTATGTAACCTTATTATAAAGAGTATCACAATTCAATTCAACTCCTTGAAAAATAACATACTACAGTATTAAGAGTAAATACTGTACAATCATGTTGGATCGTAAGGGATTTGCTTCGTAATCAGAAAACAGTAATATGGATGGAACAGAGGAGGAGGAGGTGGAGGAGGAGGAGGAGGAGGAGGAGGAGGAGGAGGAGGAGGAGGAGGAGGAGGAGGAGGAGGAGTAGAAGAAGAAGAAGGAAGAAGAAGGAGAAGACGGAAGAGACGAAAGAGAGAGTGAACGACCTTGTTAGCGGGCGATCAGCTGTTGTAAGTATGTCAAGTTGAGTGCGCGGTCAATGACCTCTAGCCCCACCACCACCCTACACAGCCAGTAGTCAGCTCCACCATTTTATTGTTATGCTGTGAGGCTGACTGTCTCACTACCAGTCTTAGTGGTCATTCACCCCAAGGTTATAAATATTATTACCAAACAGTTTTACTATTACATTCTTTATTATTTAGATGCAGTTTCTACAGTAACTGACCTTATTACAGTAACCTTCAAGTAGTAATCTAAATTCATCCTATGCAATTGCTGACTTGTCGTTTCGCTCTTTCTATTTCTTCTTTTTGTTCTTCTTCTTATGTTCCTCTTATCTCTCTCTGCTTTCTCTTATTTCTTTAGAATATTTGATTAAATTGTTATGTTATACTCCAAAATAAAGTATCAACTGATTTGATTTTCATTCCATTTTCTGTTTTATGTTATCATTGCATCTTATATTGATATTATGAAAATTTGTTTATATTATTGAGTTTATTACTTGGAAAATTCATACAAAAACATCTAGTAGGATTTAAAATATCATAATATAGAATATTATCATGCAGAAAAAAATATGATATTTCTATATCATATTTCAAAATATGATAAAATTAATATCACAGTAGTTAATATTTATATAGCTTTCTTTAAATTATTTGTTCCTCTTACTATTGTACTTGAATATTGTACATAATTTGTTTTGTAATTTCTGTTTTGGAAATATAATCTTATCTCCCAATTAGATATTCTCTTCTTCTTCTCCTCTTTCTACTCCTTCTCTTCCAACTTCAATCATACATCCTCAACAGAACAACATCCTTTTCTTCTTGTCTTACTCATCCTCCTCTCCACCCTCCTCATTCTCCTTCTATTCTCACACTTTCCTGCTATCTCTTTTCGTCTCTTCCACCCGACAGAAATATTTTTCTGTTAGTCGAAATCGTCAAGAAAGAAGTTGAAGAGGGAGAAGAAGAAGGAGAAGAAGAAGAAGGAAAGAAGAAGAAAAAGAAGGAGAAGAAGAAGGAAGAAGAAGAAGAAGAAGAAGAAGAAGAAGAAGAAGAAGAAGAAGAAGAAGAAGAAGAAGAAGAAGAAGAAGAAGAAGAAGAAGAAGAAGAAGAAGAAGAAGAAGAAGAAGAAGAAGAAGAAGAAGAAGAAGAAGAAAGGAAGAAGAGAAGAAGAGAAGAAGAAGAAGAAGAAGAAGAAGAAGAAGAAGAAGAAGAAGAAGAAGAAGAAGAAGGAGGAGGAGGAGGAGGAGGAGGAGGAGGAGGAGGAGGGAGGAGGAGGAGGAAAAGGAAGAGAAGAAGAGAAGAAGAAGAAGAAGAAGAAGAAGAAGAAGAAGTAGAAGAAGAAGAAGAAGAAGAAGGAGAAGAGGAGGAGGAGGAGGAGGAGGAGGAGGAGGAGGAGGAGGAGGAGGAAAGGAGTAGAATGGGAAGAAGAAGAATAGGAGAAGAAGAAGAAGAAGAAGAAGAAGAAGAAGAAGAAGAAGAAGAAGAAGAGGAGGAGAAGAACGACAAGAAGAGGATAACGAGAAGCATACGTGCCTGTTCTGATCTCCCCTGTCAATGTGCCTTGTAGAATTACGAGAATGAAGTAGAAGAATTACGAGTATATTTAGAAGAAGTAGTAGTAGAAGAAGATGAAGGAGAAGCAAAAGCAGAAGAAGCAAAAGAAGAAGAAGAAGAAGAGGAGAAGGAGGAGAAGAAGAGGATAACGAGAAGCATACGTGCCTGTTCTGATCTCCCCTGTCAATGTGCCTTGTTTCAGTTCAAGACGTTTTGCCGATTGAAGACGTCAAAGAAAAATAGAAAAGTCTTAGCTTTCTTTGTGTTTATTTCTCCCACTCACGAGTTTCGTATTTTTGAGATTTTCTCCGAGAATAACCATGTTGATAAGTGCAGCATATTATCTTCTATGAATATTATTATTCTAATATTATTAGAAACTCGGCCAAACCTGTTTCCAAATTTGTTGACTTCAAAACGAACTTCATGATCCATTAACGTTCATGATAATATTTCTATGTAAAAGTATGTAATGAGGAATGCAGTTCCAATGAAATATTATCACAGTTATATGATTATTTTACAGTATTATGATTCCATGAATTAACTCATTCTTTCCGGAGCTGCGCAAATTCATTTTTTAATTACTGCTATTCTTTCCAAGCCTTCCAATCAATAGGAATGGAAACATTGTACAGTCTTACAACAACTCCAGTAGACTACCAAAACATCCTACCAAAACAATTCCTTTCCTTCCATCAAAATCCATCGAAGTTCCATGTTTCACTAAATCAAAGATACTTTTTTAAAATGTTAGGTTTCCTCCTAATACAACATCAGATCCTTGCTTTACCTTCACTATTCATATGAATCAATACATCCGTTATTCATTATCAAAAAGTATAATATTCATTATTCAATTATTCAAACGTAATTTAGGCATCAGTATTTTTGATATACAGTAACATGAATAATTCAATGATGAAGCTATGACAATACGATTAAATTCTGAAAATACATTTTAAATCTTAAATGATAGAAACAGATAAAGAGTTGACCTGAAAAGTTGATCAGTGTCCGAGACTCATTGAACAAAAATCTCAATTCCAAACCAATTTCATGTCTCTTCTCATTCATGAGTCTATTCAAAATTGAATTTCCGGGACCTATATTCTCACTCAGTGACAGGCAAAGCATGGAAACACACTCAGAATAATGACATCATGTCATAAACGTGACGTATCCAATTCAGTGGTTTCGCTTCTAAAAAAAAAACGCATCACTGTAGAAGGCTTGGATGTTGTTTTCAACAAAATCCGAAAATTTTCCTCTCGCTAGGGGGAAGATTTGAGGGGTGCGTTTGGTATAGTATTATAGAGTTAAGTTTCAGTGAATTTTGAAGATTTATAGTTGAATTAAAATTCAGTTGAATTGAGTTGTTTAACTCTGGTTTTATATTGCAGTAAAATGTACTTTTTTATCTCAAATCAAAGGAAAAGCCTAATTGATATAATAAAATAGTATTCTTGAATATTATTCAAGCAATATTAATAGAATAATTATATTTCTCCAGTTTTCTTACAATATCAATTTGGCCAATACAGTCTCAATACACATTGCAATTTTATAGATCAAATAAAGCCTGATTTTTGAAAATTGAATGATAAATAGCTGAGATACAGCGATTTCTCTGTTACAGGTTATGTCACTGTCAAAATTGAATTAAAATTTCTGCACAACAGTACTGACATAGAAATGTAATGATAAGAAATCTCATTATAAGATAAAATCATTATCGCTAGAATTATGGATCAAGGAACCGATAAATAACAGTCATACGCCATCCGCACAATTAAAAAAATCTACTAAGAGTGAATTTATAAGCCAGTATATAAAAGGAGTACAATATTTTAAAGTATTTATTTACTATATTATACAATGTTTATAAGCAAGACCAAAGTCGTCTAGAAATCTTGGTTTATAAGTACATTAGCTTACCACAAGAATAGAATATTCCAATTCTATTAAATCCTTCGATTTACATTTTGATGCTCTTGATGAACAAATTTGTCAGAATAAACGCTAAGAATACAAATCTATGAATTCATAAATCTCACCGTAACAAATTGCTATCAAAATCAAAATCCATCATATCTCAAAAAATTTAATCTAAAATTTGATTTCCTCCAAAACTCTTCCCGTTCAAATTCACAAAAAGCAACAAAACCAAAACTCCCACGACGAAAACTACACTGTGTTTAATTTCTGTGTTAAATCACGTACAGTACTGAAACTAAATGAAGTTCTTCTTCTCGATTTGAATAGCACTTTAAATCACGACCACACCCTCCCCCCTCTTTTTAAAACCCCTCCCCCCCCGCACATCACTGCATCTCTTTTTTGACGGAGTAATTACTTTAATAAATCAGGGTGAAAAATTGCATTCCGCAGCTCTATGAATAACTCACGACAAGGAGGGTATCGTGAAAGCTTTCTTGTTTTAGTCTTTGCTCTCTTCCACCTCATCATGCAGTATATGAATCACAGATTTTCCCTGAATATATCATTTTTTCACATTCTTCTTTGCTTGTTCCTTCATTCTTCTTAGTCTAGCTCTTCGTCTCAATTCTTTCATTCTCACTTTTTTTGATGAATATAGTATATTCTCCACTTTTCTCTATTACTTTCCTCTCTCTTTCGTATTTCTCTTTTGTTTTGTTTGCTTTCTATTCTTCTTTCTCTTCTCCACTATATTGCCCATTATCTTGTTCCTCTCATTCTTCATCTTATCCCTTCAGCATTCTTCTATATAATTTCCTGGCTAATTTTCTTCTCACTTACAATTTCTCACATATTCTTCATTCATTCCTTCTTCTTCTCCTTCTCCGTTCTTCTACATGTGTTTCTCTCACCTCACCCTTTCTTATCACACTCTTTCTTCATTCTTCATTCAATACGTTTGAATTTTTCCATCTACTTTCACCAAATATCAAGGTTTTTTATCCCATTTCACCTATTATTTTTCTTCTTCCTCTTCTTCTTCTCTTCCCTATTTTCCCCCCTTTATCTTTCCTCATCTTTTTTGGTCTTCTTTCCTCTTCCTTCTTCGTCTTTCTTCTCATTTCTTTTCTTATCTTATTCTTTCTTTGTCTTCCTCCTATTTCTTCCAATTTGTTCTTATTTTCCTTCTATTTCTTCCTCTTCTCCTTCCTCAATTCCCCTCTCCTTCATCCATTCTCCTTTTTCTCCTCTATGCTCTTCTCCTTCCTTCATTCTCCTCTTCTTCCTCCTCACCTTCCTTCATTCTCCTCTCCTTCCTCCATTCTCCTCTCCTTCCTCCATTCTCCTCTACTTCCTCCATTCTCCTCTTCCTCCTTCATTCTCCTCTCCTTCCTTCAAATCTCCTCTCCCTCCTGCATTCTCCACTTCCTGTCCTTCCTCCCCTTTACATTCTTTTCCCGAGTACTAATTTTCATTCCATCGCGCTAAGAGACTTAATCGGTTTATGGTGGTTGGTGTGTGTGTGCGCGTGTGAAAAAGTGGATGAAAAATTCCGCAAAATTCTCATTTGAATTCCAACCCTTAAACCGAACCCCCTCCCCTGCATCCCAACCCTCTAACCGAAGCCCCAAAAAAGAGCCAATTCACCCCAATAATGAAGATCTGCCTGTAATTGAATATGGGGCAAAGACAAAAAAGTTTCTACATTTTTTTGTGCGAGAGGTTGACATTTTTCCAATTTTTTGACCATATTGGAAGAATCCAGAATCGATAAGTCAGGACTCATCTACCGAAAAATTTAATTAACTGTCCTGTGCATTGAATGTCTGACTCACATTCTATCAAAGTATTGAAGATCACTTTTTTTGGAAATTTTTCAAATTTTTATCCTTATTGGGAGAATGCACAATCGACGTCACAATATTTATTCATTTACCAAAAAATTCATTAACTGTCCTGTGCATTGAATCTCTGAGTCGCATTATATTAAATATTGAAGATCACTATTTTCTAGAGAAAGTGGTAGACAATTCAATTTATCAAAAAGAGATATCTCAGCATTGTTGGAGAAATAAAAAATTATCCTATATTCCCAACTTGATAAAAAATGATCTAAGTTGTGAATTTAAAGTGGATAAAAAACGTGCCCGTTAATTTGTTTTGCTTCTCACTATCTTTTTTGAGACCATTGATTTTGAGATCCGTATTAATTTATGACCGTTTCTCTCGTAAGAAAATCCGTATCCATGAATTGTATAAAAATATACTTGAACTACTTATTATACTTGAAATTCAACCTGAAATAGTGGTTCAGCCATAAACAATAGATGATAATGTTAACACTCAAACTTAGATTCTTGAAATGAAGTACTTACATTATCATTATAAAGTTTGTAGAAGTTACATTTATTGAAATCCCCTCCAAATTGTTCATCAATTCATGTTTATAATAAAATAAAAATCCAATAAGGCTGCCTTTTTCTTTTGCTCAGTATTTGAAAAAGTTACTTACTTTATAACTCAGTTATTCTCTTGTTTGAAACGTTCATGAATATCTGAATACTTGAGTTTGCAGTGGAGGTATTATGAAATCTATATTGATTAGCTCCAATATTCAAGGACTGTTATAATAAATTTTTATGAAACTGACCAAAGAAGTTTAAATCTGAATATCTGAAGAGTTCACTATTAAAAATTCACAGTAGATAGAATAGAACAATATTCTATGAATTGAAAATTTTCAAATTAATCCATCAAATCCCAGGCCATTGACAGTTTAGTCAAGTTCCCCACTCACACTCCAAAACGTAACCTCTCTTATCAACAAAGCTCGACCTGCCCTGTTCAAACAACACGGAGTGGCATCTCCATAACAATGGAGAGAGATCCATGATAATATGATGGATATTTATGCGCCCTCAGGTGCAAAATCATGGATGCCATTGTGATGGATGACTGTGATCACCAATAGAAAGATTGCAATCTGCTCGCTTCACCGCTAATTGAGTGCAGCCAAATGATTAGTCTCGAGTGTGGACCGTGAACGGATTATATGAAGTATGGAATTTGAAGTGTGGTAAATGACAGACAATATGCGGTAAGTATTGTAAATACTCAATTTTGATTGGTACTCTTGAGAAACATTGATAATAGTGATATATAATCAAATTAATTTAATTTCACGCTTGGCATTACATGGATAGATAGAGAGGTATGCCATCTTTGCCATCGAACTCTAGTGTCATCAGCAACGTCATGAAATAATATCTCTCTATCTATCTATCTCTCTAATGCCAAGCGTCAATTGGTATATGATGACTATAAAACATCGAAGAGTAAACATCGATGTATCGTTTTCCATCCCTATATACATACCATTTCCAGAAAGTAAGAAATAATACAAAATACTGTATAAATACGGTTGAAACCAGTAACCTCAGTGAGAATCCTGTAGAGGCATCATAAGTTGAAGTTGAAGTTGAATATTGATATTAATCTCTACAATCCATAAATATTTATTTCTACATAAATACATACTATGTATAATCAGATTCATTTCGGGCTAAAAATTGGAGTCCTTTCACTCAATTACTCTCTTAGAATCTCAATGTCAACTTTCAATAGTCGATCGGACGTTATCGAACAAATAAAATCAAACCGAGGAAACATCCTTCAGGGCTAAAAATTGGACTCCTTTCACTCAATTACTCTATTAGAGTCTCGATAGCAACTTCCGATAGTCGATCGGATCTTATTGAACAAATGAAATCGAACCGAGGGTATATCCTTATTACACTCTTAGAGTCTCGATATCAACTATCGATAGTCGATCGGACAAATGAATTTGAAACGAGGAGACATCCTTCCGCATGACAAATTGAACTCCTCTTACCCAATTACTCTCGAAGAGTCAACATCGACTATCGATTCGCTAGTTATCGAATGAGTTGGGCTTTGAGAAGGCCTGAGGCTTATCCAGTGCAATTGACTGACTTGGCGGTCTTATCTGGAACTAATTCGCTTTCGCTTATACTCAGCTGACCGGGTCTGATTTCCTCTTCACTTGAGTTCGACTCCTTTGAGGAGAGGTCCTTCTCCTCAAACAAGAGAGAGACGGAAGAGGAAGAGGAAGAGAAAGTTGAAAAGAGAAAAAAGGATAAGAAAGAATAAGAGGAAGAGAATTTAATTGACCTTCAAAGATTCAATTAGATTTGGTTATCCACTTTGTGTAGATAACAAATAGTTAGTTGTTCTTGAACTAAAGATTATGACAGTTGGGGGTGAATTCGTGAGTAATAAACGATTTTATAAATAATGAAGAGAAAAATAATCATTCCAGAATAAGAATTCGGAGTAAGATAGATTAGTGTCTGGTGAAAAGGGGGAAGAAAGAAGGCGAAGAAAGAGAATAAAGAAGAAAAGAATAAAGAAGAAGAAGAAGAAGAAGAAGAAGAAGGAGGAAAGAAGAAGAAGAAGAAGAAGAAAGAAGAAGAAGAAGAAGAAGAAGAAGAAGAAGAAGAAGAAAAGAAGAAGAAGAAGAAGACGAAGAAGAAGACGAAGAATAAGGAGGAGGAGAAGGAGGAGAAGGAGAAGAGGAGAAGGGGAAGGAGGAGAAGAAGAAAACTGAGCAGAAAGAGAAAGGGAAGGAGAAGGAGGGGAAGGGAGAATCAGAGTAAGATAGATTGGTGTTTGCTGAAGTAGGGAAGACGACAAGAAAAGAGAAGAAGAAGGAGAAGCATGCTGAAAGCTGAGCGCCATTCGTTGAATACGTAACACAACACGTTTACTCCAATACTCGCTTGCTATTGGTCGAAATAGTTCCCTCCCACAAAAAGGCGTCTTCGTGACGTCACCAGCCAATGAGAAGGCGTTCTGTGAATGGGGAGTGTACTACAAGATACAAGCTTGCTTACTTGTAATGAGAAGGCTTTCTGTGAATACAAGATTGAAGCTTGCATTTGATTCCTGTATTGTTGTATATTAAATGAATGGCGACTGATTATTCTTCTATAATTATGCTCTATTCTCTCTGGACATATTAAATGGCAGTTATATAGCAGTTATAATTATTAAATAGCAGTTAAATAGCAGACGTTGAAATTGGATTCATTCACTCATACAATGACATATTTTTCTCAGCCAACTAATTGTTACCAGAGAACTGCAATAGTTTGAAGACTATCTTGACTTATTACTTTGGATTCCTGTACATTCAGATATAATATGCCGTTGAAATAAAGTTGAAATGGAATGCGTTGCATGTGTCGGTCATATTTTAATTCTTATATTCCATGTACGATAACGCTACTTATTCCTTTAAAAGCAATATAATTTTTATAGTAATGGATGATTTTAGTATTCAAGTTACTTATTTGGTATAATTTTTATCTGTAGTATAATTATTCAATATTCATTTATTACAATTCATTCAGTATTATTCAGGTTTGAAGAGGAAAAAATATCAGTAAGTTAATACAAATCAAAACTATTATCGAAATCATCTACTAGGCTATTACCATTACCAAATTGGGAATTCAATCCTATACTATGAGTGTTTTCTTGCTAGTCGATTTCATCGGAAAATAGCAAGAATTCCAAGTCGTTTCCACTCTATCTAGGAGAAATAGAAAGAAGATCTCCGACAACTTCCCTGTACTTGACTACTGCCCAACTTTTTTTCGTATTTTTTGTTCTTAGTTGCCAGTTGAGAGGCAACTTTCGTTGTAAAGTTTTATCCTCCCTTCTAAAGCACTCCTCATTCCCATACCCCTCAACCTATTTTTGGGGTCTTTCGGGGGTATTACAAGTCCCCCCCACCACCTCCAAGTTGCTGCAACAACCAACAGAAAGTAAGAAACTTGTGGCAGTTGAAAAAAGATTACGGAAAAGATAGCGAAGGAAAAGGAGAATAAAAAAGATAAAAAATCTGGAGAAGATAATAAAAATGAATAGAAGAAGATAGGAGAAGGAGACAGGAATCACTGAACTGCCTGTAGAGTTGGAGAGAAAGACACGAAGAAGGAGAAAAAGGAAAAAAGAAGCAGAAGAAGAAGAAGAAGAAAGAAGAAGAAGAAGAAAAGAAGAAGAAGAAGTAAAATGGAGAAAATAAAGAAAAAAGAAGAAGAATGATGCAAATTAATAATGATAATACATCAAATAAATGATGCTCTCAAATTACCTTCAAATTGATTTAAATTGCAATTTTTATTGAGAGAAAGTACAAATTAACTGATGGTGATATAAACACCAACAGTTACCAAATAAAAACCCATAATTTTGATAATGATTTCAAATGTAGGTTATAGAGGATATAATTGAATTGATTTGGTATGACTCATTTATAATTCTACAATGAGAGCTATTCAGAATAGATTAAATTATCTTATAAAAGACCTTCAACCGAGATGAAATCCAACATTGTATACTGTGTAGTAACAAGAATAATAAATTCCAAAACATAAAATACTTACAACGAAAGAGCTACTTCAAAATTATAGCTCGCCAAAATCCCTCTTCTATTCAATGGTACGATGAAAACTGATAACCAACGAACGGAAAACGGAAAATTTCGGAAAACTTCTATCAAACCACTGATAAGCGACATTTTCTCGTAGCATTTCGGAAAACTAACGGAGGGAAAACAATTTTCCATTGTTGCTGCTTTTCACACGTGACCCTTCAAGTCGCTTTTCCCCAGTTCAGTCGTCACTGATCGAAATTTCTGGAAGCTTTTCCAGAGTCGGGGGGTTGAGGGGGGGAAAAGGTGGAGGGGTGTTCTCAGTTTTCGGTCGTTTGATAAACGAAACCGGGAATTTTTATCAAGAAAATGTGACCTGGATTCTTCGGGCGAGCTTCTTTTTGAAGCGTTGCTTTTCTTAACAGATTTGGATTTAAGATTGGAAGAGAAAGAGATTCATAAAAGAAGATTCGGTATTGTGAGCTGTGATTCCTTTGAACTGAGAATTGTAATTGACAATTCACGATTCAGCATTACAATATTGTAAACTATTGTGATGAGAGCAGGCCCCTACATTTGATCACAAATTGATAGAAAAATATTATTACAGTTTCATAAAACTATAAAGTAGGTTAATTAATCTAAAAATAATATACGATAACTAAATTAAATAATACACTATTGAAGAACAAAATTCAATCACTCCTTTAAAATGTAGGCTTCCTTAATATATTCATGAACTCTAACAATCGTTTCGTAAGATTACTTTTCAGAAAAAGGTGCTCTCATGCTAAACAGAAGTGAAAATTTGTTAAATTCCATTCAATATCTCCAATTGCTTATAGTAAATATTCTAGAACACGAGTATTATCGATAAAATGTGTAGAAGATGACTTTTTTAGTGTGATTTTATATCAATATATGATTTTAATATCTTCAGAGTGTTGATGAGGTATGAATGGACACATTAATTCAAAAAGCGATTAATCCTGTATTGAGGAGATTAATCTGTATTAAAAATATACCTAGCCTTGCCACTAAATTTCCTATTGATATCAATTTTAGTGATATAGTAAAATGTACAAAATATTTGAAATAATGTTTCAATATAAATATTGAATATAACTTGAATGATTTTGATCGAAAAAAATTTCAAGATTAATTCGAGTCACTAGAACTGATCTGCAGTAGTCTCTTCAAGAGACTGTAGAAAGTTCAATAAAGAAAGATTGCAACTTTCTGAAATTTTATCTTGGGAAACAAAATCTTACAGAAGGAACGTTCGTTCATCAATATGGCCTTGAATCTTGAAGGCTACAATAAAATTTGTTCTGCTCTCTTCTTGTTCTTATCCACTATTCGTTTTGTTAAACTTAAGTCATCCCATGTTATGCTTGATGTTTAATCTTTATTTTGCATCACCTTGTTGTATTCATTCTTGAGACATATGTCCTTATCACTTCACACAGTATCATATAAGACAATGGAGACAATGCCTGGACAATATGATGCACTTCCCTATTGAGAACCATCTATTTTCAATGTATTCACCTCTTGAAACTTATCTACAAGTATTAATGCCTATTGTGCGACAATAATTGGATTCGTCTCGTTTCAGAAAATATGCACAGATTATAAAATTTCTTCCAACCTATGGTCACTAGGAAACAAATGTTAGTCTAACTGTAAGATTCACTCGAGTAACATCATTTTCATTCTGAAATCATTTCCAAGCATTTTCGCCGTCCCAAATACGGAGTTTTCTTGAGGAAACTGTTTAAATTCTTGGAAAACTTACTATGAAGAATATAATTTTCTGTATACTTTTTTCATCTATCGTAGCATTGAATGCACAAGATGTTGCTAAGGACACAGGTTTGATGGGCAGAGGTGAGTTGAAAAGAAAAACAAAATTATACATAGACTCTATAAAGTAATTTAAAAAGTGGACAATTACTCTACACGTCATATTTTGTGCTTATGGCCATTTCGCATTGCTGTACATGCTTCATCAGAACACGTGCTACAGTGAACGAAATCTATTCTAAGAATTCATTACTAAGCATACTTGAAATTCATATTTATTAGACAATTTTAATGCTCCAACATTCTTTGAGTTTTATGTAATAAGCTCTGTTACGATCTAGTCCATACAATCAAATCTTGACCTTGTGAGCTTTGATTTGTTTAAATGTCGATGAATATGATTCTTCCTTTTTCAATGAAATTAATGGTTTCTTATGTTGAACTGTCAATCAATAGTTATATAATGGCATTTCTTATACACTTCTCATCCTACTCAAACTGTTGATTAAATGTAGCAAGATTTGATTATAATGTACATTCACATTCATTATGGTGTCTCAACACGATTTCTAATGAGGTCACTTTTAACCACTTTTTCCAATTTTGTATTGTATTTATATGTTGTATTATTGTATTGTTTTTGGAAATTGTGTGTAAATAAATGAAATGAGTGACATTCATAACAGTACTCACGGTTTAGCTTGTCGGACGCGTTTCGAGGCGCTTAGCTCCATCTTCATCACAAAAGGAGCAACTGGATACTCTACATCTATTGATGGAGGGGAAAAGATATTTTAATGTTATTGTTTGAGAAAACGTGAATCACTTAAGGCTTTGTAGTTTAACTAATTTAGTGCTGCAATTTTTACTTATTTTGTACCATGTTTTATTGCCTTGTTTTCTTTTATTATGTATTGTTTGAAACTTTTAAAATATTAGTATGTATGAATTTATTTATTTAAATTGGATGATTACATTCACATTGAATGATTATTCAATGTATTGTATTTCAAGGCCAGGGTATTTATTTCTTGAATTTGTTCTTATGTAAAGTTAGTTCTTGTTTCCCATACAGGTATGCCTTGCCAGGCCTACCTTGGGCTTTATTGGTCATGTATATTTTACCTTTGAATTGTTATGTTTGTATACATTATTTTGTATTAGCAATAAAAAAGTTTAAAAATAAGAACAAAAACAAAAAAAACGTTATCACGGTCTATAAAACTGACACGGTCTATTCTATTCTTTGAGATTGATTGTACTTGAACTTTCATTTTCCATCTCAGCTAATTCTAGTCATTCCATTTTCCAGTGAGGAGCCTTTTCAGCAGCAGAGGCAGTAGTGTGGCGGATGAAGTGACTTCATTTCCAAGTCCGCCAACTACCACTCCGGTGACATCATCTTCTCCTCCTGTGACGTCACCATCTGTGACGTCAGGCACTGCTACAGGTCTACAGAATAGAATTTCCTCAGTTTGGAATGGGCTCGCGCCAAATTCCAACCCTACGTCGACATTTGTTTCGGGCTGGCTGACGAAAATTATGACCAGCTACTCAAGTTGTACCCAAGAGGGCGCTAATTGCAATCCCAATTGCACTCTGAATGCTCTTAAGCAGATGATTGATGTAGCCTGCTTCTTGATGAAGATGTTTTCTTAGTTATTTGAATTTCTCTTAGATATTTCATATTACAGTATTATCTTATTGGTTGTTTACAATTAAAAAAAATACAACATTTCATAATATGCTCGATATTTTGTTGGTTGTGGTAAGGTGAATTGTTCAAATATTGCTTAAATAAATGGAATTTTTCTTAGTTACCCGAGTTTTTCTTTGTTATTTTGTATTTTCTTCTCAGTTCTTCAAAAATAAATAAATCTTGTTAACTTGATTTCATTTTGCTCCATATTTTGTTAGTTGTGGGGAGGTTTATTATTGTTCGAATAAGTTATTTAGAAGTTATTTTTAGTCATTTGAGAATCTCTTTTGAAAAACCAGCATGTTTCTAGCTTGAATCCATTATGCTCAGGATTACATTACTGATCAAAATTTGAGAGACGAATATTTGGGGCTGAGCCAGTGCTCTCCAGAGTCTCCGTCTTCTCTTTTACGAATCATATTTTGATTTTTGACCTGGTATAAATTAATTGAATATGAATAAAAAATATTGCTTGGTCTGTCAAATTTAAATAATATATATTCCACTTTTGCTCGATGTTTATCTATTATTCATACAACTTCTATTCGATTAGATCATCTGAGAATATCTATATTGTAACTGAAATAGTATTCAGAAGTTCATTCTTCGTTACCACAAGCTTTCCTTGCAGTTTTTTCCGATTTTGGGGATAAATATTATCACATGAGCCAAGTAAATTATCATGACACTTGTAACTAATAAACCATTGGAATCATTTACCTTTATTTATATGTTGATTCGCAATCAAGGATGTCTTGTATGCATATTTTGATGTATGAAGAAAAGATGATAATGGCACTCACCTGAAAAAATAAAATTTCAAATTTTTTTCCCCCAATAATAATTACCGTCAACTTAATGATTACTACAAAAATATTATACCATAATATCCATACTGTTGTACTGGGCAATGATCAGCTTTTTAGTCATGCAAGTTTTATAATAAAGTATAGCCAACATTGTGATCACAAAATTGCTATTTTACTCATTCATAAAAGTATGCTTAATGAGTACTATTTCATCATGGAAGCAGAGGAAACTAAAACTGTATTTTTTTACTCTCATTACTTTTTCCATCAAACATTCCATTAACGCAATAACGCTTCAAGCTCATTAAAACAAGCACAATGTTAACAAAAAATTGTAATTTATCTGTGAATGTTCAATAGAAACAGATGAAAAAATTCTGAAGCATATTACAAAATGTAACATTTTTCATTACAAAATTTCATGTTATCACAAATATTGATGTTATTCGAGCTTTGATGGTTGATTATTCTTTATACGAATCTATTCAATATTATGCACAGCTCTGGTAATGAAATAAATAATGTTTTGATTCATTTGTTTTGATTTATTATGCTGATAATAATTATACTTCATGAAAATTATCCTTATAATATCACTAAATAATGTTGGTACTTAACAATGTTATAGCTGCTGGTAATGGATTAGTTTGATAAGACCAAAGGTACTCAAGAGTTTAATTTATTTCAATGTTTATGATATCGTAGCTGATAAGAAACTTCTGATATTATAAATGGATTGAATATTTTAGAGAATTGAAATTTAGTTTGACCTAGTGAAATTAATTTCAATGTTTATTATTGATATTTTAAAAATGCTTTCATATTATACTTAAATGAAATTATAAGTTGATTGAATTTTATTAGAGAACCTTGTTGAGAATTTGTATCTATAGTTTTCTGACCTAGTGAAATTAATTTCATTACACTTTCATGATATATAAAATTCAATATTAAGATTATTATATAAATATTTTTGTGGCATGGTTTTTTTAACCTTTTATTGTTTCGAGAAAATTTGTTGGAATATGCCAATTCCACTACCATTGATTTACAGGATCATGGTTCCATGTTAGACTAGAAACAACTTCTGCTGTTTATTATTGAGTTAGAAGTAGGCTTGAAAAAGGAATACAGTAGTTGAGTCAAATTAATATTAATGGGTACTCGTTTTAAAATGTGTGGAATTGACTTGGACAACATTGTCTTAAAACTTTCTATCAGATAACATTTAATTGTTGATAATGAACATTTGACCTTTTTGAGCAGTATTATGTGTAGCTTGAACAGTATGTGACACAACTTGAGAGTTCTGTGTTCTAAGAGTAAAATTGTTAGTGATTAGACGATAATTATTGTCTGAGTGATTGTAAGAATAGTCTTATAGTCTGAGTGACACGTTTTAATAAAATTAATTTGAATAGATGATAGATTCTGCTTCAGTTTTTGAATAGTTGTGCTTTGTTTTCGAAGAGAAATGCGAATTTATGAATTACTCATCTATGGTGAATAATGAGAAGTATTATTCTATCTGTGAAAATTTCAGAACAAGGAAGTTTATCACTACGATACCGATAAGTCCCAAGAACAATAAGATGTACTTTATTATTACTGTATTTGAAAAGTGGACAATAGCACTTCAACCTCCATAGAAGTTATCTTTTGTTCAAAAAATAATAATTATTCTCAGTTGACAATGGCTTTTTGTTTTTAACGGCGGTTTACTCTATTTTAAAGTCTTATCAATTCTGTTAGGATTTTCTCTCATTTTAGAAGAATATCTAATAGTTTTCCCGAATGATATCCATCGTAGAAAGAGACTTCAGTTAACATTTTTCTCTTGATCATCACATAGTTTTCAAAAAGTTGATATTGGTAGTATTGAATTATTTACAGTTTTTGAACAATTTAGAAGAAAGAGTTTTCTTTAGTTTGAAACTGTTCAGTACTGATCATGGTTTTGGAACATTATTTTTATTGTTTAGTGATGTTTTCGACAGTTTTTGCGAATTTTAAAATCGTAATGGCTGACACACACTTAGATTGGAAGGGAGTAATTGAAGAAAATGTAAAGATTACACCCTCTACGCCTTTAACGAAAAAATTGATTGAAGTCTTGCTAGATTCACCTGTTAAACAACCTAAAGGTACGTAAATAATTATGAAATATTTTAATGTTATTTTTGTTTTGTTTTTGGGACTTATGCCCGGTTTTTCAGTCGTTCAATAGACAGTTTATGGATACAGTAGCACTATTGATTCAATAACCATGTGTTTATAAATGCAGAAAAAAAGTTATTGATTCAATAAGTTTATTGAACGACTGGAATTAGAATCATATTAGACTGCAATAGAATCATGATAGATTCAAGTAACAAAGGGACTGACAAAGGCTTGTTTTTTTTTCGACACATAAAACATTAATGATGCTACTAGAATATAAATGACCGGATATATTTGTGATTCACGTTTAAGAATAAATAATTTGGCTGTTTTTCGGTAATCTAACCTATCAGCCAATGTCATCTGGCAACGCTGGGTTGCTGACTGAAGTCAGATAACAGTTGCTCCGTGGGCACACGGCCTCTAATAACGTTTTGTTGAAAACTCGTGTTATTAACTCCGGTGTAAACACAACTTTAGTTGTCCTATTTTACGCCTAAAGGATGAATGTACGATACAAAATCTCAGCTCTCTACTCTAGGTGCATTGCAAGTAAGGCAAGTAGGAGAATAATTAGTGAAGAGTTAGGCTAGGCTGACTGGTTAGTCAAGACAAGACAAGACGAGATTAGTCACAGTACTTCACATAGATGCTTATGAAGCAACACACACCGATTAGTCATTGCATCGGTGTGTGCTGCTTCATAAGCAACTATGTGAATTACTGTGACTAAACGAGACTAATCTCGTCTTGTCTTGTGTTGACTAACCGGTGTACGCCTAGCCTCAGCCAGGGCATTGCCTTTTATATAAATCTAGTTGAACATGAATTTGAATAGATTTAACTATAAGATTAGCCTATATCATTTTTATCAATTACTGTAACAGCCATTGAAAGAAAAAATTAAACGAATTCAATAAGCGTAAGATTACGTCATCTAAGGCTAGGCCTTCCGGTTGAGTAAGACAGAAACAAGACTGGTTAGTCATTGCACGTTTAGTCACAGTAATTCACTTAGTTGCTTATGAAGCAGCTCACACCGATGCAATGACTAATCGGTGTGTGTTGCTCACAGTACTATGTGAAGTACTGTGACTAAACGTGACTAATGTCGTCTTGTCTTGTCTTGACTAACCGGTGTACGCCTAGCCTAAGGGAACCAATGCAACAAGCTATCTACTTAGCACCGTAAAATGAAGTCATCTTACGGAGGTCAAAATCATTTGAATCTTCGAGCAACAGGCCGCTAGTCTTTTACGTTTATGAATACCACTAAATTAAATAATTATACAGTGGAAGATTGAATAATTTTTACAATGTCTGATTCCAGATCTTGAGGTTGATGATACACCACCGAGAACTGGATTATTTAACAGATTTGACGCTCTCGCAAAGGACATTGGTCAAAATCGTGTCGTGATTTTAAAACCGCTGGCTTTTCTCGAGAAGATGAAGTCCACTGTAATGGGGAAGGAAGCTGAGGATGAAGAAAGCGATGAAACTACAGCAAATACCTCGAATAATGGTGAAAACCACTCGTTACTCTTGGATAAACTGACAAATACTGCAAGAGATGTCATAGAAATGGACAAGAAGGGTGAAAATGTTGAAGGAACTTTGAAAATTGAAGAGAAATCTTCAAATATGGGGAATCAGGACAGCGAATCGATCTTGGATAAACAGAGGAACACTGAAAAAGAAGTTACGGAAACTGATAATGAGGATGAAAACGTCGGAAAAACTTCGAAAATTGATGAAAAATCTTCAAACATTGGAGAAAAATCACCAATTTTGGGGGATTCAGAGTCGTCTGTTGCTAAAGCACTAGAGAAAGAGGAAGGGGATCATGAAATAGTTAAAGATATCTCGAAAAACATCGATAATGTACCATCGTTTTTGAAGAATATCGAATCTGAAGTAATGGTTGGAGAATTTGGTGATGAAGATTCCTCTTTTGAAAGAAGTAACATATCGTTTATCGAGAAGATAGAATCCTTCTCAAATGGGGCTTTCGAGGAAATACATGATAAACAAAACATTGAGAATACTCCAAACATGAAGTCATCGTTTTTTGAGAAGACAGAAGATTCTGGAGCAGAAGAAAGTATACTGATTGATAAAGTAGTTGATCAACAACTCAAAAATATTGGAGGAATTGAAAAAGAATCAGACCAAAGGTTATTTGAAAATATGGAAAACAGTGCTAATAAACCAGTAGAGGAGAATGAAAACGTTGAAAGTTCTGTAAGCAACTTGAATGAATCATCCCTTACAAATCTGATAAGAGAAGAAGAAGGAAAAGAAGGCAAAAGAGAGAACAGAGGTGGAAATACAGAAGAAGGAGAAGAAGAGAAAGGAGACGAAGGAGAAGACGAAACACTAGATACAATAGATATACCGAGAACTTTGCAAAATGAAATTTTTGATCCTATAAAAACAGAAAATTATGCAATAAGGGAAGTTAATGAGAAACATAATTTAGAATCAGGGGAAAACGGAGAAGATTTAGAAAAGAAAACATTATCTCCACCACTCAATATACGGATGTTTTCTGCGTTTGATGTTGATAAAGTGGACAATAGAATAAATGATGAAAAAATTGATAAAATAGGAGATAAAAGTTCAACTCAAGAAACAATTCATAATCAAGGCAGGGAAGTTGATTCAAAAAATGACAGCATTTTCAAAAGAATTATGGGTGCTGTTTGGTCTAATATTCGTTCTTTGTTGAAATTTCTAGTAGAGATTCTGAAAATCTATTGTCATAATAGATATAGCTCGGGATTCGAAAATAATGATAAGAAAAAAGTCTATTTACCTCAGGATTTAGAAGTGTTTCCTACGTTCGAATTAGGTCGATAAAATCAATGTTTGATAAAATCGATGTTTTATAAATCGATGTCGACAAAATCGATAGTCAAATAGGTGGAATGAGAGACATTCCAGCTATTTGGTGAATGAAGTGACATTCATTGATGAAAAAGTACGTAGATGATTTGGTAAGTGATAACATATTTAGAAGAATAATGAAGATGATAGTGTCTTGAGTGATAGTATTTTTGATAGAATTATTGGGAGCTAATTATAGAGACTTCTAGATAGGATTACTTATATTCAAGATCTTAAAAACATTGTTTTCTGAAATAATAGAAACGTGAAATATTATTTCATGGACCTTAGTCCACTTGAAGCACATTTATATGTCAAATAATTTGACAATCAGAATAAAAGCTGTAAAAGATATTTAAAAAATTAATGCCTAGTAACTTCTTTGCTCTCGCTATGAATTACGAGTTTGTAAAAAATTGTTCTAAATAGCGTGATAAGTTTTCTGTTTTCAACTATTGATAATATTAATGAACAGTCTTATCACACAATGATGATTAAATGAGCCATAATTGTACGTGTTGGCTTTAGTGTTAAGCTAACTGTTAAAAATGGTATTCCATTATCAAAAGAATTCAATATTGTAATAAAGCCGATAATAGAACAAATTTGAAAGATTATTATTTAGTCTTTACATAGTTTTTGAAAACTAATGTTTATACTAAGGCAATAAATAATTGTTATTTATCATTTACAAACTAAAGTATTGAGATTTAAAATTTTTAAAAGATTGAACCGTATAAAATGTGCTATCCCTCTTTATTTGTTAAGTTCACAATATAATATTCACATAAATTTATCACGAATTTGCTTAAGAATATATTAGAACCTATGTACCAGTACTATAAACTATGAACCAGTGGAAAATTGCATGTTCTCAATCACAAATTGGCACCGTTGAGCCTCGAGTGTTGCGTTTTCTTCAATTGAGGAGTCGATTCCCCTGCATGATTTGAGTAGTCAGCTGGCATGACTCGACAACAGCTCAAAAAAGTCTCAGCCCCCTTACTTTGTGGTAACTACTATAGTTCTTCCAGGCAAGGGGTGACTTGAAAATACTTTTGATTCGTAATGAAATATCTGGATAAGTTCACAGAAATCCATATGTTGCTTAGTAGAATACTAGTTATAGTTGATTGTAGTTTGAAGTAGAATACAATATATACTACAAAGTGGAATACAATACATGGTACCCCAACAACGGATGTAATAAACAACACTATGGAAGAACCCCACTCTCCCCACCACCACTACAACAAACCGCTCTGCTCCATTTTGTTTGAACTGTCGGCAAATTAGAATCGCATTTGTGTTGTGCTGAGCTAACAAATCCCTTCAACCAAGTCTATGGTAGATAAACAAAGCGAGTCTGCTGCTAGTTGTGTTTGTGTGCGTCACAATCACAGATAGAGAAATAGCTGTGTGAAGCGGAACAATTCTATGGTCAGCCATTGGAGGGAGTACGTTTACTATCTCACAATTGGGCTACAACTGCAGCTGTTATTGTAATGGTTTATGCAGCAATTATAATAACTTCTTCTTCTTTTCCTTTTTCTTCTCCTTCTTCTTGTTCTTCTTCTTCTTCTTCTTCTTCTTCTTCTTCTCTTCTTCTTCTTCTTCTTCTTCTTCTTCTTCTTCTTCTTCTTCTTCTTCTTCTTCTTCTTCTTCTTCTTCTTCTTCTTCTTCTTCTTCTTCTTCTTCTTCTTCTTCTAATTCTTCTTCTTCTTCTTCTTGAGAGTTTTTAAGCACGAGTGAGATGTGAGTAGAACATATTAAGATTTGTCTTGTGTTTTTAATAAATTATCTCACGAGTGATTCAAAGACCAATACAGTATTACAGTTGACGGAGCTGATTATGATAACAAAAACGGCCACTCCTGTCTTTCGAAGGAGGCGAAAAGCCGTCGGTCACAACTGCCTAAAAACAGTCGTCATGTCTCATAATCACCCCTCTCATTACCCACGCACAAGCTCTTGTGCTCGAGAGCTCTTTTAAAAGCATCACCTTGTTCTATCTATGACCAACAGGATTCAATCTGCATATTGAATAACTTGTAAGTTGAAACTTCAATTACAACTTCACTCCAATTATAACTTTACTCTAATTTTAACTCTATTCAAGCTTCGCCGTTGCATGTACGAGTAGATACATCAGATGTATCTACTACATATTGTGTAACGATGATATTATATAATTATTGTGATGAGAGATTCTTTCATCACAAATAAATAATATTATCATCGTTATCATTTTGCTTCACATCTTCTAATCGAATAGTTTATTAGTTTATGTTCATTTTTCGAATAATTAACTAGTACAATCTAGAATTCAAGTCGTAATCCAATATCCCTCTCTCTCTCCCTCTATATCTCTTTCTCACTCAATCTCTCTCTTCCACCACCACCAAACACAAGTTTCACTTGAGTAGGTGACCTCTGACTGCCAATAGCACCCATCTGTATCGTAACTCAGGCATCAAGCATCACTCGAGGGCTCCTCACCCGAGTGGAGTGCGAACCATTAGCATAGCATACTGTATGAGACACTAGCATTGGTCATGATTTAATTGGTGGAATAGTCGCGAACCCCATCTGTGATCATAACATCATTATGCGTCATGTGACTGAGTGCTCTAGTGAATGGCTAGGCCATGAATTAGTCATGTTGCAGCATTATTCATGTATGAGTTGATTGTTCAGAGAGGTGGAAGTTTCCAGAATCAGCTGTTGAATATGGGCGTAAACCAATCCATTGTTTAGACCACCGACTTGATTCTATCATTAGAAAGTAGATCAGGAGCGCCATTACACTAAACTAGTGGGAGTGGGGTGGAGCAGAGGGAAAGGGAAGGTATGGAATACCCCCTATGGAGGTTTTCCCCCGAGAATATCACGTTTGAAAATGTAATTCTAAGGTTAGTCAACACACACCGATTAGTCATTGCATCGGTGTGTGCTGTTTCATAAGCAACTATGTGAATTACTCTGACTAAACGTGACTAATCTCGTCTTGTCTTGTCTTGACTAACCAGTGTACGCCTAGCCTAAAAGAAGCGTAACCAAATAAAAGTCATGTAGAGATAAATAAGCCCAAGAAGAAGAAGAAGAAGAAGAAGAAGAAGAAGAAGAAGAAGAAGAAGAAGAAGAAGAAGAAGAAGAAGAAGAAGAAGAAGAAGAAGAAGAAGAAGAAGAAGAAGAAGGAGTAGAAGAAGGAAAAAGACAGAGCATAAGAAATAGAGTGAGTAAAGGAAGGAGTGAAGAAGAGCTCCAAACGGAATCGACGGAGTCAGTCATGAATCTAATTATTGAGAAATTGAGGAGCTGTTTCGCAGATTTGGTTACAGCTTGATGCATCTCCCGAGACGAATTACTTGCAGAGAATTGAGTCATTTGGAATTTCAAGGAATAAATCAGGGGAGGATAGCCTACTCTGTGACAAACTATGATAATGAGGAGTACAGACTGTACAGGAACTGGAAGTGTGATCTGAACAGTCTCTAGCTGTAATTGTTGGGTTGACTGTACAGGGGAAAAAACTGTACAGGGATTGTAAACTCCTCACTTCACACTTAACAGTGAATCAGTTGAGGTGTTTGTTAGTTAGTGGCGAAGCGTGGTATGCTTATTTGGTCATCGCGGTATACCCGGTATATTTCCTAATAGGTAATATACTATTATATGGGTAATATAATAGGTGATAATAGGTGATATTTCCTATAGGAAATAATATACCCGGCGATGACCAAATAAGCATACCACGCTTCGCCACGGTTGTTAGTACACAATTAGATTTATCATCAAGTTCCATCCAATATAATCGCCTTGAATTGAAGAGCAGACTTCTATTCCTGAAAGAAGAGTATCCTTCCACTTTACATGCAGAAATTTAGAGACTACTTTACAATTTACTTGAATAATTCTAATTAATTGAGTTTAAAACTAATATGGATAGAATTATAATTATTTCAAAATCCTTAATTTGATAATAATACGAATGAAAACACTAATATAAAAAGTCAAATATCACGTATTCAATAGAAAAGATTACATGCATGTTTCGGCACTATTAAGTCGATTTTCTTCTGTTCACAGACTTTTTTAAGCCATTATCATGTAAGAACACATTCTCTCTATTATTCAATGGAAAAAATTACAAGCATGTTTCGGCACTATTAAGTTCATTTTCTTCAATTCACCTTTTTAAGTCACTATCATGTAAGAACACATTCTCGCTATCGAAATAAGTCATGAGACTGACTCCATTTTGTGATTTATAACCTCAAACCACAAGCACCTATGCAATGCAAGCCGCCATTTGGTTGTAGTACACTCCCCATTCACAGAACGCTTTCTCATTGGCTCATGACGTCACAGAGACGCCATTTTGTGGGAGGGAACTATTTCGACCAATGGCGTGCGTGTGAGAGTAGAGCTTCCACTAGAACATTCAAGATGGAAATATGCTAGACGCGATATACATTATAAGCAGCTAGTTACTTGCCTGTATCAAATGAATCCAATCTAATATATCTAATTTGTCATTTAATTAGTGAGGAATGAAATAATAGAGATCAATTTATTGAATTCAAAAATTTAGCCAGAGCTTCTCAGTCTTATCACCTACACTACTCTCCTAGACGGTAGGCGGTAGCCTATCTCAAATCAATCAATAATCATCAACAAGCCTCTGGAAAAGCTGGAAAAATCCATCAAGCGTCAAGAGCAAATTAAATTTCATCCACTGATTGCTAAATTGCATTTGACACCAGATTTGAGTGATTTTCGAGCCGGCGGCTTCAGCTTCAGCATGTTCTGGCCAAAGTTCATAATCAACCTGTCAACCGACTAGAAGTAATTTGAGAAGAAAAGAAGTGGGGAGGGGGGATAGAAAAAGATGATGTCAAAGCACAAGAAAAAGAGGGAGAAGAAAAAGAAGAGGAAGGGGTGAGAAGGGGAGAGAAGAGGTGGTGAAGAAGGAGGAAGAGGTGAAGGAGTAGATGAAGTAGTTGAAGAAGAAGAAAAAGAAGAAGAAGAAGAAGAAGAAGAAGAAGAAGAAGAAGAAGAAGAAGAAGAAGAAGAAGAAGAAATAAAAGAAGAAGAAGGAGTAAAAAAAGAAGAAGGAGTGGAAATAGAAGAGAAAATTAAGTAATAATTGGAGCAACAAGAATCAGTTCTCATCAATCATCCCCAGCGATTGTACCAAGATTGGTTCAAGCTACAGCTCTCACTACTAATAACTTATCAATCACTCTTCACTGCCTAATTCTTTCATCTTTCTCTTTCAGTGCTTCCCTCTTCTTTTTTATACTCCACCCTATTTTGAGCTATTTTGAGGAAATTGTTTGAGCTTGAACTAGTTTTTTTAGAGCAAATAATCGTTGTGTGAAAGTTGATGTATAGCAGGATCATTTTAACTTGTCAGAAAACTGCTGATTTAACGTCAGTAAACGAGCGTACATCAATCAGCTGTTTTCTGACAATTTTGAATAATCCTGCTAACAATTCACATGCAGTGTGTTACACATGTAGTGTACACATTGTACACCTTAATACAACTACACAATGTAGTGTAATATCACTACTTTGCAATCATATTACTATTTTCACATTGCACGAAATCTTCATGTCATTGAATAATTAATTGGTTTGTAATTTGTATAATTTATAGAAACTTACATATTTTTCAAACCATTATCATGCACTAATATTATTGTAAGCATGGATTCTACTAATGTATAGTATATACAGTGTATTATAAGGAGTAATATTCATCATTTCAATGGATTTTCTCTTCTATCAATGTAGAATCTTGATGGATAGACTGATCAACGTACTTTGTTCTCTTTGTGAGAGCACTATTATAGGGAGTTGGGTCACATTTATAGAGCTAGGACAATTTTCATACGGAATTTAGGCAGACATGTAGCAAGCGCCTTCTTAGTTCGGAAGCCACTCTTCTCGACAAAAGCTGGTCTCTTCGCACGATAACTATTGTTGTACTCATCAACAGCTCTTGGCACTAATTGAAAGAATCCCCACTAGGGAAAGCGAAGAGAAAAGGAAGAATAGTAAGAAACGAGCAGTGGAAATCCATTCTCTTGTCTTTGGGAAAAGGAAAACACTCGAGAAAAGCGGGAAATAGTGATTGACGGGGTAGGGGTGGCCATGAAAAGTGGGGGATAATGTAATTGCTTGATTCCTCTTTCTCATTTACTCCTCCTTCTTCTTCTTTGTCGTCTTCTTCTTCTTCTTCTTTCCAATTCTTTCTTTTCTTTGTCAACTTTCTCTTTTTTTATTCTTTTTCGTTATTTCCTGCTTCTTCTTCTTCTTTTTTCTTCGTTTCCTTACTCATCTCCATTTTCTCCTTTTCTCCTTCTACTTGTTCTTGTTCTTCTTCTTCAACTTTTTCTTCTCCTTGCTCTTGTACTTCTTGTTCTACTTCTCCTTCTTCATCTTCTTTTTTCTTCTTCTCCTTCTCGTTTTTCTTCTCCTTGTTCTCCTTCTCCATCTTCTCCTTCTCTCTATTGCTCTTCTTCTTCTACTTGTTCTTCTTCTTTCCCCTCCTTTTCTTCTACGCCTTCTCCAACTTGTTCCTTTTCTAACTTATTCTTGATTTCCTGCCCCTGATTCTAATTCCTATCACAAACCAAGCTCTCTTTGCTACTAAGAAAACGGATCGTTTCTATTCCGTTCACAGCAGAAACTAATGGCTAATGTTTTTTTAATTAATTTCATCTGCTTCTTTCTCTTCTACCCCACTCTCTTCTTCTGTCTCCATTTCATTTTCTCTTCTTCTTCTTCTTCTTCTTCTCCTTCTTGTTATTGCTCTTGTCCATGTCCTAGTCCTTATCATTGTCCTTGTTCTTGTCCTTGTCAATGTCCTTGTCGTTTTTCATGTCCTTGTCCTTCTTCTTCTCCTCCTTCACTTCTCCCTCTCCTTCTCTTCTTTCTTTTATCCCCTGATTTTGTTCAGCGACAGATTATAACAGTCTCTCACCATGCGCTTTCCTGAAAAATGTCTACTATGGTTTTTACAGGAGCCTTGATGATGAAACCTTCATTTCGCTATTTTCCATTACCTAATTTCTCATTTTTATTCACTGAGGTATAGCAGTATCCTTTTGATTTGTCAGGAAACATAATTATGTTTTGGCCACCAGTTCCACAATACTCAACCTACAAATGCTGAATCTCGCAGATTATTGAAAAGGTCTTCTTTAAAAAGGTCTTTTAAAGACTTTGAAGGTCTTCAAGACTTTTAAGCCTTTTGATTATTTTTTCGAAATCACTGTTTAATTATTACCGAAACAGCTGATTTCTGACAAGTTGAAAGGATCGTGCTATATATTCAGCCAATATTATCAATGAGAACAGCTCACTGATCAACATGACCTTCAAACTGTTCTGTTACACTCACCTAATTTCAGATTCCTCTGACCTATTATCTGTCAATTATCGATAAAAACACACCACTCTTATCAACATGGACAGGCAATTAACACTACACCAGTTGATATTAGCCGTCACTGATTAGAATCGGGGCGCCAGGAAATTGTACATTAATTAATAAATCCGATATTCTGCCTCGCACATAATCACAATGAACCCGTCTCTGAACGGGAATTTGATCTACTGGACTGATAAGAGAGCAACCGAAATCGTTAATTTCCCCACCACAAATTCTGACAATTGCTCCCTTCCCTTACAATAATCAGACTACACCAACAATAGTTCTGACAATAGAATTTTCGTCTCCCAACTGTAATGAGGCTACTCTGACTACGATAATTCTGACAATACCCAACCCTCGCCAACAATAATGAGACCACCCTGACAATAATTCTGACAACACCAACACATCCACTTCCCCCAACGTTTCCCCCTGAGCACAAGCTGACAATGAATCTGACAACACCGCAAAGCGTCACAAAACAACCTCATGATAATGAGAGTCTCTAGTATATATATATATATCTATAGAGACTATTTATAATGGAGAGAGAGTAACTATATTTTAAGCTTGTGGAAATCATGTAATAAGGGAGGTAACAAACGTGCCTCGAAATAATTATGATTCTAAAAACCACAAAAACTGAGCCTCAGAATTATTGTAATGACTATTAATTATGCGAAAATCTTCAGAACTAGAGAAACTGTATAATCACAGTGTGACCATTCAATGTCACAGTTTTGATTGGTCAGTTCAGTCAGATCCAGTGATAAATAAATTGAACAGTCTGAGCAATCGGTTCATGGCAACATTTATGGTTTGAATTGAAAAAAATGATGTATAGCAGGATTATTTTAAATTGTCAGAAAACAGCTGATTGATGTACGCTCGTTTACTGCCGTTAAATCAGATGTTTTCGGACAAGTTAAAATAATCCTGCTACAACTTGAGTTATGAGAATACTACTCGTATATTATTTTCTTGGACTGATTTCAATATCCGAAGCAGTATGATTCTTCCCAGAAGATTTCAAACAACATACAAATTAATTCAAGTTGAAGTGATCCCAGTACGTGAACAATCAATAGTTTACAATCAACAAATGTATTCCAAGAAAAATCGATTTATTTCAGAATATTATTATTTCTCTAGTAGCCTAACTTCTATCTTCGAAGCAGCATGGTTGGTCCGAGCTGAAATTGAAATGGCCGCCTCCTTTACATATGGCGGGATGTCAGATTTCCCAAAGGACGAGTACACTTTTCCGATCAGAAATGAGACACTTTTCCAACAGCAGCTACATATCACTTTCCCGGATCGGATACCGGATTGGCGAACTGTGATTTTAATAAAAAGTTGCAGCCCGACTGACTTTCCCACGGGACTATCGCTCGCTTCTCTTGCTCTGTCTGTCATCTCACATTTATTTATCTAACTGTACTCATCTTCTACTTTTTCTTCCGATCTTCTTCTTCTTCTTCTTCTTCTTCGTCTACTTATTCTTCTTCTTCTACTTTTTCTTCTCCTTCTTCCTCGTCTTCTTCTTCTTCTTCTTCTTCTTCTTCTTCTTCTTCTTCTTCTCCTTCTTCTTCTTCCTCTCCCTCTTCTTCTTCCTTCTGTTCTTTTTTTCTTCTTCTTCTTCTTCTTCTTCTTCTTCTTCTTCTTCTTCTTCTTCTTCTTCCTCTCCCTCTTCTTCTTCCTTCTCTTCTTTGTCTTTAGCTTCTTCTTCTTCTTCTTCTTCTTCTTCTTCTTCTTCTTCTTCTTCTTCTTCTCCTTCTTCTTCTTCTTCTTCTTCTTCTTCTCCTTCTTCTTCTTCTTCTTCTTCTTCTTCTACGCTTTTGCCTCCTCTATTTTGAATTCTCTTCCACATCTTTTCGCCTTCTTGAGATCTTTCACTTCTTTTCTATTTTTTCAATAAATGCATGTGAATCTCAGTAACCACACCAACTCTTGGAAAGCAGTAAGACGTTGTCACAAAAGTAAATCTATCATATTTGCACAGAGGAAACGGAAGAAGATAAAGATGAAGACAGACGGGAGAAGATGAGACAGGGGAAGAAGATAGAGATGATGAGCTGAGAAGAAGAAGGAGTATGAAGAGATAGGAGTGGAGGATTGCAGGAGATAAAGAACGTAGAGAAAGAGTGAAAATTGAAGAGCCAGAAAAAGTTGGATTGTAGATTACACAGAAGCCGAGGAAGAAAATACGTAAAAGTGGAATACTGATATGAAAAGAGAGAAATTCGTGAAATTACTTTGCGAGTTAAAAGGAAGAAGGAGAAAAGAAAATGAAAGGAGAATGAGAAAATAAATAGGATAGAAAAAAGAAGAAGAGGAAGAAGAGAAAGGGAGGAGGAGAAGAAGGAAGAACACAGAGAAAGAAAAATTGAAGAAGAAGCAGGAGAGAATGGAAAGAAGAAGAGAAGGAGAAGAAGAAGAAGAAAAAGCTAAAGACAAAGGAGAAGAGAAGGAAGAAGAAGAGATAGAGGAAGGAAAAGAAGAAGGAGGAGAAGGAGGAGGAGGAGGAGGAGAAGAAGAAAAAGAAGAATAGAAGTTGGAGATGATAAGAGAAAGTGAAACAACATTGAAAAGTGAGATAGTTGCAGGGGGAATCACGATAAGACGAATTCTGTATGCAGAAGAACCGAACTTTCCTTTTCCGATTTGCCGACTTTCCGATTTTCACAGCGCGATAACAGTTTTCGCCGGAAATTGATCCACATCACACTGAAAAGTTGGACAAGAATATTGTTTGACAAGAGATCACTTCCATCTGCTTTGCACACCAACTTTCAACCATGCTCGCGTTTGTCATGTTGTATTTTCAATTCTCAGCTTATTTTCAATTCTCAGCTTATTTTCTATCTTCTAGAAGAAGACTGTGGAATGCAGCTTAATCTTTTGAATCCCGGTTCAAGAAAAATATTACAGGAGTTTAGTAGAAAGTAGTAAAGTAGTAAAAGAAGAAGAGGAAAAGGAGGAGGAGGAAGAAGAAGAAGAAGAAGAAGAAGACAAAAGAAGAAAAGTAGTAGTAATAAGAAGAAGACGAAGAAGGAAACGTAGGAAGAGGAAGAAGAAGAAGAAGAAGAAGGAGGAGAAGAAGAAGAAGAAGAAGAAGAAGAAGAAGAAGAAGAAGGAGAAGAAAAAGTGTAAGAATTGCAGCAATACAAGAGTAGGCTAGACGTGGTACTACACAACACAACTGAGGTGCTGTGCCAAAAAGGAAAGTGCAAAGGAATAAGCTAGCAGGGTTGCTATTGGTCGGCTACTGACGGTTGCGAGGAAAATCGGAAAACTTTGAGCAGATTGAAATATTCTAGTCTTTGCCACACCGCTTTCCCGCTTTTCCGACCTGCTTTCCCGCAACATTTGTGATCTCCGTTCTAGATTATAATATTCTGTCCGCACACATTCACATACAGTGTGTTTCTTTTGCTAAGGCGCCTGGACTCACAATGAATATTTTTTTATCAATGTCAAAAAAATTCATCCACCAAGATGCAGCCATATCAAGAGCTCTTGATAGCATTGATTTATATGGAGGAGGTGATTTTTGCAATGCGCAGGTGAAGGGGTGTGAAAATGTATTTTCTCTTTGGGCGATATTTCCCAACCGATAATCATGAAAATGATACTCAACTTTTGATGAGAAAGAAAAAATGAACCAGAAGCCGTGAAGACTATAAAAAATTTACTCAGATGATCGAGAAGGCAAATACAGCTAATTCAGTTCCAGTATAGCAGGATTCTTTTAAATTGTCAGAAACAGCTGATTGATGTACGCTCGTTTACTCACGTTAAATCAGATGTTTTCTGACAAGTTAAATGAATCCTGCTATACTGTTTATTTTGGCTAATACTGAATTTATAAAAATATTTAGAATAAATTAATATAATCTACTCATCATTACGCTTCATCCCAGAATCTTTCTCATCATTCAACCTTCTCAATTTTCAGTGCTATCCTTTTACCTGAGAACCTATACAAAAGAACCTCACCAGCCATCTCCAAATTCCTTTCCCCGAAAATTCCTCATTGCTCTTTCGGTAGGCTACTACGGAAAGGAAACGCAGCGAAGCAGAAAGGAATCTCCCTCCCCCCAACTACTTCATGGGTGTGTGTGTGTGTGTATGTTACCAGACATTACCATTATGACCACACCAGGGGTACTTTGAAATAATAAAGCTTTCCCTGAAACCCCTCCCTCGCCCTGCCAACAACAAATTCACCTACCCTCTAGGGTATCTGCTTTCACGCTCATTTAATTTTATAGCTTCTACTTTTTCTTATTCGTTTCTTTCTCTTCCTCTTCTCCTTCTTCTTTCTCTTCTTCTCCTTCTTCTTCTTCTTCATCTTCTTCTTCCTCTTCTCCTTCTTCTTTCTCTTCTTTTTCTTCTTCTCCCTTCTTCCCCCTTCTTCTTCTCCTTCTTCTTCTGCTTTTTCTTCTTCTTCTTCTTCTTCTTCTTCTTCTTCTTCTTCTTCTTCTTCATCTTCTTCCATTTCACTTTCTTCTCCTACTTACTTCGGTTCTGCTTTCTAATTAATTTGATCTTGTTTCTGGTTTGTGGTAAATCTCAAACAACTACCCTCCTAGGAAATAAATCAGTTATTCCAAGATTATGGTTCAGATTTGTAAAATTCAATAATATTATAATAGTTTGTAATAAGTCGAAATAGTTAGTTAATATTTATTAATATAGTTTGTAACAAGTAAACGTTTTTCGTCAAATACCTTTTAAACTGCTTCCTGTTAGGCTAGGCGTACACCGGTTAGTCAAGACAAGACAAGACGAAATATCTATGTTTAGTCACAGTAATTCACATAGCTGCTTATGATGCAGCACACACCGATGCAATGACTATTCGGTGTGTGTTGCTTCATAACCAACCATGTGAAGTACTGTGACTAATCGTTACTAATCTCGTCTTGTCTTGTCTTGACTAACCGATGTACGCCTAGCCTTACAGTACTGCCCATGTCCAAGTCTAAGTCCCTGACGGCTGAAGAGGAGAGTGCTATGAAATACAATACAAAAACCGGTTTTCTATGATGTAATGCACTCCTCCCAGAGACACGGAGCTTAGACTTTGGCAGTATGAAGTTTTGTGTTACTGGTTACAGCTCTCAAATATGTATTCAAGAATAAATGTATTGAATTATTGAATACTCAACATCTAGCAATTTGTGTACACGTTTTTAAAGAAAGTATTTATGAAAGTTTCTTCTTGAGATTCTTTAACATGATAAAATTTCAGAAATGAAAATCTGAAAAATGACAATCTAAATATAGAGATTAGCTTGAGTGATAATCAATGTAATCAATTATGAAAAGTTTTTTTCCAACATTTGTATCAACATTATATTAATAGGCTAATAGTTTTATTTGCTTTTTAGAATATCAAAAATAAACAATTGGAAATATTCACAAGACTTAATAAAACAACAAATTTCTACTATGGTTCACTACAGCTGATCTGTCTGTTTTAGCGTGAGATCACCTTGTAGTGAAATTTATTTAATCTCTCGAAGGAGAATATTACGGAATATTACGGCCCCTATTGTAGTGAATGAATAGAATCCAGTAATGAATTATTATCGAACCAATAGATTCAAATTAAATTAAACAATGAATTAATCGAATTAAAATAGTTGATTTGAATTGAATATAAATTTCATTAAAATAACGATGAAAGAACTAAAATTATTGAGAGAATGGCCCAATAAGGCCCCTAATCTTTTCAGAAGAACAATAAACATTTTTTTTAAATGAATAACTCTATCGTTACATAACGTTACTTCTTTCATCCCCAATAGAGCTGGGAACACGATGTTAGTTACCACGTCATGATCTAAGATGAAAACCAGTGAATTTATATTATTTCAAGAAATAGTAATCTAAATCAGTCAAATAACAAATATGTCAGGCTACATACAATTTATCATTGGTATAAATGATCTAAACTACTCACCTATCTTGTACAGAGTTTTTAGAGCGTTTCACAGCCAAGAAGTCTTCAAAATTACAAAAAATGTCAACTTACAATTAAATTACTAGGATCTCAACCAACAAATAAGTGTTTCTACAGAGTTTCACAGTCAAATAGTCTTCAAATTTTTCCGAAAACGCCAACTCTCAACTCAACTGAAATTCTAACCAACAAAAAAGGGTGTGTTCATTGAATTAATGGGTCTTGAAACCGTTCATTTTTTAATTTTCTCCATTTATTTTTAGCTTTACTCGCAACTTTAACTGCGTTTGAGGCGATTTGGGGGCGGGGGAAGACTAGTTTTGATTTTTTGCGAGAGATTTCGAGAAAAGCTTCGAACAGGTTATTGAAAACGTGCTTTTCGTGAAAGAAAGGTTATGTTTCAATGTTCGGTTTCAGAAGTGTTCGCGCCGGTACACGACAAACAACTGGGTCCTTTTTGACTGTGCTCTCTGTTTTATGTGTAGCACCCTTATGGAGAGGAATGCTCCCCAATGAAAGACGCGTTCACCCTCGCAGGATACACACCCCTGATACAAAACTACCCTGACAATGTCGTGAACTTCGAAATTTGATTTAAATCTGATTGAAGCAGTTTTGGGCAAATTCACCTTGCATGAAATGAGTAGTTAATTTCATAGATAAATACATTTTTATTTCTGAATGAATAATTATAAAAATAAAATACAATGTACAATATTCACTTTGAATTCTTCACATTTATCGAATTACATTTTCCACTGAATTAAATTTATATCAATGTTAGTTTTCATGATACAATATAACAGGATAAATGAAAAATATTAAACTAATGAAGGAGATTTAGGTCCGGTTCATGAGCTCGGGATTTAGCCAAGTCCTAGACTAAAACGGGTGGCTATCGTACCATCGATAAATGTTTGTCTCGAAAGGTTAGTGGGTTAGCAGCATAGAGAGCCCTTAGTACATAGTTTCGAGGCTATCTTTTGACGATGCTACGGTGGCCACCCGTTTTAGTCTAGGACTTAGCTAAATCCCGAGCTCATGAACTGGCCCTTAATCCTACAATCTCACGATGAAATTAGGTAATAAGTTTACATCGTGGTTCGTAAAATCAAGGTTTCACTGTATTGAATATATATAGCCTATTACTGCCTTCACTGTACAATATAACATGTTATGAAGATAAAAACATTGAACTAATGAAGTAGATTTGAATTCCATTCACAGTCCCAGCATAAAATCAGTTGATAAGAGAAAATTCCACCACAGATAAGATCAGCAGACGTGATAAGACTGGGAAGTTGGATGAATACAAAGATGAACTCGGAGGGAAGAATAGAAAAAGTGGAGAAGCGAGCTGATAAAAATGCTAATTTCGAAAATTGAGTTGGAGACTTTTTTTGGGAAATCCATTGTTGTATCATCGATGAGTCACCCATTGAAATTGGTTTATTAGTTGGAGTTTTCTCTCAGTTTATTCTCCCCAGACGCTCCGGGAACTTTCCTGGAGTTTACTGGAACCTATGGAGCTCAATAAATGTATTCACTTTCATGCTGCTGTCCTACCTACAAATTACTTGTTCTACATTCTTCCCCTTTTCTTCTTCTAGGCACATCCTCCAACAACTTCTCCTCCTCCTCTACCTCCCCATAGTCATACTGCACCTCCTCCTTTTCCTCCTCACAATAATCTAAAATCAAATAAACGCGTTCCATTTCCAATTTTCTTTTCTAAATTACAAACTCGGACAGTCGTTCATCAACATTTCTATTCCGAAATTGAAACTTTCAAGTTCGAATAATTGCAAGAAATAAATAACATTTCTTGAAAGATCCATTGAGAAAGATCCAGAGAACCTTGAAAGTTTCCTGTTTTAGAAGTTCAAAAGTGTAGTAAATTATAAGGTTGGTTCCAGCTCTTTGCGCCAATTTAGAATCATTGCAGCCAAAAATAAATCACACCACTTGATTTCACTTTGGGTTCAATAAATAATCACCACTGTGAAAGCTGGCAGATCGGGAAGGTTGAAGGAGAAAGGATACAAGAATTTTGCTCCAGCCTCTGAGAGTTGTAAATCGTTAGTTGATGAAGAGACCTCTCCAAAGATTCATGGGGCGCCCCATATTCGACTCTTCCCTTCTTCTCCCTCTTCTCCTTCTTCTTCTCCTTCTTCTCCTTCTTCTGCTTCTTCTTCTTCTTCTTCTTCTTCTTCTTCTTCTTCTTCTTCTTCTTCTTCTTCTTCTTCTCCGTTGTTGTTCTTCTTCTTCACCGTTCTTCTTCTTCTCGTTCTACTACTACTTCTCCTTCTTTTTCTTCTTCTTCTCCTTTCTTCTTCTTCACCCTTTTATTTTCTTCTTCATTGTTAATATTCGTACTTCTTCTTTTCTGTAGTTCTTCTTATTCGTTGTTGATGTTCTTCTTCTTCTTCTCTGTTATTGTTCTTCTTCTTCCCCGTTCTCTTTCTTCTCTTCTTCTTCTCTCTTTCCTGAGTATCCCCTCTTCTTCTCCGTCTTGTTCTTTTTTTCTTCTCCTCTTTTTACTCCTACAAACATTTTTTTAACTTGGAATTGGGCCAAAACTCTTGATCTTTATCGTTTCCCTGTTTCACTATTGGTAGGAATTTGGCAGTAGTCACAAAAATCGGATAGGTATGGGAGGGGGGTGATTTGGGGATGGTGTTTTGGAGGGGGTATTAGTAATGGGGGGGTTGAAAGTGTTCACCTTCTGTTGATGTCCTATATGCTATAGGGACCGAAACCTGAGCGGAATTGGCGATTTCTAGTTAGCTGTTACATTATGATAGGAACAAAAGAGGATTTGAAGATAAGAATACTATAATATTCATATACATAGATATAATGTCGCTATCTATAATCAAGGAACAACCAAATAATGAAATGTTATTTCTCTGCCATCATCTAGCGGTTTCCATTTTTGAATTTTTCGTAGCCTATAAGTCCCAACAGAAGTCAACAGAAGCCTATAGTCCGATTCACGTCAAGAAGTCAGTATTGTTTACATATATGTGTTTCTGATAGACCAAGCCCGGCTATATACGTTTTCAACTTTAGCTCAAATTAATGACTGATCAAGTCTATTCAGGTTCATTTTCAGGCTATGTTCTATCGATGCCCTATAGTGTTGTAAATCAAGTTTCATGCAGAAACTCGTTCATATGGTGCAGAGAAATTTACAAAAAGATCTGCAGTATCGATTTTCCAACTCTTCACTCATTTCAACCCTCAATTGAAACATTTCTATAAGTGATGATAGAATTCTTAGGCTAGGCGTACACCGGTTAGTCAAGACGAGACAAGACGAGATTAGTCACAGTACTTCACATAGCTGCTTATGAAGCAACACACACCGATTAGTCATTGCATCGGTGTACGCTGCTTCATAAGCAGTTATGTAAATTACGTAGCTTGTCTTGTCTTGACTAACGGGTGTACGCCTAGCCTTAAGGTACAAAAACAATTCTTACAATGTCTATCTTTAACTTAACAGACTTTTCAAAAATAAACCACACATTTCCAGTTAAAAAATAGCTACCTATAGAATGTACTGCGTAGTGCCAGTTTCTCAATAGTATTGAGGCCTGTTAAGCATGAACCCAGAATTCAATAGCTTTCAACATAAAACACTCTTGAAATGACTGTGTGGCAAAACAAATAGTGTGGCAGGGATTAATTTGATGATGAGAGACATGGAGAAGCTTTTGTTTGAAAGCCACTCGACGCCAACTCAATGAAGAAGATGCTGCTCCTTTTCTTTGCATGGGTGAGGGTGGATTCCCCCCCCCGCCCACCGCTGTGGCGGGAAGATGATGAATTATTTGCCGAGGTTGTGATAAT
Source organism: Laodelphax striatellus (assembly GCA_017141395.1). Classification (NCBI taxonomy): domain Eukaryota; kingdom Metazoa; phylum Arthropoda; class Insecta; order Hemiptera; family Delphacidae; genus Laodelphax; species Laodelphax striatellus. Next base: position 2,523,697 of record CM029541.1, on the reverse strand, counting down.
TAAGGAAGGGTGAGTGGTTGAGCGAGCACCTGTGGAATGAAGGGGAAGAAAAAGATGATGATGGGATGAGGCGGAGAAGGACGTTTGAGAGAAAGAGGGAAGGAGTGATGAAGAGGAAGAGGAGGAAGATAAGAAGGAGGAGAAGGAGAAAGAAAAGAAGCAAAAGAAGGGAAAGATGAAAGAGGAGGAGGAGAAGGAGGATGAACAAGGGTAAAGCAGGAGGAGAAGGAGGATGGAGAGGAGGAGGAGGAGGAGGAGGAGGAGGAGGAGAGGAGTTGTAGGAAGTTAAAGAGAAGAAGGAGAAGGAGTGAAAAAAAGGATTAGGATGATGAGTAAGATAAGGAGAAAGAAGCAGGGGGAGAAGCAGGTGATGAAGGAGGAGATGGAGGAAGGGCAGAAAGAGAAGGAGGAGATGGGGGAGGAGCAGAAATAGAAGGAGGAGATGGAGGAGGAGCAGAAAGAAGAGCCAAGAAGTGAGAAAAGAAGTGGAGGAGGAGGAGTAGATGAGGGAGTTAGGGGAGGAGGACCTCAAGAAGGAGACGAAAAAGGAGATGGCTGAGAAGGAGGAGGAAGAAGAGGATAAACGTGTTAGTGAGGGGAAGAGGGAGGAAAAGTGAAGAAGAAGGTGGAGGAGTGAAAAGGAACACAAAGGAGAATATAATTAAGTGACGATCATGAATGAGGAAGGAAAGAAGAAAAAGATGATGAGAGAGAAGAGTGGTAAGAGAATGCGGGAGAAAAAGAAAAAAATGAGGAAGTAGAGAGAGAAAAAGAAAAGGAGGAGTGAAATATGGCAAAAATAAGGGAAGAATATAATGATGTGCCGATGAAGAAGAATAAGAAGAAGAAGAAGAAGAAGAAGAAGAAGAAGAAGAAGAAGAAGAAGAAGAAGAAGATGAAGAAGAAGACGATAATAAGAAGAAAGAGATGATAGAGAAGGAGAAGAAAAAGAATTATGGAAGAAATCATGTGAAAGAAGAACTAAGAACAATAACTAGGATGAGAAGAGCATCACTATACAATGTGTAGTGACAGCTAAGTGCACGGTATCATGCGCTAATAACAATAATTGCACTGTGCTGGCGGGTATCACATGACCCACCCCCCACCCAGGTCAAAGGGGGTTCAGGGTCAAACGTGTCGACGGGGGTGGTGGAAGGGGTTGACCCCTTGTGACGTCACACAGTGTGTCAGGTGTTCACAGGGCTCTCATTACAGTGTTGTGTTGTTAAAATGTTCTGAAAGCAGTTCCAAATATGACCGCCTGAGAGCGCCACTGTTGATGGGGATGCTTTACTGAATGACACACTCCTACTTGTTGAAGGGTGAGGTTGCGTTTGTAGAGAGGAGTGCTCTGTTGCTAGGGGATGATACAGATACGGGTGACACGAAAAGTTATGATACGGATGTTATGAGAAATGATCCGCTGTGAACAGGCTGCTGAAGAGGAGGCTGGTGCTCCCATCATCTATCATCTATAATGTATCATCTATCATCTATCATCTATAATCTATCATAAAAAAAGCCAAACGAGATTCTTTTCAACTTGAAAACGGATAATCTACTTTAATCTAATCTCAAAACTAATCTACTAAACAGCTTACTATACTTAGGGCCGGTTTCTCCAACGACAGTTTAGTTTAAACTTAGGTTTTACCACTCACTAGAAACCTTTTTTGTCAGAAAGTTCGATGTCCGAACAGCTGACCATTTGATTCAGTGTTAGCATCATTGAATCAAATGGTCAGCTGTTCGAACAATTTTTAGTTTAAACTTAGGTTTCACCACTCACTAGAAACTTTTTTGTCAGAAAGTTCTATGTCCGAACAGCTCACCATTTGATTCAATGATGCTAACATTGAATCAAATGGTCAGCTGCTGTTCGAACATCAGACTTTCTGACAAAAAAGTTTCTAGTGAGTGGTAAAACGTAAGTTTAAACTAAAAATTGGTTTAACAGTTGTTGGAAAAACCAGCCCTTAAATGTTACACTTGACATAAGACCCTGAAGAAATACCTGTGATCATCCGACAGAGGGCAATACTATAGATGCTCACAGGCTATGACTATCATCTATCAGATCTGTATTACGTAGTGACAAAATCAAACACATGAAGTCAAATCAACTCGTAGAACGAAAACAAAGACACAAACTTCAAAACATCTTCACTCACAAATTTCAACTTAGGCTAGGCGTACACGGGTTAGTCAAGACAAGACGAGACGACATTAGTCACGTTTAGTCACAGTAATTCACATGACTGCTTATGAAGAAGCACACACCGATGCAATGACTAATCGGTGTGTTGCTTCATAACTATGTGAAGTACTGAGACTAAACGTGACTAATCTCGTCTTGTCTTGTATTGACTAACCGGTGTACGCCTAGTCTAATATTTTAAAAGTTTATTTTCACCTCTGTGGTGAAGGAGGAGCGGAATAACGTGAATGAATGAGAGGAAAGAGGAAAAGATGGTGAGAAAGAACGGTAAGAAACAGAATGGAAACTAGCACAGCTAGCTTGGACCAATACGAGAGTATAGCAGGATACTTTCAACTTGTCAGAAAACAGCTGATTTAACGTTAGTAAACCAGCGTACATCAATCAGCTGTTTTCTGACAATTCAAAAGAATCCTGCTATATAAAGCAACGCGCGAGCAGTCATACTTTATTCAGCAACGTGTTGTTGCCTCTGTTCTCAGCTGAGCCGAATTGTGACTGCAATCCAGTGTCACACACAGAAGACTCTCATGAATAGATTACTCAAGCCGCTCTAGCGACACTCTGTCATGAATACGTCACTGCTCTAGCGACACTAATTCGTGAACTGATCGCCGCTCTAGTGACAGAAACTCGTGAATATGTACTTGCTCTAGCGAGAGTAGCAAATGAATTACTTTTTTGAAAGTCACACGGAAATCTCATTTTGTGAGATTTTATTTGACTAATATGAATTAATATTATTTGTTAATTTGTATTAAAATTAGTTTTTTTTAAGAGATTAATTATTTATTTATTTTAATGGAGTGCTGTGAGCTTACACATGGATGAATGTTTGCTCTGGAGGTTGACATTCATCCATTCGAGATACTCTAGCGATAGGCTCTGTGAAACAAGGCTTCTTAGGCAAAAGGCTCTAGCGATAGGCGGAGCCTATTATTATAGATAAGAAGATGAAGAAGAATAGGAGGAAGAAGAAGAAGAAGAAGAAGAAGAAGAAGAAGATGAAGAAGAATAGGAGGAAGAAGAAGAAGAAGAAGAAGAAGAAGAAGAAGAAGAAGAAGAAGAAGAAGAAGAAGAAGAAGAAGAAGAAGAAGAAGAAGAAGAAAAAGAAGAAGAGGAAAGAAGAGAAGTAAGAGACGAAGAAGTAGAGAAAAAAGAATAAAAAATTTCGCCAGTTTGAGCGCCCTTAAATTGGTGGTTTCGGACCAATATCCATTTATGACTTTACTGCCCTCCTTTATTTGGTTCTTTCACCTTGCCACTCGTGTCATCCCATCTTTCTTTATCGCCTTTCTCCTCCTCCTCCTCCTCTTCTTCAAACCTTCTGATCCCCTTTCTGCTGTCCTCACCGCGTATATTAGCCTCGTATATCGGCCAACGGCGATATCTTCTCATTTGTTTGCTTCACACACAGCTGCCAGAGCTCCTCCATGAAAAAGCACAATGCTCACTGATCTACCTTCAGCTATTTCTATCTCACGTTTCATCTTCCTTTGCTCATTCTTCTCGTTCTTTTAATCCTCATTCTGCACCTTCTCCACCACTATCTCCTAGTAATCTTCTCCTTTTCCGTCTTCCCTGATTCCTTCATCCACTATTCTTCTAATTTTCTTCTACTTTTCTTCTCCTTCCTCTTCTTCCTCTTCTCTTTCGTCTCTTTTTTTCTTCCGCGCCTTGTTATTTTTCATTCTTCTTCTTTTTATTTCTTCTCCATCTTCTTTATTTTTTTTTTTTCTCCTCTTCTTCTTCTTCTCCTTTCCTTCTTTTTATTTCTTCACCTTGTTCTATTTCCTACTATTCTTCATCTTTTTCTCTTTCATCTTCTTCTTTTTTTCATATTTTTCTTGTCTTTTTCGTTATTTATTCTATTCTTTTTTTTCTATTCTACTTTATTCTATTTTTTATTCTATTCTTCGCCTTCCTCGTTATTCGACACTCCTTTACCATCTTAACCTTATTTCTGTCATTCTAAATATTTCCCTTTATTTCAATTATCTCCTTTTCCTCCCTCCTCCTTCTCATCTTCTTTCATCCCTCTCTCTCAAACACTTCTCCTGGTCAGAGTTCTCCGTTTCTATGTATATTTCTGTCTTCTCATTCTCTCTCACATCCTCTTTCTTATCATCATCTCCTTCCTCTTCAACTCTATTTTCTACTCTTCCTTTCTCTCGCTTTCCTACGTCTCTAAATTTTCCTCTTACCGTTTTTTCTTTTTCCGTCTTCTTCTCTCCTTCTACTTTTTTCATCCTATCTTCCTTCTCATTTTCTCTTCCTTCTCATCTTCTCTTTCTTTGCCTCTCTTCTTTCACTCCCACTTCCTCTTCTTCACGTTTTCTCCTCTTTCCAAATCTCCTTCTTCTCCTCAATTTCACTTTGCACTCGTAGGAAGAAAATCCGTCCGTATTGTCAGCGTTACACCTTTTCACCATCAGTGTCTCATCTTGAACAATAGCGTTTTTTCTTCCTTGCCTGGCTGAAAATGCCTTCCGGAAAAATTCCCGTCTATCGGAAAATGCTGTATTTTTATAGGCGGCTGCCTTCTGCTCCCGTTGAAATGAGACCTGGCAGCGTTCGATCTGTGCGCCCCTCCCCGCCCCCATTCAAGATCAAATCTTCACTCAATTTCTTGATAGATCACTGATATTGATCGTGACAAGTAAGGCATTCGAATATTTCCGTTCGCTTTTTGTGAGGAACTCATGTTGAAAACCATGTTCAACTCGAAATTATAGAATTATTATTTATATGGACATTAATTTGCGTGACAATAAGTTTTTATTTCGAATTAAGTTTAAACTAAATTAAGTCTACTTCTTAGAGACTTTCATGAATTTGAAGGCCGCCCCACAAATATATCAATATCTTAAATCAATATCGTTACCGTTTAATATCTTAATTATATCGTAAGGTACTTTTGGGAAAAGAAAAAAAATCGATGAAGGAGGAAATATGGGAGAAGAAAGAGAGAAGAAGTAAAAGGATAAAAGACGAAGAATGAGGAGAAGAGAAAAAGAGAACAATGGAAATGACAGAGGTACTTTAAGAGTAGAGGATAAGAATAATAACCCCTTCTCAATCTGCAACAGCGTCAAGAAGACAAACGTCATGAAATGCTAAATCGAAAAGCTCAACTGAAAACATACGAAAATGACGAAATTTGCTAAAAAAAAGAAACAGTGGAGAAGATCTTATTTATGATTAGCCAACATGTTTTTTGTAAACAGGAGGAGATGGAGGAGAGGAGGAGGAAGATGAGGAAGAGCAGGAATAGGAAGAAGAGAAGGAGAAGAATAAGGAGAAGAATGAGGATGAGGAGGAGGAGGAAGAGGAGGAGAATGAGGAGGAGGAGAATAAGGAGAAGAATGAGGAGAAGAATGGGGATGAGGAAGTGGAGGAGGAGGAAGAGAAGGAGAAAGAGGATCAGAAGGAGGAGGAGGAGGAGGAGGGGGATTGGTGAGAATTATTTCACGTAGTTCAATCAAGTCGCAGGTTTGTGCACCTGGGATGTCCTAGTTGAATCAAAACAAGGAACCAGTAGACGAAGAGAAGAGATCTGAAACTGAACGCGGAAAGGACGAAAGGTAAACGAAAAAGGAATTCAGAGATGAAGAAAAGTAATCAAGAGCCGTGCAAATTTACAAGACGTCATCATCTTAATGAATGCGGCTGTAGATAGCCTGTCTTCCCCATTCAATCACATTACCGTTTAATTTAACTCGGGTTTACTTTGACTCAGTCACTGTGAGCATCTCTCTCTGGAATTGATTAAAACATTTTGATGATACTAATTTTCTCGTTGCTTACTTTTTTTGAAAATGTACAAATGAGAAAAACAATTCAGTTTGTAATAAGAATGATGGGAAAGAATAATCATTCTCCTCATTCAGTGAAAATGAGGGTTCCACTAATTTGTCCTTCTTCGATGGAGAAGTTTGTTTGTTGTAATAGAATGACGCAATATTCAAGTAAAATATTCAAATATTCAATATTCAAAGTCACTGACTCATTTGAGCATTGGTTACAGAAAAAAGCTTCTAAAGAAAAACTTCTTGATTTGATCAAAACCACACAAAATCTTTCAACAAATTGTTCATTCCCTAGCTTATTGGAGATTGTTCAAGAGCAAACAAAGCATAATGCACATGACACGTGAACGAAGCAGCAGTGCCAAAGTCCTTTCAAGTCACGTTGTGACAACTTTGCTCGCCGAACAATGGCTGCTGCGAAGTTCGGCGAAGCCCCTGCTTAAGTTGGCACTTGAAAGGAGTCATGTCGCACTGCTGCTTTGTGCTTTGTTCAAGCTCAGACAGCTGATTAATACGATCAATTACAGTGCAGTGAATTTGGTTCGCGGTTCAGGATTTGGAAAATTGGCGACAAATTTCGGCTGTTTGTAATTCAGTTGTCAGTTTGTGTTTGATTGTAACATTAGCAAGTTATTCGAATAAGAAGGCTAGAGTTTGTCACTTATTTGAGATCAAAAATTTCATTTCTATTGAACATGAAACATGTTATAACAACGTCAATACTTAATTACTTTACAAAAAAAATTGAAAAAAAGTCTTCCACAAGCATTCCCTGATGAGTACATCTTCCAAAAAGTTTTTATAGTATTTATACTATCCATAGCTAGGCAAAGCATTGAATAGTTTCAGAGACATATACTATTCTATTTATATACTACTTATGTATAATGTCAGTTCTGCTGTGAACCTGTGTAGTGGCATTGTGTTATTCTCACATCACCTCTATAGTATATCTTGAAAATACTATGACTGTGTAAATGGCTCAAGTGTACCCTGTCTCAATGAATCACACTCCACATCCATCCATTCTTTTTTAATGATACTTGCTCCAGAACAAAATAGCTTGCGATCTCTTTTTAAGAGCCTTTCACACATCCAAGGGAGTCCCAAAGGAGGAATAAGATGGGTCTTGGGGCTGAAAGAGAAGTGCTGAACTTCTTCCTCTTCCTTATTCTTCGTCTTCTTCTTCTTCTTCTTCTTCTTCTTCTTCTTCTTCTTCTTCTTCTTCTTCTTCTTCTTCTTCTTCTTCTTCTTCTTCTTCTTCTTCTTCTTCTTCTTCTTCTTCTTCTTCTTCTTCTTCTCCTCCTTCTTCGTCTTCTCCTCTCAATCTCTTCTTATTCTTCTTCTTCTCCTTCTTTTCCTCATCGTCGTCCTCTTTTTCTTCTTCTCCTTCTTTTTCGTTTCTCACTTATTCTTTTCCTCCTAATGGGTCGCCTCTGAGTGGAGTATACGGATCAGCTCAGCTGTTACAAATGAAAGCATTTTGAAGCAGTTACATTAGTGAAGAGAGAAGAACTAACATTAGAAAACTACTTAGCTTTTACCTATTCTGCACTTTAGTGGGCTGTTCTTGGTCTATAGATTGAGGTCGCATCCTTTTCCATTCTAAACCTACTTCTGCTACCTATTTTCTTATTCTGTTTCTACCGTATCTTCTTATTCTTTCCATATCTTCTGTTTCTATAATTCTTCTACCTATCCTCTTATATCATATCTTCTTCCTCTTTACTCATTCTTCACCCATTCCTCTTCTATTTCCTTTGTCTAATTTTCCATTCCATCTTCTGAACCTCTCCACAGCTTCTAATTTATATTCCCCTTCTAATTTATCGCATTAGAAAGGACCCGACAGGGCCTCATTGCAATCGTATATTCCGTATAAATAATTATAGATTGAGATAATTATTGATTGGGGGGTGGGGTATATTTCTCGGAATTTGAGGTGGGGGTATGCTTGCAATTCATTATTTTGACGTCATCGTACGCACGTAAGCCCACGGATCAAGAAATCTATCTATCAATTCATGTTCATTCCCCACAAATTATGAGACAAAATTCCGAGAAATACACCCCCGCCCCACCCGAGCGTCCCTGCAAATTTCAAATACACCGGTCAACGGAGATTATGCAAAGCTCTTTGAAGAGCCTCCACTTGGGGCTACAGCAATAATTCATTGGTGTAACAGAAATAATATAAAATAAATTTCTATAAGAAAATAATACAAAGAAAAATTCCTTATTTTGGAGTCTGCATTCCTCTTCGAAAGCAATTTGACACAAATTGGAAAATATGCCCCCACCCAAAAAAATAAAAAGAAAAAGAAAAAATAAATATAAAAAATACCCAAAAATTCAGCTCATTTGAACCGCCGCCACTCACCTGAAACAAAAACATAATCATAAACATTTTTCTCAATTAATAATGATGAATTAAACGGAAATCATAATTTATTACTTAATAGTGCTATTATATTAGTAATAGTGCACAATGAGTGCTATTGTTTGATCTGAAGACTTTTATTACTAATTAACTCACTAGACCAGCGAAAAGCGCTGTAAGATAATTATGATCTTATATCTTCATTCATGAATTATACTTCTTTCTAGATCCTTGGTTGAGATCTAGTTTAAGCTGCTAGATATATAATAAATGTTAATATATTATGAAATATTGAATAATACAAAATTCTGAATAATAATGAATAAATATATTATCCGAAAAACTGCTTCAGTTGGCTTCGTAGTCGTAACGGTATCTGATCGCAAAATAAGAAACGTACTCTTGTCCCTCCCATTGTAAGAGTGGGAGGAGGAGGAGGAGGAGAAGGAGGAGGAGGAGGAGGAGGAGGAGGAGGAGGAGGAGGAGAAGAAGGAAGGGGTGGAGGAGGAGGAATAGGAGGTGGAGGAGGAGTGGGAGGAGGAGGAGGAATCTTGGCGGGGGAGGACACCCGGCCCTCCTCAACCCCTCCCCACCCCGTTACAATCGCTATAACCACCCCTGTTTCTCCCGTAGCTTATCACTTATTCAGAATGCAATTTTGGCATTTTTGTAAGGGTGATGCTCGAATGAGCTCTAGGCTTGTGCGTGGGAGGTTGATGATGAGAGAAGACTACTACTTTTCAGGCAGCCGGTACCGATGGCTTAAAATGTCTCCTCCGAAAAATTTAATTTCGATTTATTAGGAAAACAATAATAATATAATATTGATATGGGGAGTGAAGGGTGTTGAGGTAAATAGTATATGAGCTTACCGTTTGCAGTATAATAACCATTCACCTGCCAGGGGGTTTCCTCCTTCGAAGGTTCCCTCAACGAAGACCAAGAGCACCTATACCCTGTACTGTAGTTGGCTCCAAATCGTCGAACACACACAATTAATCACTGGAATAACGTTCACTGTACTATTCAAAAACTACCACGAACCGAAGTTATTGTGAATTTGAATTTTAGAAGATTAAAAAGCATTAGAATTAACGAGTTGTACTGGAGGCACAAGACAGAGGACGCTCCAGAACCTTGGATTGATTCAGGAAGGAATTTAAAAAAATTGGGATAGTTTCTATTCTAAAAATGTGGTTGAGTGTAGTAGCATTCATTTAATTTGGCGGATGGTATTAGATAGATAGAGATTTTTTTTCGAGGGTGATGCCCACATGAGCTCTAGGCTTGTGCGTGGGAAATGAGAGAGGTGATGATGAGAGATGACGACTGTTTTTAGGCAGTCGGGACCGACGGCTTTTCGTCTCCTCCGAAAGACGGGAATGGCCCTTTCTGCCAACATGTCTTGACAATGCTGATGACATTGGAGTCCGTTGGCGGAAAATAATATCTATCTATCTGTCTAATGCCATCCGCCAAATCAATTAGGACAAGATTATATCGGGAATATTAGATAAATATTATTGTGAAAGAAATGGGGAATAATATTTTGAAATTAAGAATAAATAGCCTGCTAAAATTAAATTTCAAAACCAACGTTCCGTGTGCAAGACTATTAATTACACAGAATGTTGGTTTCCGATGATAGAATGGATGCATAATTTTGTAAAAATACGAGCAATAATTATATTATGAATTAATATTGAGATATGAGATGATAGTAAAATAATTCAAAGCTTCAATTTTCAATATTTAACATGAATAAACTTATAAACTCATCGTAAATCGGTATTACTTAGTTAATAGAAAACCGGGAAAGAAAAATTGGTGTTTCACCACAAGCAAAACACACAAAAACATCCGGTTGCAACGAAAATAACCGCTAATTTCTGGAAGATACTCTTCCTGAACTACAAACTTCTCACTGATAACACGAATACCAATCAAAACACTTCACAAAGTATCAAGTTTTGGGCGAATTTGACCAGAAAATCCAGTACAAAATGACCCTTGCAGGGGAAACCACGAACCCGACGCGCCACGAAAGTCTAGATCTTATGCCCGGGAGCGTTCGCTAACGACTGAGTGTTTTTCCAATTCAGAGCATCTTTTCAAACGACAGTTTGCTGTTTACAATAATTTATGGCCTGTGATTGGCTGATCAGCGATCGGCGGCGAGAGATTCGTGGAATTGCAGGCGTTCGTAGTCGACATAAAAGATGCACCGTCAGCAGTTTTTTGCTCTGATCTGCCATGATTTACTGTCGAACGTATACTTTTTATACAACAACAAAGATAACATTGTGAGTTTGTTAGACAAAGAGAGTTGAATGGGGCATTGTCCGGGATTGAGAACAGATTCGATTTATCCACTTTATTCATGGAGATTAAAAATGTATCAGATTGAATTCTAGATTGTAGTAGTGAAATATGCAACTATTTTTTTGAAAAGTAGATGAAGAATTCTTCAAAGTGGAGATGATAAGCATGTATGTAATGCAATATGTAATGTATGCAATATGTAATGCATGTATTAATGAAGATGATGGTGACGATAAAGATGATAATAATGTTAATAACCAGGCATTATATAATTGTGATTTATCCACATAGAACAGCAGTTTGAACGTTATAATTGTGCATTTTTGTAAAAGGATGTCTAATGGCGAGATAAACTCATGGGACACATCCTGTGAGGCACGAAAACCTCAATAAGATCATAGCTGAAGGATTGATAGAGGGAAGAAACCGCCGAGGACGACCAAGGATGTCATACCTGCAGCAAATTATGAATGACGTTGGCTGCAGTACCTACCACGAAATGAAGAGGAAAGCAGAAAGAAGAGAAGAATGGCGCACTGCTGCAAACCAACCTCAGGGTTGAATACCAAAAGAGAGAGATGTCTAATGATATCCTTTCATTAACACTTGATTCTTAACATTAAGATTTGGCAGGAATGTTCCCTTTTGAATTATGCGTCGACGATCATTTAAGTTTCTAAAAATTAGATATTATTTTTTCCATTAAATAGTAGAGTTTTTCTCCATTGAATAAGTTTGAAAAATATATGTGAATGGGTTAATGATCGCCTGTAATCGCAAATCAAATTCAAAAATTTGGCGGTGGCGGGTGAAAAATAGTCTTTACATGATTTTGTGGAGCGCTTCACACGAATGGCCACACTGTTATTATACAGTTTCTGTTAGTAGGTAAAGTTATTTCCTACGAACTAAGCACTTCAAGCTTCATTCCATCACTTTTCCAGCTGTCTAAAATATTGATAATGTTGTGTGCATTATTCTGGTTTTGAACTGTGCAGCAGTAAAGTGACAGTTGGTAGCCTGCAATGCTGCAATATCCAGATTCGCTGGACTAGTGTCACTCAAAGGATGTCCTGTCCTGAATCTAATCCTATTCCTGGCTGAGGTCCTTGGTCCTGCGTTGACATGTTGCTGCTCTGACATGTGCATGTCAACATGTTAAAGCACTTTGCAACCAACCATTCCGCGAGAATGTGTCTCTTCTTTCTTTCTTGATTCTATCTCTCTCTCACACACACATACTTTCTCTTTCTTTTCCACCCTCTTTCTCCCCCTCTCTCTCTCTCTCTATCTTTCAGTCACTCTCTCTTTCTCACGATTAATAATTCTCGCTCTCTCTCTCTCTCTATCTTCCTTACCCTTTCTCACTCCTTCTTATAATCGGCTTGTTCCTCTTTTCATGTCTTTCTATTCCTCGCATTATTCATCTTCATCTTGTTCTTGCTCTTCTTCTTCTTCTTCTTCTTCTTCTTCTTCTTCTTCTTCTTCTTCTTCTTCTTCTTCTTCTTCTTCTTCTCCTCCTTCTTCTTCTTCTTCTTCTTCTTCTTCTTCTTCTTCGTCTTCTTCTTACTTTTCTTCTTGTACTTCTTGTTCTTGTTCTTTTTCTTCTTCTTCTACTTCTCCTTCTTCTTCTTCTTCTTCTTCTTCTTCTTCTTCTTATTCTTCTTCTTCTCCTCCTCCTCCTTCTTCTTCTTCTTCTTCTTCTTCTTCTTCTTCTTCTCCTTCTTCTTCTTCTTCTTCTTCTTCTTCTTCTTCTTCTTCTTCTTCTTCTTCTTCTTCTTCTCCTCCTTCTTCTTCTTCTTCTTCTTCTTCTTCTTCTTCTTCTTCTTCGTCTTCTTCTTACTTTTTCTTCTTGTACTTCTTGTTCTTGTTCTTTTCTTCTTCTTCTACTTCTCCTCCCTCTTCTTCTTCTTCTTCTTCTTCTTCTTCTTCTTATTCTTCTTCTTCTCCTCCTCCTCCTTCTTCTTCTTCTTCTTCACCTTCTTCCTACTTCTTCTTCTCCTTCTCCTTCCTTCTTCTTCTTCTTCTTCTTCTTCTCCTCCTTCTTCTTCTTCTTCTTCTTCTCACTCTCTTCCTCTCTACTCTCTTACTCATTCTCTTACTATCTCTCCATCTCTCTCTTCTCTTCTCTCACTCATTTTCTCTATTCCTGTCCTCGTCCCATCCATCTCCATATGTCACACACGTTTTCTGTCAAGCCTTTCCCATCAGTCTCTTCTCATCAACTAATTACAAAGTGACACCTGCCTGCCCCATACACATCATTTCAACTGCAAGCCGACACTTTGGTTTATTTCGAATGCAGTGTAATTGACATTTCACCAGCCAATGCGTTTCCAGACTTATTTCGGGTTACAAGAATAGAAGGGGTTCTGACGAACGGCTAACAAGTGTTTTGGAAAGCCAATTCACATAAGATTTGCATTGGAATGAAAAGCAAATCATATGTTATGATAAGTGATTCACTTCTAACCAACATTTTGCCTTTGCCAATATTAGGCTAGGCGTACACCGGTTAGTCAAGATAAGACAAGACGAGATTAGTCACGTTCCGTCACAGTAATACTCATAGTTGCTAATGAAGCAGCACACACAGATGCAATGACTAATCGGTGTGTGTTGCTTCATCAGCAACTATCTAAAGTAGTGTGACTAGACGTGACTAATGTCGTCTTGTCTTGTCTTGACTAACCGGTGTACGCCTAGCCTTAGTTTTCTTTATTTTAAAGCAATACCAAGAATAGAGATTATTTTTGAAGTTGGAAAAGTTAGTTTTGATGTTGTTTCTCTTTCTCAATAATTAGCTATACTATAGTACAGAGAAAAATTACAAAGAGCATTTGAATATAAGTTCCGGTAATGAAGTGATTCACTTGCACAGAAACAGAGAAAATAAGAGAAGGGTAGAAAAGGAAATGAATGAGAAAGAAAAGAAGAAGAGTGTGAAAGTAATTAAGCCGTGATATAAATCACGTCGAGGATAGTGCAATTAAGTCCAAGCGAAATAAATTTTCTCATTCCACCCCATCCTGGTTCAATTCTTTCTCTTTCGTTTTTTCTTCATTTGTTCGACTTCTTCTTCAGTCTGTTTTCGATCTCTTTGTTCAATCGATCGTTGTTAATGCTCTCCTTTACCTCATCATTCTCTTCTTTCCCCATTTTTCTTTCATTTTCTTCTATTCGTCTCTTCTGAATGTCTCTTCATCCTCGTCAATTCTACCTGATTTCTCTATCTCTTCTCTACACCCTCTCTTCATCATCACTCTCACCTTCATCCTCACTTCTGAATCCAATCTTATTTTTGGTCCCATTTTTCTTCTCTTTTCAATTATCTTTTTCTATGATTTTCTTATTTCACTCCCTTATCACATCCTCAATATATCTTATTCCTTTGATCTATCTCAATTTATAGTAAGAAACACTAAACTTGTCATCAATGTGAGAAGAAAATCTTGCAGATTACTAGGAAACTAGCTCCTGGGGTAGTTACCCTACCTTCCAGCAAACATTAATTGGTCCAGCTCAATGTCACCAGGTAGTCAGTCACTAAGCGATGCTGAGCGCCATGCGAAACTAATTTCGGGTTAGAGATTTCGGGTTGGGAACATGCCATTCGAATCGAATTTGTGCGTGTGACGTCACTGATTGCTTTGATTAGCAAATTAGCTCGACCAAGGTGAGGCTAATGACCTTATACCTTCTTCTTCTTCTTCTTCGTCTTCTTCTTTTCTTCTTCTTCTTCTTCTTCTTCTTCTTCTTCTTCTTCTTCTTCTTCTTCTTCTTCTTCTTCTTCTTCTTCTTCTTCTTCTTCTTCTTCTTCATTTCATACTTCTGTGCGTATTACCAACGAGTAGCGTTTCGTCCGATTTTTGAGTCTTCTACCTGACTTCAGAATTAATGTTGGCAGCAATAGTTGGCAATTTGTATTGCTTCATGTGAATTATTTCTATCAAAGCCACTGATTCGAAGTCAAAGCCTATTTATTTGGATGTAATTACAAGTTTTCCTCCCTATAAAACTGTATCCAGAAGAAGCTCATAATGAAATTCATGCCAATTCATAAACATTGGCAGAGTTGAATCAATACAATAATAGTAATGAATTGTGGATGAGTACATTTTTAAAATGGTAGCTTGGATGAAGTAATTTAATCTACTTTCGGCTTCAGTATGGGTAGAACACCTCTGACAATTGACATCTGGACGGCTGAATAATGAAGTTGTAACTTGAATGACCCAGTAACTGCTGCCATCTTACGACAGAATTCAGAACTAGCTGCGTTGTCCATTGCCGGGGAGAGAGGCGGAGCTTGGAGGCGTGTCTGTAAAAATTGAAGCTGTAAATCACCCAGTAACTGTAGCCATCTACCGGTCGAATACAGAACTAGCTGAGTCATTCATTTCTGGCTAAACAAGAGATAGTAGGCGGAGTTTGGAGACTACATGATTTACAAATTATTAAGCTACGATTCATGGATGAATTTTAGACACAGTCAAGCATTGTTCAAGTATTTTCATAGCTGAATAAAGAAATCGAAAAAAATTTGTCTTGGAAAATACAATAAATTTATATTTATTTGCCGAATTCTTATAAGCCAAATGCAAGGAAGATTTATGAATTCCATGGGTGGAGTGATTAAAAACTAGTTATCGCTCCCACTCCAGCATTTTGGAGTTGGTGTGATTGAAAACGGGAGTAATAACTACCCTTTTAATAGTTGTAACTCGGTTTTTTCGGAAAAAGAGTTATAACTCCACTTTTGAAGTGATTAAAACTCAGATAGCACTACTTTCTAGTAGTTATAACTCCACAAATTCGTGAATTGTGAATTCATAACTGTAATATGTATCAATATTCAAAATGCGATATTGACTACAGTGTTCTTATGAGAAGAATTTCTGTATAAAAAAATGAAAGAAATAATAAACAATTATTTTATCATTATTTTGATTAACTTCAATCAACTTCTCTAGCGACCTTGCGACTTTCGCGACCTTGGATGTCCTTGTTGGCTTAAATGTCATAATACTGTAATTATAATAGTTGGAAATGGTAGTGATAAATTACTATATTCGAATTTGATTAGACAATCATCCTTGACTAAAGGAAACCAAAGATCCTCGTTCATGGATCCTTCTATGACTGATTATAGTTCTCCGGTCTTAGTCATTGTCTTAGTGAATCTGTCTATGCAGATGACTGCGCTACCCTTCCCGAATTCCTTGAATAATTAACGCTATCCTTCGTCCTACAAGAATAATCTAGCTGAAAGCCAGCATTCCATGAATGAATGGCAGTTTCCGAAACAGAGCAAACAGCTGTTTGTCAAGAGCAAGACGTTTCTGTCAAGGTTTCAGAGCATGAACAAAACAAACTGGAACTGGAAAGTTGCGTTGATCACGTTGGATTAACGTAGAATTAGTTGAAAAAACTGATTTTGATATCAAGTATTCAACCCGATTATTCAACTATTCAACCAGTAATACAGAGATACCAGAAAGTACCACCGATCACGTTGGGTTAACGTAGAACCAGTTGAAAAAACTGTTTTTTTGCTATCAACTATTCAACCCGATTATTCAACTATTCAACCAGTAATACAGAGGTAATTCAAATGTATTTTATTAGTCTATGGTTCAACGTATTCACTTCAGACAATTAAATGGCCTACAATTTGTGAAAAGTTCGTGAGATTTTTAAATATCTTAATTCATTGGTGTAGAAAGAATGAAAGAAAGAAGAATAAGGAGAGGAAGAGGAGGAAGAAGAAGACAAAGAAGAATAAGAAAAAGAAGAAGAAGAAGGAAGAGGGAGTTAGGGAAATGTTAGAGATACCGTTCATATTTTAAACATGGCCAATCCAGGTAAGGATTCCTTATGGATGGGATAGTCGGATAAGGATTCCTCAAGGACAAGATAGACGTCTAAGGATGACAAAGAGCGACTAAGGTATGCTCGCATAACTCCTCACAAGTCTTAAGTCCGGCATCTTGGAATTTGTTATACTGTACAACAACAGACTAGCCAAGTCTTGCGGCAATGATAACTTGGCCTGAAGTTGGCGGTATGTTTAGGTTTGAGAATACATCACAGGTTGTGAAGGGGCAGGAGAATGGAGCAGATTAGAAAAAGGAGGGGGAGGAATGAGAGGGTGAGGAGAAGGAGGGAAAGAAGAAGAAGGAGGAGGAGGAGGAGGAGAAGAAGAAAGAAGAAGAAGAAGAAGAAGACGGAGGAAGAAGAAGAGAAAGCGGAAGAAGAAGAAGAAGAAGAGGAAGAAGAGGAAGAAGAAGAAGAAGAAGAAATAGATGGAGAAGGAGGAGGGAGACGAGGTGACCACTTTTTCAGATAACGCAAATTCACTTCGTATCGATACCTAGAAGCAAGTGTATCGACACGCGTATCTTATAGCCGTTATGACGACATAGCTCGGAAACAGCACGCTACTTAACAGCACGTTACTGTTTTGTGATGTACGGTATGCAAGTTTCTTGTTTTTAGGATGCCGAAAGTAAATGTAAAAACTGTGAACGAAGTGTCAATTAAAATAAGGGAGCATGAGGTTCAAACTACTTCGAAATATGTTAAATTATTCATTTTATTTACTTTTTGTTGTTATTTACAGTTGAGCTGACGGACAAGTTGAAATTGCATTGGGATGACGATCAGACTCCTTTCTTTCAATTGGGAACAAAAATGTATCAATTCCATCATGGGAACGATATCAATGAATACCAAAAAAGAAAATATGCACAACATAGAGACAAAATGGTAAGTCTACTGAATTACCTATCCTATATTTTATCTTGAATTTGTTTGGATATTACAATTATTATTCCAATAAACTATTTAGTCCCACTCTGTATCTATTCTTATCTATATTCTGTATCTGTATCTTATTTGCCTTCTATTTCTACTTAATTTTATTATTAAATACCCAACAATTCAAGATATAATTTCAATTTCGGTTACAGGTTTCTATATTATCTGGGGCACACTTTTTCAAATACCATCAAAAAATCTAACCATATACTTGGGTTAACTTCGATATTATCATATTATGGTATTTATCATATTGATAAATCCGAAGAGGATTGGAAACATGGATCTCATATAGTTCAATAGTCACAGTTTAAAATGCGACCTTGGATGTCCTTGTTCGCTTTTATTTCATAATAATTATAATAGTTAGAAATGGTAGTGATAAATTACTATATTCGAATTTGATTGATTTAGAACTGAATGATTGATTCGAACTTGAATGACCCAGTAACTGCTGCCATCTTACGACAGAATTCAGAACTAGCTGCGTTGTCCATTGCCGGGGAGAGAGGCGGAGCTTGGAGGCGTGTCTGTAAAAATTGAAGCTGTAAATCACCCAGTAACTGTAGCCATCTACCGGTCGAATTCAGAACTAGCAGAGTCATTCATTTCTGTCTTATCAAGAGATAAGAGGCGGAGTTTGGAGGCTACATGATTTTTACAAATTAGGCTACGATTCATGGAAGAATTTTAGACACAGTCAAGCATTGTTCAAGTATTTTCATTGCTGAATAAATTAATAGAAAAAAATGTGTCTTGAAAAACACAATAAATGATTGAATCACCGTTTCTGAAATATTGTTATCATAATGAAATGGTTACAATAGAGTCATTCTAACAAAGTATAATCAGATTCATTTAATTTGGCGCTTGGTATTAGGTAGATAGATAGAAATATACATATTTAGTAATACATATTTATAAATATACATAGAATTCTATAGTATTATTTCTCGACGTTGCTGATGACCGTAGAGTACGATGGCAAAGAAATACCTCTATCTATCAATTTATCTAATGCCAAGCTCCAAATTTTTAATGAATCTGATTATAATGACTATAAAAACTAATTCAATTATACGGATATGAGAAGAATAATATAAGAAGTATTTGAAAAAGAAGGTGATAGAATAAAATAAATAAATAGAGTTCTATTGGCTACAAATTCATTGAACAAAGAATTCCATAGAGTATGAATATATATAAATAGAGTAAACATAAAGTAGGATAAAGCCACATGGGAGTTGATTGTGGGAAAGATGAAAAAGTAGTAGAGAAAGCAGAAAAGGGAGAAGGGAAATAAGAAGAAGATGAAAAAAATAGATTCAGGTGTGGGATGTTGACGCAAAGAATTCCACTCGGACTGCAGGCATCAATCAAGTTGCCAGAAAAAGAGGAATGGACTCTCAAGAGACTGACACTGGCCTGACACTATTTGCTCTCAGGTCGCAGAGTTCAGGTTCAATTTGTCCTACGCAGTAACAGAGAAAAGTTACTACAGTCACCTTCAAGGGTCATATTATAGAAAGTTTTTATCATGAGATACTTGGCAATTGAAATGGACTGTGATAATTGTAATTAATAATTTATTATATCAGGATCCATTTAACTTGTCATAAAACATATGATCGACAAGCATATGATCACAATACTTAACCTACAAATGCTGATTCTCGCAGATTATTGCGAGAATCAGCTGACTGACAAAGGTCTTCTAGAAAGTTATTCTTTGGAACTTTTGAAAGGTCTTCTAAAGACTTTAAGGTCTTTAAGACTTTTAGGTCTTTTGATCATTGTGTCGAAATCAATGTTTAATTATCACCAAAACAGCTGACTTCTGACAAGTTAAAAGGATCCTGCTATACTTGGCAATTAAAATGGACTGTGATTCCAATTCGAAAAATGTAGGCTCTAATGGATTTTTGAATAAACAAGTTTTACAATAGCATTATTATATCAATTATTGTTAATACGGTATAATCCTTGAATTAATCATCGTATAATATCATGTGATAATTTTTTTGTGAGTTCCTTTTTATTAAACACATTTTGGTGTTCCATCCACGAAGATCTGATCCAATTAAAGCCCCGAACATCTCCGATAACATCATAATAATATTCACTTCCTCAGAAACTTTTGCGCGTATTGAAGAAGTTTCGATAGCCGTAAAACAGGGGACCTAAGCTATTTTACAGTAATTGTGCAAACTCCAAGGTAGCTAGCTTGTTTTCAATCTCGGCTGCAAACTTTTTCGCAGCTTTCAAAACCCACTGAGACCTTCTGGCTAACATTGTTAGAAACTTATCTTAATATTCGCGAAGCCTTGAAGGGATTCGTGAGTTTATTGGGGGCGAACAAAGTACTCCATCAAAATTTCAACCGGAAAATATCTTACTAAGGCGAGTCCAAAGAATGAAGAATGGTTTATTGATAGGGAATATCTTTTGTCTGCATTCTGGAACATAAGGCTAGGCGTAGACAAGACAAGACGAGATTAGTCACGTTTAGTCACAGTACTTCACATAGTTGCTTATGAAGCAACACACACTGATTAGTCATCGCATCAGTGTGTGCTGCAAGACGAGATTAGTCACGTTTAGTCACAGTACTTCACATAGTTGCTTATGAAGCAACACACACTGATTAGTCATCGCATCAGTGTGTGCTGCTTCATAAGCAACTATGTGAAGTACTGTGACTAGACGTGACTAATTTCGTCTTGTCTTGTCTTGACTAACCGATGTACGCCTAGCCTTATGCAACCGATTTTCAGATTTAGATTGATTACTGTGACGATCAATCTTTCATTAAATGATTTATAATCAATATCTCCGTACAAACCAATCTTATATTGGTCATAATAAGGTCAACTCACTGAGACCTTCTGGCTAACATTGTTAGAAACTTATCTTAATATTCGCGAAGCCTTGAAGGGATTCGTGAGTTTATTGGGGGCGAACAAAGTACTCCATCAAAATTTCAACCGGAAAATATCTTACTAAGGCGAGTCCAAAGAATGAAGAATGGTTTATTGATAGGGAATATCTTTTGTCTTCATTCTGGAACATTAGGCTAGGCGTAGACAAGACAATACGAGATTAGTCACGTTTAGTCACAGTACTTCACATAGTTGCTTATGAAGCAACACACACTGATTAGGCATCGCATCAGTAAAGCGTAAGAGATTAGTCACGTTTGCACAGTAACATGAGCGCAAGCAAACACACTGATTAGTCATCGCATCAGTGTGTGCTGCTTCATAAGCAACTATGTGAAGTACTGTGACTAAACGTGACTAATCTCGTCTTGTCTTGTCTTGACTAACCGATGTACGCCTACGATCTTTCATTAAATGATTTATAATCAATATCTCCGTACAAACCAATCTTATATTGGTCATAATAAGGTCATATTGGTCTTATATTAGTCATATATAATCATATTCGTTCCATTTACCTTCAGAATAAGGAATATTATTAAGACATTAGAAAGTTTCAAGCAGAAAACAAATCTGTGTAAGGAATACAAACATATACTAGCTCGCTATTGGCTCGAAGAGTTCCCTCCCACAAAATGGCGTCTCTGTGACGTCAGCAGCCAATGAGAAGGCGTTCTGTGAATGGGGAGTGTACTGCAACCAAATGGCGATTGTAATTGGTGCTGGCTGTTTCATAAAGTATAGCAGGATTATTTTAACTTGCCAGAAAACAGCTGATTTAACGTCAGTAAACGAGCGTACATCAATGAGCTGTTTTCTGAAAATTTGAAATAATCCTGCTATAGATACTACAGATAATACTAGTCATATTAAGTTTATATACTGGGAATGATCTTTAAAATTTACGATAGATTTATTAACTGATAAAAATCATAGATATTTTTAATTTTGATGACATTAAAGATTTAAAAGTGTTTCCAATATAATTGAATGGGAATATAATTCCCATAATAACATGAGTTGAATGAAAATATGCATAGTCTGTTTGCTCCATCTAATTCTTTGAACAGTATAAACTCAATCACCTAACTTCACATATCCCAGATGAAACTTGAACACATCTTTTGATACAAAGCTCCTTTTATTCAACACATTAGCAAGTTGTATGAACATTTT
Source organism: Laodelphax striatellus (assembly GCA_017141395.1). Classification (NCBI taxonomy): domain Eukaryota; kingdom Metazoa; phylum Arthropoda; class Insecta; order Hemiptera; family Delphacidae; genus Laodelphax; species Laodelphax striatellus. Next base: position 2,502,031 of record CM029541.1, on the reverse strand, counting down.
GCGATGAATTCAACTTTCTTATGAGACGAACAAGGGGCCTCTAGCGTTTCAACAGCTGTTGAAGCTACTAGCATTGTGTTGAAATTCAAACAATATAAGCCTCTGTTTCAACAAGTCTAGTATACATATGGCTAACTAATCTTGATACTATACCTATACCTTGCTACTCATATCCATATTCTAACCTCTTCCTATATACCTGTATCTTGCTACTCATATTATAGCCTACATTCTAACCTTGCTACTGTAGACAGCTTCTGAACATCAACAAAATTACCGTTTACGGTAAAGTAGCCGACCCCCGGTAACAACAAAGACAAAAGCGTACACCTGTGCGGTAATTACAGTATGGTACAATATGGTGCCACACCACTACATCGACATGTTACAAAGAGTAAGTCCAGGCGATTGTTTGGAGGTCTGGATGTACGGTTTGTAGTGGAGCACGGTTTTGAAAGTGGAATACGCTCTAAAGTTATTCTGTTGTATGCTTGTAGCCCTTTCTCTGTTCCAATGCACATTAGCTAAATGAGCAGTTGAATGTGCTTGGGGAGTTGGGGGGTTATATGCAGGCGCGGATCCACGTGGGGGGGGGGGGAATAGGAAATTCCCTCCCACCGTTCCGGGGATCATCTTCCACTAGATATTCCTTTTGTTAAAAGGAGTGAAGTTCATTATTTCATAGATAGAATGCAATTTGGAGGAGTTGAAAAATTTTTAAACATATAAATAAGGTCTATACCTTTATAATCTGATTTATCTTATCATTGTCCTTCTAATCAACCACGCACAAGCCTAGAACATTGCTGGGATCACCTTCAGCTAAAAAAAAAGATATTGAGAGAAAATGTAGGGACTGGAACGAAGATACCAGAACAAAGGAAATTACAAATGAATACAAAAATGTAAAGATCGTTCTGAAATAATTGTATTTGAATAATAATTATAACTACACAGAAGATCTCAAAAATAATTGGAAGCAAAGAGCCTTGAGATTGTTCGAAGAAGAAGGGAATAATTCAAAACGGCTGACAGTCGAGGTAATTAGAAATAATTAATAATTATCTTGCGAAAAGGAGTGTAAAAGTTGATAGAAGAAGAGGGGGAAGGGAGCAATGATGGAATGAGAAGGGGTGGAGGGGGGGAAAATGAGAAAATCTGTCACTTCTGTTCAAGTCAGAGGCAACTTTTGTGCAGAAGTTTTTTTTGTGAAAGTTTTTTTAAAAGAAAGAACAACTACTGGGCATTCATTGATTGTTGAGCCTTCAAGTTTACTCCTCCACCTCCTCCTCTTCTTCCTCCTCTTCTTCTTCTTCTTCTTCTTCTTCTTCTTCTTCTTCTTCTTCTTCTTCCTTTCTTTCTTTCTTTCTTCTGCTCTAAAAAAGGTCAGACGAATGAAAGCAAAGTTATCAGCAAGGAGTGATAATTTGTGTCCTGAAAATTTTCCAAGACTTTGCGAAAACTTTTCAATGCCTGTACATTATTTATGATATTGAAATGACAAAATTGTAAAGGATTTTCTCCTTTGAAGGAGAGAGAGAGAATGTAGTTTTGAAACTTTACTTTTCGGTAAGAGTTTCACACTTTTGTAACTGGTCACAGAGGATACGAATATAATAATTAATCTCCAACCTGTGGCTCGGAACCCACCTAGAATGTACCTTTTTGCTGTAATTCTCATAATCAATGCAATACGCCAATTCAAACATATCTGTTTTGTGATGGATTTTTTTTTTTGTTTAGGTTGAAATAGAATCATTTTTTGAATTTGAAAATATGAGAAGGAACATTTTTTGCCTGTTGTATCCTTGATTGTGAATGATTGAAAGAAGAAAATATTTTTCTGTGGAATTGAATACTCATTTCTTTGAATTAAACTGAATTTTAATTCAGTTCAACAGACAATACAAACAATTCAGTTTAAAAAAACAATTTTAAATTGAAATTGAAAAAAACAAACATTCATATCTTGATAAAATTGGACATTTATTTCTCTAAATTAAACAAACATTTTTATCTTAATTGAATTGAACATTTATTTCTTTGAAAAGGACTTTCTCAAGGCTTCGACAGAAGTTGCAGCCGGACAATGGGCTTTCACAAGTGACTGCAGGCTGGAAAACTCTTCAGATCCAATCGAATATTTGACAGAAGACTCCTCTTCAATGCACTTCTGGTAGCTAGCCTTGTACAAGTCAACTATACTGTTGATTTCATCCACTAGACGTTTCATCTGTGTGTATAGTGGGTCAATTTTCAGCACTGTCATTTTGGTGTTCAAGTTATCTAGGTAGCATTTCACTGAAACAGAGCGAAAACATCAAGAACTAGCAAAAAAATTCGGAATCGTTTAAAATAGGCGAACATGTTTTTCTGTGAACAGAACTCCTACGTGGTTCTCAACCGATTCTGTTCGTTTTTAAGTCTCATTTGAATGATCTCATTGAGCAGATGTTTGATAAGGTCTAAGGCTAGGCGTACACCGGTTAGTCAAGACAAGACAAGACGAGATTAGTCACGTTTAGTCACAGTACTTCACATAGTTGCTTATGAAGCAACACACACCGATTAGTCATTGCAGCTATGTGAATTACTGTGACTAAACGTGACTAATCTCGTCTTGTCTTGTCTTGACTAACCGGTGTACGCCTTACATGGTGAAAAAAGTCATTGTGAACACGAGGAATTAACGATTAAAGTTTAAATTTTTGCAATTGCTTCAACATAGGGATAGGTGAACTAAAAATCTTCACATTTCAACTTATGATTATTGATGATAAGCAATTTTGAAACACAAGTTTTATTTTTCATTGTTCATAGCAGTGGTGAGGGCATTTGTGCTGGGAGAGAAAAAGAAAGATAGTGAGTGAGAGAGAGAGAATAGTTGAGAAACAGAGGAACGAAGGGAGCGAAAGAAGGTAAGAGAGGGGGGAGGAGAAGACGGAGGAAGAAATAGGAAGAAAGGGGAAAAGGGTAAGAGAGAGGAAGAAAGAGAGGCAGAGATGAAGAAACATTGAAGAAGGGGAGGGGTGTGTGTGAGAGAGAGAGAGAAATAAAAGGAAAGAAGGAAAGGTAAAGAGAAAGGCAGTGAGGAGAAGACATGGAGTAAGAGGAGAATAAAAGAGAGTAAGAGGAGAGAGGAGAGAAGAGGAGAGAAGAGAGGAGAGGAGGAGGAGGAGGAGGAGGAGGAGGAGGAGGAGGAGGAGGAGGAGGAGGAGGAGGAGGAGGAGGAGGAGGAGGAGGAGGAGGAGGAGGAGGAGGAGGAGGAGGAGGAGGAGGAGGAGGAGGAGGAGGAGGAGGAGGGAGGAGGAGGAGGAGGAGAGGAGGAGGAGGAGTAGGAGGAGGAGAATGTGGATTGAAAACTATTTCACGTATACTCTGATAAAACTGTTTTAGGATTGAGACCCGCTTGGCCTAGGTGGTGGACCGCTCTAGGCCGATCCTAAAGCAGTTTAAATCAAAGTATAGTTCAATAATCACAGTTTTGTGCGACCAGGGATATCCTAGAAAAATAATCCACTTTACTCACGTTCAGCAATGTAGCTTTCTTCTCCCGTGAAGCAACTGTAGTCGTAATAGACCTTCATCTTATCCATGGCGTAGATTACGTTTAGAAAGAATTGCTGGTAGGAAACTGTCGCCTGCAAAACAAAAGGCAAACTGAGATGACAGAATCAAGAGCTACAAAATTACAACTATACAAAGCGTTGGTGAGGCCTGTGCTATGCTATGGATCAGAAACATGGGTATGATTACTGCGGGGGATATGCAAAGACTGACAGTTTTTGAAAGAAAGGTGATGAGAAGACTAGTAGGCCCTGTTTTTGAGAATGCTCTCTGGAGAATAAAAAAACATTTTGAATGAATTTACTTAAATGAAAGTGGATAATAGTTGTCTTCCTCTAATCTGAATTGTTATCTATAGTCTGGCAACAGACAAAAGAGCCTCCAAAATAAGAACTCTACTGCGTAGAGAGAGCGCACGTTATGCAATGCAGCAGTTTATCTCACTCGCTCACTAGAGTAGTGGACTATGTGATACGGTATCACTCAGGTGATACGATGCGCGAAGGTAGCCTAGTCATTGTTATTTTTTGCTAGATCTATCTATATTCTATCATTCTTTATCTACATTCATTATCTAACTGTATCTATGTATAACTTGTATTTCTCGCTTACATATTTTTGGTAATTTCTCTTTATTGAATACTATGCATGTGATATTACAATATTGACCTATATTCTAATTATTCATTTGTTCTGTGATAGTTGTTCATCACGTTACCTGCTTAAAATAGTTTATCATTTTTTCATACTTTCAATTATATATTTGGTGCAAATCGATAGATTTATTCAGTTATTGTATGTGAAACTTATGTAAACTGCATATAGTGCGATTCACGTCAAGAAGTCAGCATTGCTTAGGTGGGAATTTGCTAGCCTTTTTCAGCACAAGGCAGTTGCTGATGTCTCTATCTCATTCGCACTGTGCATAGTTGCCGCACTGTGCATTGTTGTCGCACACAGTCCCAACAAACAGGTTTGGTGCAGTTTTCTCTTTCTCTCTCAATGAAACTTGGCATCAATGATCCTCATATAAGCAATGCTGACTTCTTGACGTGAATCGCACTATAGATGTGATATAATAAATATCTAATTTGTCTCATTTAAATCAACTGATTAGCATGGTTTTCCGAGAGCAATAATGAATTGATTTACTATTATTATTAAATATGTATGACGTGAATTATTATATGACTTCTTGACGTGAATCGCACTATAGATGTTGATATAATATGTATCTAATTTGTCTCATTTAAATCAACTGATAAGCATGGTTTTTCGAGAGCAATAATGAATTGATTTACTATTATTATTAAATATGAATTCAATTTTTATGAAAACTCATCACAATATTTATCAAAATTTGGGAAAGAAGCAGTTTTGGACAAATGTCTGTTGATTCTTCCCACATTGTAATGTATCTTGCCAATAAATGAATATTTTTTAACTTAATATAAATATAAAATGTACCTGGAAGACCTGGATGCATGACTTTCCCGATGACACTCTCAACAAGTCGACCGCATCTTTGGAGCATCCTGCTGCAGCTAGTGCACTTTTTATTTGCATGCCAACTTCAGCTGAAGACGATTGTTCCAGTGCTGTGTTGAGACCTGACAAGAGGGAGTCGGCCAGGCCGAGAGAGGGGGCTGGACTGCCTGACGCCTGCAAAATTATTGCAAATTCATGCATTATTGCAAATAAATCTTTGAAGAGCGAAGTAAATATAAGAGAGGACACTACTCTTTATATCAGAGTGATATAATATAATAAGTAGGCTTTAATAAGAACCATGGACCAACAACACTTTCGATAGAAAAGAAAAACAGAGATATACAGTAATATATAAATACAAGTGGATGTGAAACTGGCAACCAGCTGGTAGGCCTAAGCCCACATAGGGCTGTTGAGCCATTGACAAACAAACAAAAATACAGTAATATTATAGTGATATAATTATATTATGATAACAGTGATTTATATACAGACTGTCATAGCCCCCTTTAAACTACATGACCGCGGCCTTCAATGTGACAACCTCGCAGCCCCGGCTGGTTTCATTATAAAATCATACTTATAACAAACACATGACTTATAAAACACATGACCGATTTGCATTGCTCATGCAAGCCGATGCAGCGACGTTGTCACATTGAAGGCCGCGGCCAAGTATTTTAAAGGGGGCTATGATACTGTTCAACACTCTATATAGAACTCAACACTGTCTATAGAACTCAGCGATAGTGATGGAGGTTTCGAAATAATTATAGGCTACATGATGTCTTAAAATATAGTGACTCCAGTATCATCAAGTTAATCCTAATTTGTCGTTGACAGAATATCGATTTCTCTTTAGCTTCCCTGAAATCTTGAAATTTGATAGGCTTGCTATGAAATGTATGCTGTGAAAGATATGCATAAATTGGGCATATACTAGTATTGGGCATAAATTATGTATATACTAGGCTTGCATAAATTATGGAGAATATCTGGTCTACGAAGTCAGTTGTCATTGAATTTGTTCAACATCTGAGTTCTTAAAATGAGTTTTCAATTTGAATTCACTGGAGAAATTATGGTTTTACAAGTATTTGTTCTATTACAAAAATGTAGAGCTTTTCATTCCGGAGGAAATAATACCTGATTTCGTTTAATCCGATAGTGAATTATTGGGATTTATAGCGATTTTTCAGTTCTCGTCTTGTCAATATCAAAATCGCCAGTCCACTACCTATAGGATTATTTCGTATGAAATCCTGAGAATTGGCAACTAATCACTATGAATATATAGCCTAAATCAGTTATTTATCATCGGACTCTACAAAATAAGGTATCGTTTTCTTTAGAATGAATAGAAGCTCTACATTTTTGTAATCATATAACATTTTTGTAAAATCTATAATTTCTCCAGTAAACTCGAATCAAACATTTCAGTAAGCCGCCATTTTGAAAAACTTGGATATTGTAATTATTCAATATTAAGATTACTATTAATATCACTATTCTGTAGAACAGGATACTTATTTTTGAAGTTAACAAATCTTGATACCTACTTTAATCAGATATGATCCAAAACTTCTAGAACTAAAATTGTGTATTTCAGGAAAACTGAAGAGAAATCGCCATTTCCTGTTTGTTTTAGCTTGTATATAATAGCGTGGTGGTAATGGAGTCACTATTTTTCTGGTACACTCTGTACAAGGTAGTGCAGGTACGGCTGAAATTACCAGTAATAGTATTGATTGAATTTATAAGTGGATAATAATATGTGGACCTTTATTAACAAAGCCCCGGATATAATAAAATAATTTATAACAAAAATAATTACCAATTGCTGCGCTGTCAAGAGCAGAACGCTCAAAGTAACTAGCTCAAATCCTCTCATTGTGACAATGTCTATTTACTGCAAAAACAATTTCACAACTAACACTCACTTCAAATGAATTCAATTTATAAAATTGCAAACTGAAATGTAGCCAATTATTTATCTCTGGAGTACTCGAGATATCATTTTATCTCATACTGATCCAAAAAACCAAAATAGACTATTTTTTCTCTGGTACTTGTACAGGTTCTACAATTTTCTCCCCATACAATACAATTTATTGAAGAAATAGTACTCTACAAAGTGTTAGTTGAATCACATGAATTATCAAGACTCTTCAGAATTTTCCAAGTCTTGACCTTCAAAGATAATATTATTTTTTGTTTGAAGATTTCATATTCTGTATCTATTCCATTCTATATTCTCAGAGATAGAATACTTTATTGCCCTAAGGTACTTGATGATGCAAAATATCAATCTATTAAGTACAACACTCAACATTTGATATGTTGATGCATTCAGTTTTCGACTCACAAAACACAGAAAACATTAGTTTTATTGGGTTTTCAATAAACAGGGTGATTCAAAAAGAATAGCACAACTTTAAAAAATTGTATTTTGAAAGAAACAATTTGTATTTGTTTTTTAAAGAAACATAATAGAACCTTCTGTTATACATCATTTTACAAAGAGAATTTGAAGAAGTTTTTATTTCACTCACAAACAAGTTCAGTGTTTTATTTCATTATGGAGCTCCACAACATCAACCAGATTTCTACAAATAAGTTCAGAGATGTTCAATATGACCCCCTCCAGATATTCGATCAATTTGTCTTCATCACGATACCTTCATTGAATGCTTTTTACCATGTATTAACATCATATTTATACAACTTAATTTATCTACTTGATTAATGTTACTCATCTGAAATTATTTTTTATTGTTTATATTTATTCTAATTTAGGCTAACCATCTTAGGCTAGGCGTACACCGGTTAGTCAAGACAAGACAAGACGATATTAGTCACGTTTAATCACAGTAATTCACATAGTTGCTTATGAAGCAGCACATACCGATGCAATGTCTAATCGGTGTGTGTTCCTTCATAAGCAACTATGTAAAGTACTGTTACTAAACGTGACTAATCTCGTCTTGTCTTGTCTTGACTAACCGGTGTACGCCTAGCCTAAGTGTGAAAGCGATCAGCTGTTCAATTCAAGGTAATTTTATTGAAAAAGTAAGTGATAATAAACTTCCACAGACGCCTTAACAACGAATGAGAGGTTTCTGTAAATCTTTTTAGAGTTTGCCAAAAATAATACAAGTGTACTTTTTCTTCAACATTTTCTTACATGACCTTCAAATAATCTACGACTCTGATTTGAAAACAATCTCAACACACTTCCAATTTCTCCCATCAGCTCTTCTTTTTTTTCTAGAGTGATTGTAGTTGCCTACTGTGATTGCAAACGGATCCAGGTTGATTTTTATATGAGACAATGAACAATTAATGAAAACTAGAACCTTTCTCAACCCCAAATCAAAGGAGATGACAACTATTATGTCATTTTATAATAGGTCACTGATGAGATATTATTTGAAAGTACTGTACGTACATACTTTGACAAGTTGACAGATATTGTTAAAATCATGTTAGATCATTAATGTTGATTATTTCAATTTTTTTCTTTTCTTTCTTGTTGTCTTTTGACGTTCTTCCTCTATTCATCTCATGATTTTTTTCTCAGTTTTTTCTTCTTCAGATTTTATTCGACTCAGGGTTCTTTCTCTTCTACCTTTTTTTTTATTGTCGTTCAGTTGTCTTCTGTTATTTGATGCTTGTTGAACAAGTGACGTCGCACCTTAATTTGTTGCATTGTTATGTTTTTCTGTGTTTTACTTTTGAACAAGGTTGTTGTGAATTCGCTTTTGTGCTCGCTCATTTGGTTTTTGGCCTTTCGCCGCGTTGCAGCCAATCGTAAATCGATCCGAAAAACGGGTTGATGAAGTAAGTAACGTTCAAATCATACTAAAAAATTATTTAAAAAAATATAATTCTCGAAATTAATATACTTGTGGATAACTTGGTTTACTGTTGGTAATAACTCTTTAAAATTGAATATAATTCTATAATTTTTCAAAAAAACGTTTAATATAAGAGTGGTGTAGTGACAAATTTTCCAGTGAGGAACCGCTTAATAAATATATTCGTCAAATTATAAAGGAATTCGTATTTACATTATGTTCTCGTGTAATTACTACAACCTTGTAGCTAAGAATGTAAAATGTACCTGAGAATATAAAATTATACAACAATCATTCCATATAAGATCAGAATTTATTAATAAATTTAGAATTTTTTCACTCTAAAAAATTAGTGTGGAAACGTATTTCAAACAAATTTCTATCATTACAAAATTTTATAACAATTCGTTCGACAATTATTATTGTTTGTCAATAATATTAAAATGAAAGCACACACATTTTGTCTATCTACTATTTATTTCTGGTTCAAGGACCATGGTTTCATGTCCACACACAATGGCATGTCGTCATGAAACCATAAATGGTTCAAGAACCAGAAATAAGTATTAGACTGGACAGAGTATGTGTCTTTTAATTTCAATTATTATGGGACAGATCTACAATCTTAATAGTGACTCTAGAATTTTTTTTTAAAGTGGGTCAATGAGTTTAAATAATCAATGTTTTGTTTAATATTCAATAAGAGGAGAATTTTATTTTTGTTTCAGAAACCTAAAGGCATGTCATCGTTTTTACAACATTTTCGAAGTTATATTCTCAATGAGAATCAAATCAAAAATGAAACTGCAGTGGAATATCTCCATCACCCTACCTCTCTTACTAGTAAGTAGCGGTATGCTGTAGTTTATCTCAAATTACATTTTAAGAAACAATAAGGAAAACTTTCAAAAAAGTCAAACATTTTGAGATCAACTCCAAACGTTCCTGAAGTGTTTCAGTTTGAGAGCTTTTTAATTTTCCAATCACTATCAATGCAATACCTGTTTTTATAAGATTCGCGTTTTTATTTACATTTTGAGATGAAATAGACCCACTCATCAACAAAGATAATACACTACATACAATGCAAAAGTGTGAGTAATCATGTATTATTATGTAATACATGCACTTGATAGAGAGCTTGTAATATATCCATTCAAGTGTTCTTATATCCTTTACAAGCATAGGCTATTCTCTTATATCAACCTAAGTACCAGTGTTAACTGCCATTTTTTTTCAAATTGAATTTATTATAATGACATCCAACCATCAATAATTGTAGTAATCTATGCACTGAGACTGCAAACAATCAATCTTTCATTGATTAATGACCTGGAGGATTATCGTATTTCCTTTACCTACTTGAAATTATTCCCCAATCCCTCGTAAATTGTAGATCTTGATTCCAACAATTCCAGCAAACTCCAAGTTAAATGAGAAATAATTGGCGATTTCATGTTGAATTATTCATAAACTTTAAAAAATATACTTATATTATGATGTCTTTACTACAAAAGTAGTAGCCTACTTCTAATAGAATATCAAATTCTCAAATATATTGGATTCGTGAAGATGACTCATGAAACTGCAGAATTTTGAAATTTTAAAATATTATACGTAAATGAATATAATAGCTATATTTTTGTATACCGTACATTTTTAACGAGATAGGAATAAAGTGTCTATATTCTATTATTCTTTACTACATTATTATTCCTTTCAAGGCCCATTATTCTCATTATTGGAATATTTCAAAGACACATCTTCAGACCTATAATAGATTATAATTTAATGACGAATTATAATGAATATCGTAAGTAAACAATTAATATTGTATGAAACCTAGAGTATGTAATCTGATTAATTAATACCTTGTAATACTTTTGCACTTATTAATTAGCCCATTCTGTTTTCAATTATTTTTACAATTTGATTCAACAATCACATGTCAGAAGCTAAAATAAGCAATAATATTAGAGATAAGAGGAGCTATAGCTTGGGAGACAGGATCTTTAGCCTACTTTTTTCAACTTCATTTATTTGGAGAGGAGTTGCCAGATTACGATTTCCTCACTAAATTTATGATTCCAGGAAATTGGTGATTCAATGATGGTTATTCAGAGGAACACCAATGAATTTTAATAATGAGATATATTTCTATACGTAAGGCTCAATGATATCTGATACCTTACTTATAAAAATGCATCCTAGGCCTACTAAATAAATATTCTTCACACTGATTTCACCGCCGTTTTGAACTACCCGCTTCCTGCACTGCACCCCTCTGCATTCCTTGTTCCATTCCAAGTTTGGATTCCAAAGTTCTGTTCCATTTCGATTTTTGGCAGATCACATGGTCTTTGGCTAGGGTTTGGTTTGTTCTAACCTTTTCAAACCACCAAAACATGGTCATTTCTAGGATATTTATCCAATATGTGCGGTAAGAATTTATTCTAATAAATTTTAATGCTCAAACTAACCATGGTGCTTACATGTTTCATTCAAACTTGAATACAAATATTGCTATGTTTATATTTCTGTAGGAACTAGGAATGTCTTGGTGAGAGCTAGGCAATAGAGTTCTTTCCGATTGGTATTGATTTTAAAATAATTATTATTGAATGGATGATAGTAATCTTATGATTGAATAATTATTAGCCTACTTATTACTAAAATGTTGTCACTTAACGTGAGTTTGCAGTGTATGTTATTATTATACTGTGCTTTACTGTTGTCATTTGCTATGAGCATACAGTGCATAATATGCAGTGCATAATTATACAATGCACTGCATATAGGGGTATTTACGATGTTGGACTGATAATCCCAAGTTCGAAAATAACAGTTTAGCTTGTTAAAAAAACATTGTCAATACCCCTTACGGCTTTTATTGTGTTATTGTCAGTTGATGTTATTATATCCATCATACATTCATCATGGGAAGCGGGTTGGTCCCAGTGGCAGAGACGAGGCTAATCGGTGAGATTAGATAAGAGACAGCGCCTTCCACTTCCGTTGTATCGGTGACCGGCTCCTCTAATTACAAAAAAAATATGAGCTTCAAAATCGCTTCCCGGTGGTTCGGAACCCACCTAAAGCTGTAAGGTCCATTCATCTCTCATCATCATCCTTCCCATTACCCACGCATAAGCTTAGAACTTATGTGGGCATCATCCTTTGCAAAAAATATGCCTAATAAAATAATCGAAAATTGATAAGTTAATATGCAGAGTGATGCATTTTTTCCTAGTTCATAGCTAATTTATAATATGGGTTTACTGATAATATAATATTATTATTTTCAGACAACAATTTTACAAGTACAAGGAACAAAGATTTATGAAGCTGATACTTGTACTCCAGTATGCTGGTCTGACTTTATACAACGAAATGATGCCCCCCATATGCTGCAAGAGGTATTTTTTCTGAATTTATTGCTTTTATTCCATTCCTAAACTGTTTTTTATTTGTTGTTTAATTCAGAGTAAGCATTTAATTTTACTTATTCTATCCTAATCCATTCTTATCTTATTTTATTGTTATGTAGGCACTTGTTGTAAAATCTGGTAAAACCATTTTGCGGGGCCATTTCGTAATGTGTTCTCATGAAATAAAATAATCGATTGTTTGATATATTACAAGGAACACTGCTATAGTGCAATTCACGTCAAGAAGTCAGCATTGCTTAGATGGGAGTGTGCTTTCCTTGTTCAGCACAAGGCAGTTGCTGATGCCTCTATCCTATTCGCACTGTGCATAGTTTCCGCACTGTGCATTGTTGTCGCATTCAGTCCCAACAAACACGTTTGGTGCAGTTTTCTCTTTCTCTCTCAATGAAATTTGGACATATGTTAGTCTATGATAAATTGAATGACAAACACCAAATTAATATTATCAACGATGTCTCCAGTGAATTTGATGGATTTGAATTGAAAATCTTATGAATCTTGTTTTTCAGATGATACAAACAATTTCAACTTTTGGTCCGGAATCACCTCAAATGGCGCAACTTTTACAAACACTAATATCAGAAACGGGAACTATGTCAATTGTACCTAATGTGAGTTTGAAAAAGTTTATTTTTATTTTTTAACTCTGAAAATCCTGTTTTTTGGCGTTCAGTTTTTTGCTTTCAATTCGAAAATTATAAATTCTACAGAAAATTGTTTCCGGTCCAAAATTGTACAACATAAAATGCTGCATCCAATGACACCTCAAACGTTTTAATATCGGTTTGACCGCAATCAATCGCCAAAAATGGCATTATTTTCAAACGCTCTAAAAATAGGTTACTCTCTCTAGTAGGGCTCCTCCTGAAATTCCTGGGTATCCTCTAAAAATCTTCATTTGTTTCAGATTATGCAAGCGATCCCCCTTATAATGAAATGACAATTGCACTGAATTAGTAGTTAAATCTTAGACTACAAATTCTTCCATTAACTGATCATCTCTGACCACGACCCTTATAGGGAATTCAATGTATTCAAAATTATAACTGTGTGGTATTGAGGTGGGATTGAAAGTAGACTAATTTGTAAATGTCTAGTAACGGTAATCAATGTATTGAATTGAGTAGCCTTGAGAGGCTTTCAAAGAATACAATATCATTCTTTATGAAACCATACTATAAATGCCATATTATTCTTTAATGAAACTATCCTGTAAATGCCATATTATTCTTTAATGAAACTATCCTGTAAATACGTAACAATAATGTTTTATAGTAATAGAATTTATTATTGATTTAAAAAACATTTTTCCGGCAAAACAAAAAATATCGAAATTGTTCTTATTATTCTTCGTTAACAGTGTACAGAAAAAATACATAAATGTTTGAAGAGGGCTTCTCACATGGGCTAATGCCTGTGGTAGAATTCGATGTTCAAAGTTCAATGGTGAAAAACAAAGTTATTATTAAAGCAATACTGTAAAACAAATAGAAACCCATTTTCAAAACATTCAAACTTCTTGATAAGCTTGTGGCACGAAAGTAATTTCACATATTTTTCAGGTAGTTATGGATACAAAAGTGGTTGAAGTTGTTGAAACAATTGATGAAGTCCTTCCTTCACCAGTTGTGCTGCAGTCTGGAGACCTGATTGAAAGTTCCACCTCGGTCGTCACTGGAATTGAAGTCACACCTGTTCTAGATCCAGTAATTATTATAATTTTATTGACCCCTTGCTTCATTGCAATTCGATAATGATTATCCACTATTATCTTTATTGATGTATTTTAGCCAATGATTATGCAGGCTATACACATTTGTTAATTATTGCAGTTTATTCGGCTAAGACACCAGAATTTACGAACTACCAAGAAGAGAATAAAAATTGTATTCCTCATCAATAATTAGAAATAATTAGTATGAAATTGGGCTTAAACGATGTACTAGACATCGTGGAATTCTTCATTCTTCACCAAATAATGATAACAAAAATTTGAAATTGTTAGAAATTTTCACAGCGACTTTTAACATCGTTTTACTTTTATATCAATATGAAATTTTAAAAATCTAAAATTGTTCTGCTTTTGTTTTCGAAGAGGAAATTGGTCATTTAGTAAGATGATTATTTTAAATTGTCAGAAGACAGCTGATTGATGTACGCTCGTTTACTGACGTTAAATCAGCTGTTTTCTGACAAATTAAAATAATCCTGCTATAATTTTGGACTGCTGTTTGTATGAATTGGAAGAGGAACAGTTGTGGGCATAAGCCTGTTGTACTCTCCTTTGTAAATTATTGAATAAATGAATGATTGATAATGATATATCATGATATTATATAGTTTGTTATATCATTTATTCATAATTTGTTACTAATTTGATAATAGGGTAGGATAATCAGGCTACTAATAATAGGATACTAATTCAACACTATTGTTTTTTCACTTCATTTATTTTATAGATTATTTTCAACCCATCTCCTATGGATCCGGAATTGATTGAAGCTGTACCAACCTATATTGAAGAATTAATTACCAATCAAGAATTAGAAACCAATATTCCACCAGCAGAACTGAACGACTTTTTGAGCAAGGTTAGTAAATTTTGGTTAGTTGGTTAGGCACCAGGAATTAAATCCTATTATAGCCCTCATAACACGAAAGAAATTAACACAAACAAGAATAAGACCAAATCATAAGTTACATCAGAAAAATACTTAGATAAAATACAGCTAAGGCTAGGCGTACACCGGTTATTCAAGACAAGACAAGACAAGATTAGTCACGTTTAGTCACAGTACTTCACATAGTTGCTTATGAAGCAACACACACCGATTAGTCATTGTATCGGTCTGTGCTGCTTCATAAGCAGCCATGTGAATTACTGTGACTAACGTCGTCTTGTCTTGTCTTGACTAACCGGTGTACGCCTAGCCTAAAGTAAACAAAAGTTCTTATTAGATTAATATGATATAGATAATCACAAAGATATTAAATTTTTTAGTGATTAGAAAATAAAGACCATGATAATAAGACCAAATAATAAGTTACATCAGAAAAAATAATTAGATAGAAAGATAAAAATATAGCTTAAGTAAAAAGGTTTTATTAGTACTTTTCTGATGAATAATCCGTTTCTATTTGAATTTAACAGGTCTTAACACTTTCCGACACGAAGTTCTTCGAAGTTCCTTTAGCCGGATCTTTATCAATGTCTCTTTCTTCTTATTCGTCGTCGTCATCTTCAGAAGAGGAATTGATAACAGAAACGGATGTAACGATTGTCAAGAGAAAGCAAACATTGGTAAAGAAGAACAGAATTGTTTTGAAGAAGAAAATATTGAGATATCTACAGCAAGTGATTGAACAGGTGAAGTAAATTTTTTTTGTTTTGATCCTCTCTTTTATTATTGTTGTTCTTTATCGTTCTATTATTCTATCATTGTTACCTATATTATAATTGTTTTTTATTGTTTCTCTGTTGTCCGTATTTTAAGACTTTCTACTTCCCTTCTTCCATTCCTTAAACCCCATCTTCAGATTCTGTTTCAAGTTATGAGTTACTTTCAAGTTCTGTCAACAATTTTCATATCTCCAGTTAATTTCTAAGTTCAAGCAATTGAGTTAATTTTTCTTCTACAATAATAATAATTTTATCAATTCTCGTATTTGTAGTCCATTCCAAATTAATAACTACAGTATTACTGTATTTATTCCAATAACAATGATTAAATAATCACAATTTAACAATAATTACTATTCAATATTTATCTCAATCCAATAAATTAGCCTTTAATTGTCAACTGTTCTTTAATCGCGTTAACTGTTCTAAAATATCCTAACTGTTCAAAACGTGACGTCATTATAATCCAATAGATTCCCCAGTTCAAGTAATTGTGGTAGTTTATTCAATAATGGTAAATCTATCAATTCTCGTATTTGTAGTTGAGTATAAATATTCCTTATTTCAATAATTAAAAACTCTTATTTATTCCGATAACAATCATTTCATTGACTATTTAATATTCATTTTACTAGCCTATATCTCAAACTACTTTTATATTATGTTGATTCATCAATTAATCACTAGCTTTTCCACTACGTAATTTTCTTCTGCAGTTTTTTATTTCTATTCCACAATCCACAATTATTTGTTTTATTAGTCCTTCAATTTTTATGGTGTTTTATTGTTTCAGAAAGCTCTCCCAGCGGAACTGATGGATAGATTAGTTGACTATATTGACTATTTAGGCCGAGATGTAAGTATTTACTACTTTATTCATTCACAAATTTATCAAGTCTTCATTATATTCATCCATTCTAATTCTTTTGTTTCAAGATTCCCTTTGAAAACGTCATACCTTTGAAATTCTGAATCATAAACCTTGAGATTCTTAATACACTCGCTTCACTACGTTTCGCTCGTATTAAAACCCTGGATCTCTCTCGTGATTTAAAGGCTCTCATAATACAACCATTGTATAAATTATTATATCAACATAATATATATTGTCCATTATCTCAATAACTTTGAACATTGAAGTTCAATAAACAAATTTCCAATACCTTTTATAGTATTTCTCAGCAAAGATTTATGGGAATTGATCAAACTTAATAAGTATCCTTATGAGGCCACAAAAAAATTATAAAATTGTATAAATCTCCCGCCATTGTTATCTAGGTAACAAAGCATTTTTGGACCCATGTTAATATAAAATTTATTCATTATTTTGGAGTAAGGAATTAGCCTGAGATGTTTAGCATATTGCTCCTGAAAAACCTGTCTATCAACATTTGAGGAAAAATATTTAATCGGGTCTATATGTTTCCTTCCACAATTTTTCATATATTATTGTTTGAGAGAATATCATTGAAATGCGTGTATTGTTATATAAATAATGTTATTTCATCTCCAGTTACAGGTTATCAATCAAGAAGTTGATGATGAAATTATTGAAAACATTTATCAACAGGTGAGAAGTTTCCTTTCTGAATTTTAGGCTAGGCGTACATCGGTTAGTCAAGACAAGACAAGATGAGATTAGTCACGTTTAGTCACAGTAATTCACATAGTTGGTTATGAAGCAGCACACACTGATGCAATGACTAATCGTTGTGTGTTAAAAGAGAATAAAGAATTTGTCTTGTCATGAGTAGGCCAAGTTGATTCACGCAAGATATTCCAAGTATAATCAAATTCATTTAATTTGACGCTTGGTATTAGATAGATCGATAGAGAGATTATTATTTCTTGACGTTGTTGATGACCGTAGAGTTCGATGGCAAAGAAATAATGTCTTTCTATCAATAACATACATTTTCATTCGATGTTGTCCTAGAAGAGTTGTTGATTTTCTTTTTTTACTTTTCTATTAATCTTATATTATAAAGAGAATTTTCGAGGATGATTATACTGTAGTTTAATAAAACCCAAAACTAGAATATCCCTGTTTTTGATTATTATTGATCTTGTTAGAATCACTTTCAAGCCCAATTGTTCTAGAGAAGAATGTAAAAACTGTTTTTTATAATAATTCCATTCATTGCAGGACTCATCAATAACTGTTCAAGATCAATTGTTGGATCCTTCTTTTATGGATATTGACTCCACAGACGTGTCGGTACAAAATTATGTAACTGGACTGCTATCTAATCCAAGTTTAGTCTGCGATCTACCACAAGAGGAACTCGGATTTATTCTGAATCAGGTTCGTCTCAAACATACACTCATTTAAGGACTTTTCTATACAAATTAAACTTTACCGTGAATATAACCATAGAGAAAGCATTGTAGAAGTAGA
The DNA here is from genome assembly GCA_017141395.1 of Laodelphax striatellus. Classification (NCBI taxonomy): domain Eukaryota; kingdom Metazoa; phylum Arthropoda; class Insecta; order Hemiptera; family Delphacidae; genus Laodelphax; species Laodelphax striatellus. Next base: position 2,483,869 of record CM029541.1, on the reverse strand, counting down.
TGACTTATCAGATAGGGACTATTGTTTACAGTTTTAATGTACGGCGAAAAAGTTTGTGTCAGGCGAGTTCAGAGGTCTCGTCGATCTCCCACTTGATTGGCACAGCTTGACTCTGAAGTACTCTGATATTTCCATCAGAAATATCTGATGGAGAAATGAGTAAGTGCAACCGCTTCTAATTATGTTGTCAATATTCGCAAAGTATTTGATAATAAATATAGCTCTGTATACAAATTTCGTTTAATTATCTGTTGAAATTTTTTCAACTCGCCTGTTAATTTTTTATTCTAGGTGCTGTCAGGAACAGACACGGCTTTCCTCGATACCTTACCATTAATGGAACCCACACTTACTTATGCAACAGAAGTTTTGGACATTGAAAGTGAAATTCCTGATGAGGAAATGATTGTTGAGTTTGAAGAAAGCAGCATGACTGTGACTAGGCCTGTTGTGGTCGATTATTTGCAGCAAATTATTGCTAGAGTGAGTGTCGCAACTATTTTCGAAGTGTGGTTAGTGTGATGGTATTGCTATTTCCACCGTATTTCGGAGCAGACGAAAAGCCGTCGGTCCCGACTGCCTTAAAACAGTAAACAAAAACAGGAGACAAAACTGACAAAAAATGCCACATTTGAAAAGTCATTGGTTTTATTAATAAAGTACCAGATTTATTTATGACCTTTGGGCGAGTTTCAGGCAATTCACTTAGGCTAAGCGTACATCGGTTAGTCAAGACAAGACGAGATTAGTCACGTTTAGTCACAGTACTTCACATAGTTGCTGATGAAGCAGCACACACCGATGCAATGACTAATCGGTGTGTGTTGCTTCATAAGCAACTATGTGAAGTACTGTGACTAAACGTGACTAATCTTGTCTTGTCTTGACTAACCGGTGTACGCCTAGCCTTATTTTTCACACGTTAGTACTAAACATACGTCAAAGCAATTGTATATTATGTTAAGTTTATCATTGAATTTTCATCGTTTGGCTTTGAGATTTTTCTTATATTTGAATAATAAAGAGAAAATATTGTGCAGTAATAAACAAATAATAATCAATAACTTGAATAATAAGAGAAATATACTGAATAATGATACTTATTGATCTTATATCACAAGTAATTATTAGTTAGGGCATTGTGTAGGCCTAGAGAGTCATGGAGTAAATAGCAATTATCTCATAAAATATCAACAAAGATACTGAACTAGGATACTATCTTACAAACTTTTGAACTCACTGGTTGCTAAATTAATTTTTTCCCCCTTTATAAATATGATTGAATCTATTTTTGGTTTCATATTGGATCATTAAATTCCATTATTTCCTATCTCTTTTTTAATTTGGTTTAATCAGTCTCATTCTACTTTGAAACAATTTATCGATAATTGAATTGTCTCTTCTCATTTATTACAGGGAACATTACCGATTGATCTAATCAACAGATTGTATGGTTATGTGGAATTTATGACAAGAGGAGATCTAACCACGGCCAACCATGTAAGCTATAAGAGTTAAATTCAAATCTATTTATTAAACGTTTACAAAAAAATTACATTTTTTCAAAACAGTTTGAGAATAAAATAATACGAGTTTACCCCTTGCAGCGCAAAGCGCCAAGCTTGCTTGCACAGTACTGTATCGTTTGGTAATACAGTATCATTGCAACAGACTTGTGTGTTTCCTCTAGATTTCACATCAAATCTCGCAGTGGTGGAAGCACAGTAGAAAGGAATGAGTCAAAAGTTTTTTTTTTATAATAGATCATTATTTAAATTATCAGTAACTCATCTGTTGATTGAAGATTTAGGTTAGAAGATTACTCCGTTTGGGACACCATACATTTTATAAAAATATGAAACAATATTCAAAGGCATACGGAGGAAATAAGATACACTGGAATATAAATAACTGTTGCATGAGGAAATACAAGCTAGTAATACCAGTTGTCACTATGGTAACTTGCCATCTGACAACTAGTATCACTATATTGTATTTTCTCATGCAATTAATAGGCCCCTGTTCTATTATTTTCTTTGTCCACATTGTTGTATGCTGCAGACTAACGGCCAATGCTTAAGCATTATGCAGCATGTTTGAGAGGCACTTAAAATCGACCAAATGTGGATTTAGTGATTCAGAGCCAACTAGAGAATTTTCACAGATACTTATTGTTTCTAATTAATTGATAAGTTTGAAAATAACATCCTTCTAAGAGTGACTCATCTTGAATGTTTTCATATAGAATTATCCACTGATAATACCAACTGTTTTGAAATGCCATAAATTATTGTACGACAATTGAAATATTTTTAGAATTTTCACAGGATGCATTTATTCCCGTTGCTCTTAATGCTGACGTTTTGCAAGCGCTGCCAACCTATATTGACGAAATAGTCACTGATCCACTGTTGATGCCTGCTATTCCTATAGATGAACGTAGGATGGTTCTGAATCAGGTAAATTATTTTATTTTTCTAAAATAATTAATAGCTATTATTTGTATAACTCGAGCGTAATCTCTAACCTTGTGCTTTATTAGAACGAGCTAAGTAACTGTTATATTAATCACAGTATTGTATTTTTCATACAAAGTGTTTGTTATTGAAGAGATAAAAATCATTCTAAAACTGTTTGAATTCAATACAACCCAGTACGGGTCTCTCCACTATTAAAAGCCATACGCTAAAATAATAACAACTCAGTATTCTTCATGGTACCATGGTTCAAAATTTCAATATTTTCATGTATCTTTCGTGTTCTTGTGTTGTGCTTGTGGTTTATGAACTTTTGGACTTTTATGTATCAAAAAGAAATGCTTTTAAAATTCGAAATAATTCTGAAAAGTGGATAAAACTACAACCCAAGTGGAATTAGGTTATCACGGCGAGCCTTCCTAAATAAATAAATAAATGGTACCTTTTGTGTCTACAGTTATTTTATATATTTTTTATTTATTGATTTATTCTTCGTTGTTCCTTTTTGTGTCTAACCAGTAATTTTATTAATTTTTTATTTATTCATTCATTCTTCTTCGTTTCTTTTTGTGTCTGAACAGTGATTTTATAATTTTTTTTTTTAAATTTTTACATTTATTTTTGTTTTACAGATATTTACCGGATCGGACCTAACCTTCTTCGAGGCTCTTCCTGTGTCAGTATCTTCAATAACTACATCAATCACAACTTCCCATGTTTTGGATCCAGACCCTGTAACACAGGATGTGAAAATTATTACAAAAAAGCAGCGCAAGAGTAAGAAAACGAAAATTTCCAAGAAACGTATCATCAAGTATTTGCAGCAAGTTATTGAGAAGGTGAGAGAAGTTTTTATTATCAGAAAATAAAATATGGAAGCCAAAAGGGTTTCAGTGCCTAACTCGGATTCTCAGTTATAATTTCAATAATACGAGGTGGGGCAGAGAAATTTACTTATTTCATTTGTTAGTCCTGAATCAATGAAAGCCATCATTTTCATTCTTCATGAGGAACTAGAACTCCATTCCTTCAAACGGGCAAATTTCTAATTGATCAATTAGTACGAGTACTTTGAGGGTAAGTTTTTTTGCTTGATAATGAGATTTGTTTTTATTTTTCAGAAAGCACTACCAACAGAAATGCTGACTAGATTGAGTGACTACTTGGATTTCATTCAAGAGGATGTGAGTTCATATTTTAATTATTATTTGATATTTTTATCAGAGCCAGCAAATAGAATATTGTTGCTTCTATAAGTGTCTTTTAGCAAGCTTTTATAGTTTTAAATGTTGATTTATTTAAAAACAGACTCTGGGAGAAGCAGGAAACAACTTTCTATGCCTACTGATGTTAATATAATCACTTGCAGTTTCCAGAAACTATCCTTTTGTTCATTTTCTAAAATCAATGTCATCAATTTCGTTTTCAGGGTCAATACACACGAACTGTTACAGAAAATGTAAGTAAACATCGCGTATTGTAATTTGTCTATTCTACTTCCATTTTTTCATACGCAGAATAATTTACAATGAAAATAATTATGAAAGCTTCCTCTTAATAATATTGATAATCAATATTGGCGGTACCAGCAAAACTAAGTTTGTTAACGAGTGATCAATTAGCGATAATCATGAATAATATAGGTATTATAATTATGAAGTTATATGCTTATCAAGTGATTCAGCAAGACACAGAAAAATTCAGTGATTATTCTCTCATATATTGAACAATGTGAGAAAATGAGAATTACATCTTAAAACAACTTATAAAAGAATTGAGTTCGAGGTGTAACATTTTTGGTCTTGATCCAGTTCTTAATTATCATTTTAAGTGCTTTTGTAGGTTTTTTTCGAATCGTATTGTCAAGTTTTGATTCAATTTTCCTTATTTTCCCACAGGTTGTTGAAGAAATAGTCGAGGAAAAGCCGAAAGGAAAATTCTCGCTCGCCATAACGGGTATAGACGCCGTTGACATTGTGAAACCGGTTGGAAAGCAGACGGACAAGCTGACCTTGAAGTTGAACGGAGGAGGCATGAAAGGTCTGGTTGAAAAGTTGGGCAGTTTCGGCGACAGTTCCGAGGAAGACAAATCGTCCGCCATTTTGACTCCAGATTTCAAGTTTGCGTTTCCATTCGACGAAGAATACCTTACCAGCATGTATCCCAATGTAGATTTCAACGGTATGGTAACAAAGTATTTGGCTGGTGAAAAAATTGATAACGAAATCGATAACGAACTATTTGAAACACCTTTGGCCGAACTGGATTTGGAGGAGAAGAAAATCGCTGACAATGCAGAAATTCTAAACGATAATTGGTTGGATGTGGTGGGGGAGTTGGGTTTATTTATGAAATCCGAGAAAGATATCGAAAATATTGAAGAATTGTCAACGATTGTAAAAGAGTTACAATCCTATACACCACAACAGACCATTAATGCCGCTGATAATTTGTTGATTAAGAAGATTAAAAAGATTGTACAAAAATTGAACGATTTTTTTACAACGCATCCTAGTTTGAAGAATGTAAAAAAGTACGGGGACATTGTGAAAGGTTTGAAAACAAACTTGAAATTTTCGGAAAAGTTTTTCAAAAAGGTGAAATCAATCTCGATCAAAAGAAGCAGTATCAGAAAGATTGTGAACAAGAAAAAGTATTCATCAATCGTGGAAAAAGTTCAAGAAAAGTTGAAATCTATCCCAGAAATCTTTAAAGAAGAATCTAGTGCGGTGGGCAGTGTTTTTAAGAGAATCATGAATGACTTGGAGAATTTTATGGCTTGGAAACCTAGTGACGTCATACAAGACAACTACACCAAACTACTATCACGTATGCACGATTTTATGAATGAAGCAACAGCCGGTGACGTGGATGTGGAGAGTTACAATGGGGAAATCATGAATGAAATTGAAATGTTTATGAAGGAGGAGGTGAATCCTCGTAATTTAGCTTCGTTTGTGGAAGATAATCTTGAATCTTCTTCAACAACTGTTGAAACCGTTGGAGAAATCTCTGAATTTGTTGTCGAGGAAGGGTTTAACGTAGAGTTCATTGATGAAGTGGAAACGTGTAGTAGATTGATCACCGAATTAGAAACACTGATTGGGTCAAGATCCACCTCGGTTTATTCGTTCAAATACAAGAAAATCACAACGAAACTTACAAAATACATCCATCATTTGAAACAATACGGTATCAGAGCTGTGTGCCCTGAAGAATATGAATTGGCACTACAAGATTTGGAAAAATACATCATCAACGATCCAACAATAGTAACGCCTGAAAAATATTTAAAACTCATCTCCGACATCAATTACAACATAGATATGATCAGCTACGACACAGTGGACGTGGATCCATTTATTGAGAGATCTGTGAATGTTTTGGAAGGTTATTTCGAGTCCAACCCAAAAATAGTGGAAAATGTTGAGGTTAGTGTGAAAATTACAAAAATTCGAAAATTTATGAGAAGCGTGAAAAGGTATGGTATACGTTCGGTGAATATTAAACAGTACAGTGAAATTGTACAAGATTTGTTGGGAGATTTAACACAAAATGATACAAGTTTAAAGGAAACATCAGAAGTGACATACGTTTTGAACCAGATATCCGACTACATCGAAAATCCCAACTATATAGTGCATCAGGTTGATCCAAATTTTGTGAAGTTAATATCGGATGTTGAGTATTTTTTGAGCACCAATACCGAAATACAGTACACCAAGTACAGTAAGTACGTTACAACTTTGTATAAGTTTGTACACGAAGTTGAAAGGTATGGTTTGGAGGTGGTTGATTTTAATTTGTATAAAACTGAAGTGGAAGAGTTCATAAAAGAAATACGTGAAGATGAGTTGATTAATGAAGAAAATACACAAATCTTTGAGTATCTCATCAACGAAATCTATGAGCAAGTAGAAAATCCTTTGTTGGGTACTTACGAGATTGATCCATTCATTGAGAAGTCTATTAATGAGATTGAAAATGTTATACAACAAAAAGATGTAACTACAGTTTTAAAATATTATAAACATATTGTAAAACTACGTAAATATGTGTCCAGTGTAAGGAGATTCGGTTTACAAACTGTGAATTATGAAGAGTATCATGAATTGTTGGATGAGATTGTTGAGGAAGTCAGGGATGATCAAACTTTTGAAAATTCTGAAGTATTCGAGGATTTGATTTCTCAAACATCTTCGTTCATAGTAGATTCTTCCTATGGTTTATACGAGGTGGATCCCTTCATTTCAAGATCGATTTCAACACTTGACAGCTATTTCCTTGCTGAACCCAGAGTTGATTACAGTAAATACTCTGTTTACATAACAAAAATATACAGATATATTTCTGAAGTGAAGCGTTTGGGTATGGGATATGTAGATACTGCGGAATATATACAGATTTTGGATGAAATTAGTCAAGAAATATTCAATGATATGAGTATTGATGATATAGATAAATACACACACCTCATAGGACAGGTTACAGGATATTTGAAAGAAAGTTCGAAAATTGAGAGTACTGCGGTGGATCCTTTCATTGAGAGATCTATCAATTTGTTGGAGAATTTCATCGAAACTGATACGAAAATCCTACACACCACACGTTACAAAAAAATAATCACTAAAATCTACAAATATATTTCCGATGTGCGAGTATACGGGATGGGGTCGGTGGATTTAAACAATTATCAAACAGTTTTAAATCAATTTTTACAGTATGTTTCCACCGATCCTAGCATTGAAAATTGTGAACAGTACACAGGACTAGTGAATGAAATATCTGATTATATTTCTGACACAAGTTACGGCACTTACGAGTTCGATCCTTTTGTTGAGAAATCCATTGTTGAATTGGAAAATTACCTACAAGTTAGTTCCACCGTTGTTTACAAAAGGAAATATTCGAAAATTATCAGAAAACTTTACAAACACGTATCAAATGTGAAACGATACGGAAGTAGTGCGGTGGATACGGAAGATTACCAGCGTATCATAGCCGAGCTACAAGCTGAGATAGCTTTAGATGAGAATATTGTTCAAGATTGTGATGTTTATCTAGGACTTGTCGATGAAATATCGGAGTTAGCTTATGATAAACAAGTTTTCGAGTATGTTCCTGTTGATCCTTTCATAGAACGAGCGATAGTCGAGTTGGAAAAGTATTTGCAATCTAGTTCAGGTGTTGTTTACACCACAAAATACTCCGTACACATTACAAAACTTTACAAATATATTTCGGATTGGAGAAGGCACGGGGTCACAGCCATCGATCATGAATACTACATGAAAACTCTGTCAGAGCTCATGGATATTGTACATGAAGATATGGGTGAGGAGACTTCGAAAACATGCATTGATTTAATTTTACAAATTTCCGATTACTTCGATACACCCTCATACGTTTCACAAGATTTGGATGCCTACAAATTATTGATCTCCGATTTTGAAACCTATTTAACAACAGATCCTGTATTAACTACAAACAAAATATTTTTGGACCAAATTTCAAAACTGAAAACCTACGTCACTGATGTGAAAACGTTTGGAAAAAGTTCTATATCTGTAGAAACCTACCGTAGTGTACTAACCGATTTAGAGAAACAGATAATCACCGATTTAGACATTGAAGCTCAGAAACGTTACATAGATTTGATCTCACAAATCTCGGTACATTTCGAAGATACAGAGTCCTGCGTGGATAATCTTCAATCCTACAGAATGGTTGTGACAGATTTAGAGACTACTCTACGTACGGATACAAGGATTGAATACACTACAAGTATTTCTTTGCTTGTGACAAAATTACACAAATATATTTCCGATGTGAAAAGGTACGGCTTGATTTCTGTGAATACAGGACATTACATTGAAATAATCACTCAACTATCCAACGAATTGTCTACGGTACTTGGAGGAGACCTTGAGATTTATACGGAAATTTTCAATCAAATTTTCAGCTACTTCAGAACTCCTAGTTATGTCACCTATGATGATTTGGATGAATATAGTACGTTGGTTACGAATTTGGACAAGTTTTTCCAGCAAGATGCCAAAGTGGTTTACACTAGGAAAACGACAACGCTCATCAAAAAATTGTACAAATATACTTCAGTTGTGAAAAAGTACGGTATCGGAGCTGTAGATGTGGCCAGTTACAAAGTTTTACTTAACGAACTTCAAAACCAAGTAGCAACTATGGATGATACAGTTGTGGACATGTCAAAATTCACAGAAATTACTTCGGAGATTTCGAATTTCTTTGAAACAACAGCCGTAGAGCCTCAAGAGCTGGACAGTTATAAAACATTGATCACAAATTTCGAAACCGTACTACAAGCTAACAGTGTATCATCCACAAAATATGCTTTGCTCCTGAAAAAACTGCACAAATATTCTTCGGATATTGAGCGGTATGGTGTCAGTGCTGTAGACGTAGGTTACTATCAAAATGTATTATCTGAGTTGAGTTTGGAGATTACTAAAGATACTACGTTGGGAGATTGTGAAATTTTGAAAGATTATATTATACAAATCCAGGAAATTTACGACCCACAAGATAGTGAAACAAACGAAATAAGTTTGTATCGAAATTTGATGTCGGAGTTGGGAAATGTATTGAAAACTTCGAAAAAATCCACAGAATATTCGTTAATTTTGAAAAAGTTGACAAAGTATGTTTCCGACATAAAACGGTTTGGAGTAGTTAGTTTGGATAACGAACATTACTCTCGTTTGGTACAACAATTGAATAATTTGTTGATTGTTGATGAAAGTGTGGATGTGAGTGTAACAACAGATTTAATGAAACAACTGGAAGGTTATTTTGTTACACCCGATTATGTATCGATAGATTTGGAACCCTACTGTAATCTAGTCACCGAATTGGAGAATGTAATTAGTGCCGATACCAGTGTGGTTTATGCTACAAAGTACTCGTTGAAAATTACAAAACTACAAAAGTTTGTGAAAAAAATTAGAAAGTTTGGTGTGAAAGCTGTTGATATGACGCAGTACAAAGAGTTGCTGTCAAGTTTGGCAAATGAGATTACAAACGACCCTGAGATAGAGTTTGCTGGTGAATACACGAGTATGATCTCGCAAATATCCACATATTTCGATCCACCTCCGTCTAGTACTATCATCAACACAGTCGATCCATTCCAGGAGCTAGTTACTGATTTGGAAACATACATCAAACAAGATAAAGTACTTACAAAATCTACAAAAATCACAATTTTAATACAAAAGTTGTACAAATATTCAGCAGATGTTAAGAGTTTTGGAGCCACCGCTGTGGATTTACAATACTACCAGGATATTTTGACAGAATTCAATCAGGAATTGGAGACAAGTGTGACTGATAAAGAATATTATCAAGATATGTTAACACAGATATCTGATTATTTTGGTGTACCCAAATACGTTACTTACAATTCCGATCCTTATAGTTCGGTTATAAGCGAACTAGAAACTTATTTGAAACCGTTACCTACTTATGGAAACTATCTGGAACTGCTGACCAAGTTAAAAAAATATTCGTCTGATGTTGTAGTTTATGGGAAGAATAAAGTGGACAACCATTACTTCCAATTAATTGTAACTCAACTATGGAATAGTTTGTCAGCTGACACACAAATCGAGAATCTAGAAGTATTCGAGGATGTCATTTCCGAAATCTCCGATTATTTCGATACTTCTTGCCATGTGGAGTTTGATTTGGTCCCCTACAAACAAACTGTATCCGAACTGGAGAATTATATTCAGAAAACTGTGAAGACGTCTACTACAACAAAAACCTCTATAAAACGTACCACATTGATTAGAAAACTTTACAAATACATAAACGATGTAGAAGCTTATGGTATAGATGCAGTGGATCCCGATCATTACAACTTGATACTTCACGAGCTTGAGGAGGACTTGGGACTTGACCAAGTTGTAGACGAAGGTTACACGAACTTGATTTCACAAATCTCAGAGTACTTTGTGACTCCGTCTTATGTGAGCTACGATTTTCAACCTTATACAGATTTGATCACGAAACTTGACACGTACCTAAGCACTGAATCCAACATTTTATACCAGAAAACCTATTCTGTGCACTTGAAAAATTTATCAAAATTCACCGCAGAAGCTCTTAAATATGGTGTGGGAGTTGTAGACACTAACGCTTATTCCTTTACGTTATCCCAACTACTAACCGAGTTAGAAAATGATGGAGTTTTTATGGATACAAGTATTTATGAAGGTTTAATCACTGAATTGTCTACTTACTTCGAGACAGACCAGAATCTGAGTAGCTTGGATCAGTACGCAAGTTTGATTTCGGAGATTGAAGAGAGGTTTCAAACGGGGCATACAGTTTTGTTCACGAAAAAGTACTCAAAATACGTGAGAAAGATACGAAAATACGTGGTGGATGTTAAAAAGTACGGTATAAAATATGTGGATCCAACGTTTTTCAATACAGTTCTGGATGAAATGATGACGGAAATATCAGCGGATCCTGAGATCGAGGATGCGGTTTGGTATGAAAACAATGTTGCCCAGTTGAACGAACTTCTAATCATGCCCGAGTATGAATCATTCAATGTGGATCCTTACGAGACGTTGATTACGAATTTGGAAGATACTTTATCAACAAGTGAAACAATCACAAAAGTTGTTTACTCGAGAAAATATTCGTTGAAAATTAAGAAACTGAGGAAATATTCGAAAATTGTGAAAAAGTTCGGCATAAATGCGGTAGATTCACAGTATTACAATGGTTTGCTGTCGGAAATCAAGTGTGATATTGATAGAAATTCGGAACCCTCTGATAGTTTGACAGATATCTTCTCAGACATCTCAACCTACATTGAAACACCCAGTTTTTTCCTACATACCAGCGATCCTTTCACCACTCTACTCACAGAATTGCAAGGACTCATAAACAGTGAGATCAACGTTTTCCAAGCTACAAAATACTATCCGATCATCAAAAATCTGTTCGAGTATATTTCAGAAGTCAAACAATTCGGTTTAAAAGTGTTGGAAGGCGATAATCATTACGAGGATTTGATTAAACTTCAAAAAATGCTTGCAGAAGAACCAAACATCAATAGCTTCGGGAAGTACTCCACACTGATCATGCTAGTTTCCAAGGCTTTTGACGATAGTTGCGGAGTTCTACCAGATTCAGAACTGCTCATCAATTTGTTGTTTGATGTGGAGAATCATATCAGCGAAGAAACCCAAATCACAAACCATAACCACTACTTCACAACCATCGGGAACTTGTACGATTTCTTATTGGACGTTCATTTGTTTGGAACGCAAGGCGTTAACAGGAATTTGTATCGTGACATGGTTGCACAAGTTTCAAACGTGATTTCATCAGACTCCAACATACAAAACCAACACACTTACGTAGGCACACTATCCCGTGTGTCAACTTACCTAACTTGTAATTCGTTGTTCCCATATTCTACGGAAAACTTCCGTCAATTGATGGGGAAACTGGAAGAACTAATCAGTCATGAACCGAAACTAATTTTCCGCTACAAATATCTACCGATTATCTTCGATCTCTACAACTACATACCAGATTTTCAGTTTTTGGGTACAGAAGGTACAAGATCTGAACATTACCGTAATATATTGTGTGAGTTTAGAGCGTCTATATCTATAGAACCCGATCTGCTTGACTCGGATATCTATTTCGAAGTAATCGAGGATATTTTGGAAGAAATTGAACGACCGTTCCATTTTTCACGAGAGGTGAAACCGTTCATGAAGTTGATTGGTGAGATGGAGAAAATTATCGAACTAGAACCCGATCTAGTCAACACTATTTACTACAGGAAACATTTGTTGAAGTTGAGACACTATATTTCACATCGTCACGCAGTGAAGAACTTGGACTTGGAGCTGGACTACATCAGTGTGATAGTTGACGATGTGGTTAAGATGATGTCTTCAGAACCCAAGGTATTGGATCAGACAACATTCGATCGCTTGGTGACCAGATTGCGAAAACATGTGAAAGTTAGTCAAAAAACTCGTTTGGCCATACCTTTGGACTCGTCCGACAATGCAGTGATTGAAGAAATTGAAGAATTCGTTTCAAAAACGAGTTTACCGTCAGTAGACACCATCAGTTTCTTGGAAGACGACCGTTTAGCCATGGAGTTGGGACTATCTACACCCAAACCCGACCCTCTCTCAGATGTTTTAGACCCAGGTTTAAACGATTTACCTGGTTTAGGACCGAACTCAGAGCGTATTAAACTGTTGTCTATGATTAGAAAACTGTCCAAACCTGGGACAAACACATCACCTGATGTACTGTTGAAACTTACAGATTATTACAAGAGCAAATACGGGGAGATGGATTTGTTTGAGGAAGGAATGGGTGAGAACTTGTTGAGTTTTGGGGAGCCGAATTTTATTTTGGATGATAATGATGATTTGATGGGAGGACATCTACCCGGAGGTCAACAAAGTTCCAGTTTCATGGGGGGAAACTACCCCATGGAGGACCCCAGTTACTTTTTTAATAACCCAGTCATCATACAACCCGTACCAGTGTTTGTTTCTGGCCCGTTACCCAACGAACCCCAGCCCGATTGGGACCCCGCTAGTTTTCTGAGTGTGATGGGTGCGGAAACAGTTGCAAAGCTGGTGCCCCCTGGAGATACGGCCGATTGTTATACACTGCACATTGAGGGCATTGATACCCTGGAACAATTGGAGGCGCTCAAGGCTGCAGTGGAGAACAATGGATTGCTGATTGCCGGGTTGGATACGATGGCTGTACAGGCTCCGCCCACCGAGGGAGAGAGTTTCGAGGGGTACATGGCGCTGGATGCTGTGGCCGAAATGTATGCTGAGATGACCGTCAAAGTCGTGGAGGAAATACTCGACGTGAGTACTATTGTTCTCAATCAAACTGCATTCATAACGTGCGCTCTCTCTGCGCAGTAGAGTTCTTATTTGAAGGCTCTTTTGTCTGTTGCCAGACTATACATATTATTTTCTATAATAAACAAACAGGTCACCCGTGCTTCGCCACGGGGTCTTAGAAATCCCATTGAGGATAAGGATACTATATGAAATTAAGGATATTAAGATTATTAAAATATATACGCCTATTAAGATTTTTTCTGAGGGTGATGCCCCCATGAGCTCTATTAAGAGGATGATGAGAGATGACGACTGTTTTAGGCAGTCGGAACCGATGAAGATTAAAATCCGTTCCGGCAAATTATTAATATATAATCAAGATTATTAAGGATATTGATTGAAACTCATACATATGTTGACATGTTGGATTGCTGAATTAATTTAGAAATTTATTTTCAATCACTGCCCCTATACTTGTGATGAATTGAATTTTTTTGAAATGCTAGGTTGCATTATGAGTAATTGTAATAAGGATTGAAAGGAGAGACTGCTGTGATTTATGAACCTGATGCTAGCAGTGCGTGGGTAATGAACTTGAGTATAATCATACTCATAATAATTCACTTTGCCTAATCCATTTAAAAAAAATTCCTTACTAGCTATTATTCTGTTGTCAATATTTGCAGTAGCAGGAGTCTTTAGAGTATTATATGGCATTAAAAAGGATTTTCGTTCAATTAATATTATTATTTAAAAGCAATTGAATAGTTGCTATGTCTCATTTTCTTCCATGTTCATGATTAGATTAATTTAATTTGACGCTTGACCGTAGAGTAAGATGGCAAAAAATAATACCTCTCTACCTAATGCAAAGTGTCAAATTAAATGAATTTGATTATACGTAGTTAACTATCTCTGACCCTTTTATATCAATTCAATCCAATGACAGTGATATGAAATAAAATATTTGCTATCTGATGATGGAGTAGCCTATTATATTCCCGAATTCATAAATAAAGTACATTTTTTATTCTGATTTAGGACCAATTTTTCTGATTTTAAATTAATTATGTTCTTTAATTCAGTATTTACATCTCGTAATTCAGTTTGTTCTGTTCCAGACAGAAATTGAATCGTTATCTGATCTGCAAATCCAAAATGAGATCACCGATCTAGATGAATCATCTGGTTTAATTGAAGAGGTAAGTCTGTCAAATTATCGCAATCATCATCTAAGGCCGTGAGCCCACGGAGCAACTGCTATCTGACTTCAGTCAGCAACCCAGTGTTGCCAGATACCATGAGCTGATAGATTACACGATTACCCGAAAAACAGCCAAATGTTATCTGGCAACGCTGGGTTGCTGGCTGAAGTCAGATAGCAGTTCAGTTGCTCCGTGGGCACACGGACTTATTCTTATACTGTATATTAAAATAATTTTGTATCCAACTTTGAAAAGTTCGTGGAGAAGATTGAGTGGACCGATTTCGATGCGGTTTGCGCCAAAATAAAGATGAAAAATCGAATTTACGCAGGCTCTATTTGTTTTTGAAAAATAATCATTTAAATGGGATGTATTTCATAAAAAGATGAAAAAGTTTCCTGTGGCACTATCTGTTGGCATAAAATGTACTAAGTTATTAAATGTATTGAGTTTAGTTTTTTTTTTTTATTAATATGATGCTCTTCAGTTAATAAAGATTCATTTTCTTACAGGAAGTCTTAGCGCTACCTCCGCATCTGAGAACTCTGGTTGAGCCTGTAAGTATACGATCAAATGAACATTTTTTTTTGCTAGGGATGATGCCCACATAAGCTCTAAGCTTGTGCGTGGGTAGTGATATGGTTGATGATGAGAGATGACGGGAGTGGCCGTTTCTGTCAAAATTCGTACCGGCAACTGTATTCGATCTTGGAACCTTTGGATTATCAGACAGGCGCTTATCGCCCTCGGCTACGGACCACTCCTTTTGTTGACTATGTTACTCATAAATATTGTGTACCCTCCCTATCTATTAAATTAATTTCATAATTCAATAAGGACACAATAGAATACAAGTTTAGGATTAATGTAATACATTAATTCAGATAATTAAGAGTGAGCAGTAGCAGTCGGCCATATTGGAAATGTACCATAAGATGAATGTAATCTTTTGAAATATAAGGCTAGGCGTACACCGGTTAGTCAAGACAAAACGAGATTAGTCATGTTTAGTCACAATAATTCACATAGTTGCTTATGCAGCAGCACACACCGATGCAATGACTAATCAGTGTGTGTTGCTTCATAAGCAACTATGTGAAGTACTGTGACTTAACGTGACTAATCTCGTCTTGTCTTGACTAACCGGTGTACGCCTAGCCTTAGAGAGCCGTTATTTTTGGATAGAAAATTACGTTTGACGTATCATTGGAAAGAGAATAAAATTCTGCAGGCGCTCTGCTTTTTACTTTTTTAAATAGAAAATTACTGCAATAATTACAGCATAAATAGACTTGTTTAAACTTCAATGTCAATGTTAAATTTATCAATGTCATCACTGATTCTTTACAGATGGTAGTAAGAAAGTCGACACACTTCATCTCAATGAGTACTGTCTTTGTAAGTATGAAATCATGATTTTCAAAAAATTGCAACTTTTGAACTACATAGGATAGTTTCCTTCTTCTCGTTCTCCGTCTTTACCTCCTTCTTCCCCTTCCCCTCCTCCTCCTCCTGCTTTTTCTTCTTCTACTTCTCCCCTCTTTTCCATCTTCTTCTCCTTCTTCGTCTTGTCCTTCTTCTTCTTTTCTTCTCCTTCTTCTTCTCTCTCCCTTCATTCCAATCTTTTTCTCGTTCTCCGTGTTTTCCTCCACCTTCTTCTTCTCCTGCTTCTTCCCCCTCTCCTCCTTCATATTTTTCTTCTTCTTCTACTTCTCCTCAATCTTTACCATCTTCATCTTCTCCTTCTTCTTTTCCACCTTCTTCTCCTTCTCCTTCTTATTCTCCTCCTCCTTCTTCTTCACTTTCTTCTCCTTCTTCTCATTTTTCACCAGCTTCTTCTCCTTCTTTTTCTCATCCTCTTCTAATTATTCTTCTCTTTCTTCTCCTTTTTCTTCTTCTTCTTTATCTCCTTATACTCCTCATTCTTCTTCTTCTTCTTCTTCTTCTTCTTCTTCTTCTTCTTCTTCTTCTTCTTCTTCTTCTTTTTCTCATTCTCTTCTTCTCCTCCTTCTTTTCATCCTCTCCTCCTTATTCTTCTCCTCCTCATTCTCCTTCTTGAATGGTGAACAGTACCTAAGCTATGTGAAGTACTGTGACTAAACGTGACTAATCTCGTCTTGTCTCGTCTTGACTAACCGGTGTACGCCTAGCCTAAGGACTTCCGGACAATTTAAATATTATAATTAGATATTTTTCTTACCCGGGAACAATGTCCTAGAATATTGATAGAGAGTTATGAAACACTTTATACAGTACCACAATTAATCAAAATAACTCAAATGATGCTTCAATTCTATTGTCAATGCTCTTGATGGCGAATTTTTCAGAGTTCTTTTGTTTTCAGTTAATTTTAACAGTTTATTATTTATTATTATCTTCAATACATTTACGTTTTTCTCTATTTTATTATAATTTTGTTTCATTTGTTTCAGGGAGGAGAAAATGATGTGGTGCCTCTATTGGACGACAGATATATGTCGGTAAGTCAATCTTTCAAAATACATATATACAGTATAAAATTGTAGTCTAATAATATTCAGTATCGATATTAAAATTTCGCGATAAATTATACTTTGAATATTTCAGTCGTTTTCTGATGAATAACAATAATTTATTGAAATATTTTTCAGGTTTTTGGGGAATATGTAGTGTACTTCGAGTAAAAGGATACACGATTGGCAACCATCTTCAAGGTAATATAAATTATGTAATAAAAAATAAACATAATTGATTTCTGTTGTTCAATTTTTCATTAGCAATGCATGCATGCATTTTTCATTATCATGATTTCATTTTCAATTTTTCATAATTTTAGTTGAGAATTAATTGATACAATTGGAAACTATCTTCCAATTTTTATTATCTACTATTTGATTATTCATCTATTTTCATAGACGATTTGTTAGTTTGTCTTCAACGATAACAATAATATTTATTACATAAAGGGCCCCTCATTCAGAGAATAGGAAAGTATTGGATTGAGCGTCAGCTGCTTAGTTTAAAGATGTAAGAAAAATAGCTTTATACCCTAAAAAAATATTCAAGTTATACTTGAAAAAAAACTTTATAATCGAATGGGTAATGAAGAATTAATCCTCTAAATTTAGATTTCGTTTCTTAAAAGATGTTGAAGAATTGAGGATTAATATGAAATAAACTGAGGATTAATATTTGATGTTGATATTTTTTGTTGGTCATTATTCAATGGTTGTATTTTATAGCCTTTAAAAAACTTGTGAGATACCTTGAAATACTCGCTTCGCTCGTATTTTAACAATGGTATCTCACTTTTGGTTTAAAGGCTCTCATAATACAACCATTGCAACTACTATACAATCTACATTGATATTAATTTAATTTCACGCTTGGCATTAGATAGATAGATATTATTTCTTTGCCATCGCACTCTACGGTCATCAGCAACGGCAAAGAATAATATCTCTCTATCTATCTAATGCCAAGCGTCAAATTAAATGAACGTTATCGCATTTGTCTCTAGCTTGAGATGATAATTTTTTCTTATTTCAGCATGATGAAAAGCTCCACGACCAAGAAAGCTCTTCGAAACTTTCTTGCAGAAATTATGAATACCTCACTTGAAAAATGGTCCAACTCACTGTCATATCTTTCAACTTTGTTGTATTTGTTTTAAACAGAAAAGTGTAATGGATCAATGGCTTGTTAATAAAACAACAAAAAAATGTAAATAAATTTATGAAACAATTGTCTATGTGTTTTCATTTATCACATGTGTGACTGTCTATCAAGCCAAATTCAATCTAATAAAATGACCTTGAATAAAACTTATTCAAGTACTGTATGAATAATACTTACACGGTCCCACACAGCACAGCAAACTTCTTCCAACACTTGCTTCAAGCCTGAAACACTAAGCTTATAGCTTAACCGTTACTTGGACGAAAAAGCTTATAAGATAAAAAATAGCTTGTTTTAAGCTTTGAAGTTACCAGTGGCGGCGCTAAGGATTTGGGGGCCGCCCGCAAGAATTTTTGTGGGGCCCCTATATACAGTATTTTTTTATAAATGGAAATGAATAAAAAGGCTTCCTATTGTACCGTACGCCTATATGAAAACCTACGTATGGAGTATGGCTTTATGATTGAGATAGTGTAGTGTAGTATACGGCATCACATCATAAAATTGAAACATTGTGTTCAATTTCACAATAATAGGAATTGTCTTTTCTTATGGATTTAATTTTTCCAAATCACACCACTTGTACAATGAAAAATTTAAAAAATATATATACTGTATATAGAAGCAAACTCACCCGTTTTTAAACACTACTAAGGCTTATGAAGCAACACACACTGATTAGTCATTGCATCGGTGTGTAAAAAATTTAAATGGCTGCCATTTTGTTTTATGGTTTTGAAAAATTGTCATAATCTTTTTGTAGCTTTGTATAGTTGTCATAAATGTTGGTGCAAAGTTTCAATTCCATATGTTTCACCATTATTGAGATAAAAAATAAGTGAAAAAAACAAAATGACAGCTGTGTGAGTAACTAAGGACTTCCGAACAATTTAAATATGATAATTATTTAGATATGGTTTTTACCCAGGAACAATGCCCTAGAATATTGGTAGGGAGTTCTGAAACACTCTGTATTTCGTACAATATATGATTTTTATTCATCACATGTTTTCTAGTGGTATAGTAACCTTCTTGCTGTAAAGTGTATTTTTTATTTTATATGTACCACAATGAAACTCTTGTAAATTATGAAGAAATAAACAAAATTTGAATTGAATTGAATTGCTGTTGCCAACTTATCATCATCCGATCAAGTCTGTCATTCACGTAATAGATAGAAACCACTAAATAATAGATAGCAATAACGTATTGTTGATAAATTAATGATTTTATTGAATTCTATCCCAAAATCGTGTTTTGTTCCTATCTCACAATGGTTAAAATCCCGCCAGGTTGTTCTTTCTCTCTCACCTAGAGCGCGCTGATCAGGTCTAGCAGCTACTCTATAACGGTGCACCACACAACCAGCTGGAGCTGACTGCCATTTTTAACGATAGACAATGCACAGCAGCACAGCAGCACAGATGAGTGTTTAACCTACCAACATCAACAGTTTACAATTATTTTGTTCTTAATTTTTAAATTTGAGATTAACATATTTTAAATGTTGGATCTTCAAGCAAGTTTATATTCTTGTTTACTACTATTTGCAAATATGCGATTTCAAATTCTATACCGTCCAATTTCTCTTTAGATTAGGCTGTTTACATAAGGGCAGCTTACATCCTTCCTGGCCTAGCCGATTTTACATCAGTGAATGTTATGGATGCTCAAGTAAGTTCAATGAAATGGCTTATTAACTCGATTACCGTCTTCCTCTTATCCTAGAATAATTCTATTAGGCAATCCTATTATTTTACATTATTAATAAATTAATATAGCCCAAAGGGCTAACTTGAACAATACTGGCCACTTCTGTATCTCGGTTAATTTTCCTTGAATACTACCAAAGACAATTAGAATACTATAATAGTTATAATAATGGTTTCCTATCGGCTTTGCTACCAAAGACAATCAGAATACTTAGTTTCCTATTGTCTTTGATACTACTATCCTATGATCCTAATTACCTACTCAATCACTAATGGTCAGTTACTTTTATACTACGGTATTAATAAAATCAGGGTTAGGGTAGGCCTATAGCTCAAAATTTCAACATTTAGTATTCATTTAATCAAGTCCATAATGTGGATATAAAGCCACCAGGGACACGTCAGAAGAAGGGCAAGTCAAACAGAAATGCACGTATGAAAAAAAGAAATAATTGGCACCAGACTGTCATCCAACATAAAACACTTACTAAGGGAGTACAATGAGCTCACTAGCAACCACTTCAATGCCTTTCGAATCTCCCGGCTAACAGATCTCTTGCAGATATTGGGAGCTTGTTGAACAGTCTTGTCGATAGATGTGCAAGGATTTTAAGCTTTCAAAGGAGAAAAATATCAAGCTCACATTGTTATTCAGGTTATGTGATCCAGTCCTTGATCATTGAAACAAAAAAGTAGCCTATCCTAAACAAAATGTGTTCTTTCCTCTATTATTTCATCAATTTCTTTGTTGCAGTGTGATGAAAATGAATCTTCAATGGTCCTCTCTAACAGTGATAGGTACTACAACTTGGAATACACAACGTGTAAGTAATGAATAAACTTTTTCTTGCCATTTTAGTTATCATTTCAAAAAGCAGGAATCATTTCCAATCATTTTTTGTTGAGTGTGCAGTTAGTCAAGAAGTCACGTTTAGTCACATCACATAGTTGCTTGTGAGCAGCACACACAGATGCAATGACTAATCGGTGTGCTTGCTCAAGCAACTATGTGAAGTACTGTGAAAACTAATCACGTCTTGTCTAGTCTTGACTAACTTTTAGAATAATGTAAAAGTATTTCAATCTTCAATACTAGAAACACTTTGTATCCAGATCGCAGTTAATTAAAAATTGCACTTTCTTAAGATTCATAACTCTGTAGATAATCAATTCAGGCTATGAAATGGCTAGATTACGTGTGACATTTTCTGAGCATTTGAAAGTATAGTTAAAGTTTTTCACTGATTCTGAAGTTATCCAAAATATGGATTTGTCTTGATAAATATACAGAACATTACCGGTATGATTCTACAATTTAGTATGAGTTTTCATGTTAGTTATAATTCATTGAACCTAGTTTTTCTTAAAGCTACTATTTTTTTGGACTACATCCTTCCTCCTTTAATCAGCACTTTATTCCCCCTCTTAAACCTTCAGATCATTCTCCCTCTTCTCCTTCAAGTCTTCCTCCACCTTTCTTTCTCTACACTTCAGTATTTTTCTCTTTCTCTTCACTTGTACAGTATTACATTTACTATATGACGTTCATTGAAATAATTACTGTATCCTGATATAGAATTTAAGCTGACATTATGTTGTATTCTACATGAATAAAGTAAATAATCTAATCTAATCTTCCTGACTCTTTTCTATTATCCTTCTGTTCCTTCTCCATTCCCTCTTCCCCCCCCCCCTTGTAGCCTACTAGTTGAAAACAGATGAAGAGTTTGCTATTTTCATAAAATATACAAAACTCAATTATCTAAAATGTAAAAGAAACTAAGACAAGACTAAAGTAGCAGCCATAAAATTAGGTGACTGAGTAAATTTGTGCTGTTGTCATTCGTGGAATTGTTAAAGTAAGGGAATGTCGAAAATTGCTTGTTCTTGATCACAAATTGACAACACCGTGCTTCAATCGCTGCCTATTTTGACCATCTAAGGCTAGGCGTATACACTGGTTAGTCAAGACAAGACGAGATTAGTCACGTTTAGTCACAGTACTTCACATAGTTGCTTATGAAGCAACACACACCGATTAGTCATTGCATCATAAGCAACTATGTGAATTACTCTGACTAATCTAGTCTTGTCTTGTCTTGACTAACCGGTGTACGCCTAGCCTAAGTTGATTCCCCTGTATGATTAGAGCAGTTAGCTGGCAAGACTTGGCAACAGTTCAAATTTTCCCAGCCACTTTATTTTATGGCTGCCAGTATATTGTTCTCGGTCTTTGAAATAATATTATAATAATATATATATTATAATTAATATAATAATAAATAATATCTTACATATGAAAAGAATTTTGTGCCCGACTGGAAAGTTTTTGGAGAAGTTTGATTGAACCAAATTCGATGTGGTTCGCACCAATAGGAAGACAAGAAATCGACTTTTTGTAGGCTCTATTTGTTTTTCAAAAATAATCATTTTAAATGCGAGAAATTGGCTGAAAACTTGAAATAGTTTCTTGTGGCACTATCTGTTAAAATGCACTAAACTTCAGTTAGATTGTAACATGCCCCATAGATAGCTAAGAAGCTGAAAGTAGTACGTGACCAGTAATCAGTAGGATTTCATTGGTATGACTGAGCTGCTGTTAGTCAAAATAGCAACTATTTAAAACTAAGAATTTTAGAAAATTCTAAATGGGATGACCTTGTTATATATTATTATGTTAACAGTACTATAATATAATATTAGAAAATAATGTGTTGAAGATTGTGACACTTGTCATATCCAAAATTGTTCTTTATTTTCTATGTTTCAGAACTTTTTTTCAATCTATGACTTGCTTACAGGGAGAAGATATTGGATGCAAGAGTCAATCAAGTCCTGTCCAGACTCAACTTGACAACTGGGATGTTCATAATGCAGAAAACTCCAGGCCAATAGCAGAGTCACAAGGTCAAGAAGAAAGAAGCATGGATACCACTGATGGACTGGATCAAGATCAAGACAGTAGTGAAGATAAATACCACGTTCAACACAA
This sequence comes from Laodelphax striatellus, assembly GCA_017141395.1. Classification (NCBI taxonomy): domain Eukaryota; kingdom Metazoa; phylum Arthropoda; class Insecta; order Hemiptera; family Delphacidae; genus Laodelphax; species Laodelphax striatellus. Next base: position 2,460,937 of record CM029541.1, on the reverse strand, counting down.
CTCAGATGATCAGGATCAATGTTCAGACCACAATTACCAATATCCATTTGAAATGATAGTGCTCAAGCCAGAGGTAATGGGTGAAGAAGAACAACATGTGGGAATAGTTGAAGGAGGACTACAAATGAAAAAAGAAGTGATGGGAGATGAAAATTTCATGAATGATGAAACCTTCTTTACTGAGCCATCAAACAGCTTCATAATTAAACAAGAGCATATAAAAGAAGATAAAGAAGAAGATTTCAATGAAGTAGAATTAGATGTGGGATGTAATTCAGTTTCTACAGTGATGCAAATCCAGGACATTTCACCTGTTACAGATACTACAATTATTGTTAATTTCAAAAAAGGAAACAATTCTATTGCCTTGGATGAACAATACTTGAGTGCAAGAGAACAAGGTATTGGAGAACAAGGAAATTCAACTCCAAATAAGTGTGACAATAATTCTCTAGGTCCATTATTATTGATAAATAATATGCATGTTCATGGCAGCAAGTCTTATACTTGTGAATACTGTGATTATAGAACTAATAAGAAATCAAGTCTTACCATGCATTTACTTACACATACTGGTGAGAGACCTTATAGTTGTGAATTTTGTGATAAGTCATTCACTCAGAAATCACATCTTACCACACATTTTCTTACACATACTGGAGAGAGGCCTTACAGCTGTGATTTTTGTGATGGAACATTCAACCGGAAATCAAATCTTACCACACATTTACTCACACATACTGGTGAGAGACCTTATAGTTGTGACATTTGTAATAAAGCATTCACTCATAAATCAACTCTTACCATGCATTTACTTACACATAGTGGTGAGAGACCTTATAGTTGTGAATTTTGTGATAAGTCATTCACTCAGAAATCACATCTTACCAAACATTTACTTACACATACTGGAGAGAGACCTTATAGTTGTGAATTTTGTGATGAGTCATTTAATCAGAAATCATATCTTACTATACATTCACGTATACATACCGGTGAGAGACCTTATAGTTGTGAAATTTGTAATAAAACATTCACTCAGAAATCACATCTTACCATTCATTTACTTACACATACTGGAGAGAGGCCTTACAGCTGTGATTTTTGTGATGAAACATTCAACCGGAAATCAAATCTTACTACGCATTCACGTATACATACCGGTGAGAGACCCTATAGTTGTGAATTTTGTGATAAGTCATTCACTCGGAAATCACATCTTACCGAACATTTACTTACACATACTGGAGAGAGGCCTTACAGCTGTGATTTTTGTGATGAAACATTCAACCGGAAATCAAATCTTACTATGCATTCACGTACACATACCGGTGAGAGACCTTATAGTTGTGAATTTTGTGAGAAAACATTCATTCAGAAATCACATATTAACACACATTTACTTACACATACTGGAGAAAGACCTTACTGTTGTGAATTTTGTGATAAAACTTTCAATTATAGACACACTCTTACCAAACATTTACGTACACATACTGAATAGAAACCTTACAGATGTGGAATTTGAAATAAATCATTCACTTCCAATTCTAGCCTCACTAGACATGTAAGATGACTGGTTTTTTCTATTATGCCTATATTAAGTTGATTGTGAAGACATGTACCTAGTCAATAAGAGTCAACAAGACGTAAGAGAATATAACGATTATTGTCAACTTCACAAAATTAATATAAAGCACAGTTTTATGTAAACAATTTCTTTCTCTCCAATTGAATTAAATTAGGATGGTAACCTCCTATACTGTCAAAAAGTCAAAGTTTTCAACTGTTTACTGTACTGTTTTCAACTTCAGGAAGTACCTTATTCCACCAAAAAAGTGGTTAGAAATCAATAAGTGCCGTACTGAAACTGCTTTTGTATTCTATTTTTTAAGTTAGTACATAGAAGGAAATAATCCCAGTTTGTATGTAAATAATTTAAGTTTGATTATGTGAATTGTTTTTTTTGTATTGTGTTGTTGTGCAATAAAGATAAGTTGATTTGATCTTGAAAATAACTTTGACACCTGTATTTTCTTATTGATTTTTTGCAGTTATGGAATATTCTATTTTATTTCTGTATGTATGTATGTTTATAATATACGAGTTTATAATAAACTATTAAATATATTCCATATTGTATCATTATTTTTTCATTTGAAGCATGAAGAGCACAAGTCATAAAGATAACAGTGTGGTAATTACTTGTCACACGTTTCATTGGTTAGCTTGGACAAATCCACCATACTTCTCTTAATTCATATAAGATTTGCATTGAAATGAAACGCAAATCATTATGTTATGTTGAAAGATTCACTTATACCTACAATTCCCATTTGCCAGTGTTAGTTTTCATCATTTTGAGCTTTTAACACAATACACTAAAGTTGACTTAAACAGTAAGATTCTACTCACAAATTACTGTGTTAATGATCATTTTTCAGTGTTGTGCTGCATCATCAGAGCACGTTTACGGGTGAACTAGATTGAGGCTATGGGAAGGAAGTGCAGTAGGTAGGGAAGTGCAGTAGGGAAATTTTAACACAAGAGTAGAGGTAGAGAGACAATTTTTAATGTTGGAAAAGTTATTTTCGATGTTATTTCTCTTGAAATGAGTTTGAATAATGAGTGAATGGGTTGATGTTTCATATAAAATTGAAAAAATTGGCAAAAGTATGGTGGCGGCTGGAAGAAAAGACCGCACTGTTATTATACTGTCTCTTTAATCAAGAGTATAAAACATATTAACATAGGCCTATCCTCAAATCAAAAGAGCTGCGTTAAATAAAGTTATCAACCCATTATGCAACAGCATTTTAGCGGGGCGCATTTGAAAAAAATATGCATTCAAACTGATTTTATTCATAACACTATTTCCAGAGCTGAGATTAATAATTTTCTCCTTTGAACCGATTCATTTTTTGTTTGGAAATAGGACAAATCACCATTATATTTTTACAATATTGGGAATGCAACAATAATTTTTTTTATTAGCATTATTGCAAAATCCTCATTTTTTGTGTTGAATGTCAACTTCTATCCTAATTTATTAGGAAAAAATTTATTTCAAAGTTGAAAATTAAAGTTGAATGAGATGCCTTCAATTTACAACTTGAAAAATACATGAGTCCGAAAATTCCTTGGAAAAATTGAAATTACTGAACTGAACCAAAAAAGTAAAATAATAAATTACTGTTATTCAATTAATTATTACAATTATTCAAATTGATAAGTTTAGCAGCTCTCACTAGGACTACTACTTATACTAACAAATAACATAGCTTAATAATCATAATCACATAACATAGTCATAATAATAAAGATTGATAATCATAATCACCAAAACTTATATATGTATATGCAGTAGACTTCATTTCACAGTAAATTAATTTCATTTATTTTTTACCCTCTTATGAAAGTGGAAACTGAAACTTGATAATCTGGAAGAAATAATCTCAATTAGTAATAAAACCAATGCAATATAATAGTATACTGTATAATGTATCTGAATAATAATAATGCTACTACATACGCTAAGTGGAAATTCATGAAATTCTTTAGAAGAAATTTGAGTCACAAATTCAATAGAATAGAATACTCACTCATTACTCATTAAGAACATAACACAACTCAAATCAATCTTCTTCATCAATTGAATTCTGTTAATAACTTTTATTGAATTAAATTAGGCCTCTTGGTTGTACGGTCTAGGCTACCCACCACCTGGTCTAGAGCGGAATTCGTCCAACAATTCCAAAAAGAAACAATTACTTTCGCTCCGAAATAGCGCTCTAGCGCACATTGAAGGGTCCCCTACGCTGGCATTGACCTTCAAATACATGCCGCAACATGTAATCCAGTGCGGTAGGTTGGAATTTACCGTATTTATCCGTCGAAATAGCATTGAATTCGAGCTCCCCCTGTGAATTATCTCGGCTCGAGTACCAGGCTGGCAGAAGTGAACAGGAGGTAGTAAGTTCCCCGGAATTGGGTGGAAATACGTTCCTCCAACCCCTACCCCCACCACCACTACTCCTCACCTCCCAGTACCCCCACCACCACTACCCCTCTCCACCCACTACAAGAAGGCGCCTTCGTTTGGTTATGATCGTCGGAACGTATACCAGATCTCAAATACAGACCAGTTCATGAAGAAAATAGCTTCTTGAGCTTCCGCTGTTGGCTAGGATAACAATCTTTCTGGAAAAATAAATCACGATCTATATAATAATTATTATTTGAGACTAATCAGTTGTTTTTATCATCAAGGGCTTCCAAGGTATACGAATTTCTAAGCAGCAAAATTAGCCTTATTTTAAGTACCTACATGGGAAAATCTACTCGGGAATATAAATATTTTTTTATTTTGGCCAAATTCAACATATAATTTATGAATTAATAAACCACATTGACGAGCTGAGAAGAATGAGCTATCATTTTGTTATGATACGTTTAGTTTTACAAAAGTTAGGGGTGTCCTCAGTTTATGATCCTTGAATTCAGTCAAAATTAAAAATCTATTCAACTCTTTATCCGTGTGGCCATGGCCAATACAGAAAAATTTAGTTGAGTTAGTAGTCAAACAAATGGATTCTTCAGGCTAGGCGTACACCGGTTAGTCAAGACAAGACAGACATTAGTCACGTTTAGTCACAGTACTTCACATAGTAAAGAAGCAACACACCGATTAGTCATTGGATCTGTGTGTGCTGCTTCATAAGCAACTATGTGAATTACTGTGACTGAACGTGACTAATCTTGTCTTGTCTTGTCTTGACTAAACGGTGTACGCCTAGCCTTATAGTGTTCTTTTCCGCCTCATTCCACGAGAAATAACCTACATCTAGTGCGGTAAGTGGGTTATCTATGCATTTTGTATTCGTGCCTTAAGGCCTGTATTATAATTACACTATAATAGTTCTACGTCATACATCTATTATTAAATATCTGTGATGAAAAATATTACAGTATAGTGGACCAAATATTAGGGGTATTCACGATGTAGTTTTAACCAGCTAAATTGTTATTTGCTAGCTTGGGATTTATGGTACCGGTAAGGCTAGGCGTACAGCGTACACCGGTTAGTCAAGACAAGACACGACGAGATTAGTCACGTTTAGTCACAGTAATTCACATAGTTCCTCATGAAGCAGCACACACTGATGCATTAACTAATCGGTGTGTGTTGCTTCATAAACAACTATGTGAAGTACTGTGACTAAACGTGACTATCGTCTTCTGACTAACCGGAGTACGCCTAGCCTCATGGTAAACGTGGGTTTCAATAGGAATCAACAACAATAAATTAAATCTCAGAACACAATCTTATCAATTTTTTATAATTCATCAAAAATACTATTGCTATTGGTAGACTATTATTGTACACTCGACCTTTTATTTACAAAAATTTGTATAAATTGTTGAAATGAAATGAATTGTTCTACAGCACTTCACCCGCGCTTGAATTGATTCAATAAGTTGAGGTAGGAATATGATGCTCTCATTATCTGTGAAAAAATAAACAAATTGTCATTCATTACATTACAAACTCCTTCATTATTAACACTGATCATTGGAGTAGCCAAGCTCATTTCCACGCTGAGGATGTAGTGAATATGATACTTTATAATTATGTTTCAAAAGAGTTACAATACTCGTGGTCACATTTATGTAGATAGAGACCAAGGTTATTAGATATAAGGTTGAACCATTCCCAATGCTTTTTGAATCCAAAAACTGTTTGAGTGGGAGACTGATTCGGCTGACGTCATTTTCATAATTTATTTCGATAATATTAGCTGTTGATAATTATTGACTGATAATTGGCGGACCGCGAGTGTGACGTTATATGAATCAAGAAATCAGACTTCCCCCTCCACTTTGCGCCTTACACCAGCGATGAGTGGTGTTATTATGGTCTCTATTAACCTTGGTTATGGTCTAAGGTTATGGTCTCTATTAACCTTGGATAGAGACCATAGGCGTCATTCGGGGGTGGCAAGGGGTGGCAGTTGCCACCCCAGAATTCCCAAACCCATTTTTTTGCTACCCCAAAAATCGTATTATCAGTTGTAATCAAGCAGTAATAATTTCAGTTATTTGTAAACAAGTGAAAAATTACAGTTTATAAACGTGGCCCAAACTTGATTTTTCAATAAACATTTTAATTGGCACAAAATAATAGCTTACATGTTCAAAAATCAAAAATGAAGGTTGAGACATGATAGTTCTGCCGCTAGAATGCGCTAGAGCCGAGTGGTTTATTCAATTATTCACGAAAGTAGAAAGTCAGAACATTTTCCTACCTAAACTACAACAATATTCTAGAAACTTTTTTAGAAACTTCTAAAACTTTCAATGATAAATTTTTAACAAGTAATTATTATTAGCGTATGCCATAACTGGTGGGGAGTCCCATAAGGAAGTTCCACCGGCAAAATAACCTCAATGTTCCTCGATGGGAAATTGTTGTAGTTCTTGGTAAAATCCACTGAAATTTACATTTTTGAAAGTTCTTCTGATTTAGAATATTCCAAAACACAAAAAATATCACCAAAATCACTAATAACTTTTATAAAATAATTAAAGTAATTTTATAACAAGTAATTAAAGATAAGTTATAAAAACAGCAAAGAAATCAATTCACAAGAAACTATTGCCTATCTCAACTCAAAAATCCATTGAAACAAGAATAATAACATCACCCAGTAACTGCTGCCACCTACCGGCGGAATTTAGAATTAAATACGCATTTAACTATCGACCAATCAGAAGAGAGTAGGCGGAGCAAAGAGGCATGTCTATTGGAAACCATTAAAAACAATATAATCACCCAGTAACTGCTGCCACCTACCGGCGGAATTTAGAATTAGATACGCTTTAACTATCGACCAATCAGAAGAAAGTAGGCGGAGCAAAGAGACGTGTCTATTGGAAACCATTTTAAACAAGAATAATAACATCACCCAGTAACTGCTGCCACCTACCGGCGGAATTTAGAATTAGTTACGCTTTTAACTATCGACCAATCAGAAGCGAGAGTAGGCGTAGCAAAGAGACGTGTCTATTGGAAACCATTTTAAACAAGAATAATAACATCACTCAGTAACTGCTGCCACCTAGCGGCGGAATTTAGAATTAGATACGCTTTGAACCGTCGACCAATCAGATATTAATATTTATACCTCTCACTCATACCATATAAACCATACCTCTCACTCATACCTCTCTATCAACCATAATAATGAGTAATCCTTACTTTGTCGATGCATGTATTTGTTCATGACAATAAAAAATTTTAACTGTTCATCAACAAATTCAATATACTAATTTGATGGGTATTTTAGATTTCCTATATTTATAGCCGAAAAAGAACATGAAAGAGGGTTTGATTTAAGAGCGTAATTGTTGTCAAATATAAGAAAATTAATACATTCTTCACATTCTACACCATTTAACAGTTTATGACATATATAGCCACCTATATAAGTCAGACCACTGTTTATGAACATTCAAATTCAAATTTTTTTATTGTCATGAACAAATACATGCATCGACAGAGTAAGGATTACTCATTATCATCATTAGTAAGGATTGAAGCAGGTTGAATGGGATGCAAGGAGCAAGGCCTGTTCATCTACTAGTGTAGCCTTGGTGATACCCCCCAAGCCCCCCAGATCCCTGGCACCCCAGTTTAGAAGCTGAAATGACGCTCATGATAGAGACTACGCCTATTTCTATATGAAACGTTAATAGCATTATATCAGTCACCATCTTAATCTCTGTATAATCTCGGCCATCTTCATTGTTATCGCTTCATATATCGATGATTATACATAGATTGTTTTCAAGGGACACGGTACGATTAGCTAATGACTAATGGTTAGTTGGCATAAGAGATATTTGTGTAGCCTATAATCTTGAATCAAACGTGGAAACCTCTAATTTCTTATGCTTACCATGCTCAAATTTTTTCTGTTGATCACAAATATTCCATAAGATCCCGTCACTCTCGGTGGTAGGCTATGTCTGGTTAAAAGTATCACTAAAGTCTTTCTCAAACTCACAGACATGTTGTGCCATGATATTCTGTACAAGGCATCTCTCATTTCTTCAAACTGTGATCAAAAACATAAAACAATAAAAACATGAAGAAAAAAGTAGATTTTTCATGTCATTGAAATAATATTACGTACAACGAATTCAGAATAATATTAGTATGGAGAAGAGTGATGAAAACACGATTAGTGTAACGGTCAGTTGTACAATAAACAATCTAATTTAAACTCCGTTAAATGACGTACACCGGTTATTCAAGACAAGATCATTAGTCACGTTTATTCACAGTAATTCACAGCGGCAGCAGCACACACCGATGCAATGACTAATCGGTGGGTGCTGCTTCAAAAGCAACTATGTGAATTACTGTGACTAAACGTGACTAATGTCGTCTTGTCTTGTCTTGACTAACCGGTGTACGCCTAGCCTAACGGAACCAATGTAAGTATGACGTCATGTTATGGTGGTTGATTTTAATTGGACTGGAAAATGTGGTTAACTCTAGTTCCTATTATGCAAGTGAAATTCTGTCTATGATTTGCTTTTGAAGGAATAAAGTTCATTATTATTTTTATTATTTATATTTAGAGAATATATTTATGATTCAATTCAATGTGACGTCAAATTCAATACTTTCAGAATCATTAAAATTTCATCTAAAATGAGGATATTTAGACTGAAAAAAACTTACTCCATCTTCAATGTCCTGTCCTTCTTGTGAGTATAGAGCCGTAGCAAGACCAAGACAAAAAGCTGCCACTGTGTACTTAATCTTAAAGAAAAATCCACCCTGGAACCAACAGAAAAATACGATCCAATTGAAAGATGAATACAATATTTAACACCTACATGCATATGAATTATTAGGCGAGGTGGAACCTACCCTTACGTACATAAGCCTATCCTTTCCCATGTTAATCTTCTTGGAAAGATTCATACGATTATCCGCCAGAGCGCAACACCGTAGATGCTCACAGCGAGTAGAAACATTTTATATAATTATATTATTATCATGGTTTACAGTATCATAACAGAGCATATTTTCAGTGATTGCGTAGCTACTTTTTGCTCGCAACTTGTTCCAACTCGCATCCACTGCGGCCTTGTTCATAATAAAAATTTTATTAATTACTCACTTTGTTTGTAAATTGTTCATCACAAATATTTTTGCGAAGAAAGGTCATATTCACGGCCTACTACAACAGATATACTTCATCTATAGTAGGCCGTGTCATTTTCAACACCCCTGATTGTTTACTTTTGGGATATCACTTCCAGAAAAGTTCCTCTATTTCGATTATTTTTAAAATACGTCTTTACGAACATGTGTTCGGAAGAAAATAAAAGTGTTTATATAGCAGGACTATTTTAACTTGTCAGAAAACAGCTGATTTAACGTCAGTAAACGAGCGTACATCAATCAGCTGTTTTCTGACAATTTAAAAAAATCCTGCTATACTTGTTCTATGAGAAACACTGCAATACTTGTTTGAGCTCGGACTGATTATATATACATTATTGGAAGGTCATGTTCGTATAAATCCGAGTTCTTCTAAAAAGAGAATCAGAATTCAAATTTTCTGAACGTAATCTTCTCTGGGTTCAAAACTTTTCAAAATCAGTAAATTTTGGTTGAAAATGTAACTGCTTACTTGTTCTACAAGAAATACTGCAATACACATTCCAACACAAACTGCGAGGTTGAAATATATTGTTAGAAATGCCATCGTCTCCTGATAAATCCGAGTTTTCCTATAAAGAGAATTAGGTTTCAAACTCAGGCCCGATTTCACCAGAGACGAAAACCAGATTTGAGCAACAGTTAGTTCTAAACCATCAAAAAATTGACAATATCATATTAGGTACCATATCATCTTCGTTGATAATTATTCCATTTTTAATCTATTGATATTCATGCAAGGCGTATCAAGAAAAATCTGCGATTCTTCTCAGGCTGATTCCTTACACAATAATAATAAAAAAACTCCTATAAACATTAGACTAAAAATGCTCTGTTACCGAGTTATGAAGTGTCAAAGATTTCACCAGAGATTCTGGTTTGGTCCCTGTCTCTCAGTGGAATGAACCCAAACTTAGGCTAGGCGTACACCGGTTAGTCAAGACAAGATTAGTCACGTTTAGTCACAGTAATTCACATAGTTGCTTATGAAGCAGCACACACTGATGCAATGACTAATCGGTGTGTGTTGCTTCATAAGCAACTATGTGAAGTACTGTGACTAAACGAGACTAATCTCGTCTTAACTAACCGGTGTACGCCTAGCCTAAAGCTATTAGAGCCTCAATTTTGTTCAGAGATTATACTTGATTAGTCTATGGTCTGCTGTTTAATTCAGATATGTTTCATGTAATAGGTTGAAAAATCTATTAAAATCCTTCCCAAAACTCTACTTTCAATCAAGATCATAGAATATTTATACAAACTTATCTGATATCATCGAACATAATTATGAACGCTCTAAAAGCTTCAGATTGAAGAATTTCAGAAATTTTCAGAATTTGAAAAATTTTCAAATTTTTTTTTCAAATTTCATAAAATTTCATAATTTTAGAGAGTGAGAAAATTTCAGGTGGAATCTCTGACCCTGTATGACTTGTAAACAATGAAACAAAGCATTATGTAGACATGTTTAAGGAAATCTTTTTATTTAAGTATTTTGGTGAAAAAAATCAGCCTGTGAAGCATCGCATATTCCTCCTGGACACGGTGTTGTTAGCATAAATTTGGGAGCCTCTACCAGAGGATAAGAATAAAAGCTTGAGAGTGAATGATTTGAAGTGTATCTTACTTCTCGTATGAGGAATAATGCTACACACAATTCAAGACAAATGGCAGCGTTGGTAAAGACCACAGACATTCTAATCAGTTCACAGTATGTTGCTAGCTTCCTGTATAGAAAAGGCATAGTATAAGGCTAGGCGTACACCGGTTAGTCAAGACAAGACAAGACGAGATTAGTCACGTTATTCACGTTAGTCACGTAATTCACATAGTTGCTTATGAAGCAGCACACTCCGATGTAATGACTAATCAGTGTGTGCTGCTTCATAAGCAGCTATGTGAAGTACTGTGACTAAACGTGACTAATCTCGTCTTGTCTTGTCTTGACTAACCGGTGTACGCCTAGTCTTAGAAATTAGCTTGAAGCATCAAGCATGAAGCATCTTATGAATGAAAAGAGTTTCGTGTCCGACTTTGGAAAGTTCGTGGAGAAGATTGAGTGGACCGATGTCGATGCGGTTTGCGCCAAAAGAAAGATAAAAATCGAATCTCTCCAGCCTTTTTTTGTTTTTCCAAAATAACCATTTTAAATATGAGAAATTTGATAAAAACATGAAATAGTTTCCTGTGGCACTATCTGTTGGCATGAAGTGTACTAAGTTATTAAATGTATTGAGTCTAGTTTCTTAAATTCCCCATAGAGCTTAGAAAGATTTTTCTAAAAGTAGTACAGTGACCAGTAATCACTGTACAAGGTAGGATTTCATTGGTACGACTGAGCTGCTGTCAGCTGCAGATAGTCAAAATAGCAACTACTGTATTTAAAACTAAGAATTTTAGAAAATTCAATTGAGCGACGCTTTGCGCTGCACGGAATGAACTCGTTTCAATTTCAATTTGGCTTTGTTCAGGTTTTCATAAACCTTACCTTTTAAAATCTGTATTCACAATTTTGAGTGTACACACGCAATTTCAATCCTCGTTTTTATCAGTTCTAAAATATTTCAACCAACTCACCTAAATATGATTTGATGATGAGCAGCAATACGTCCCAATTTTTCCAAAATTTTCAACTTCCTCAGTCTTGCACTCAAACTAGCATCCCTTTCATCCAGTTTTTCCGAACAAAAAATGGCGTCGAACTCTTCCAAATTATTAAGAAACAATTTTATCTCAGCTTTCAGTGTACTGTTGCTCAATGATTCAAGCATGAAACTATCCGCGGATAACAGGTAGAATAAGTAGATATAAAGCGTTTGAACAATTGAAACAACGATAAATTGTCCGAAATTTGCAGGAGCAGAACTGTCCGTAAACGGTACTTATCCCATTAATGTGAGTTACAGATCTTCTAATTTCCTTGCCCCAACCTTGTAGCTTATGAAACCCAGGGTACAAGAAGTATAGCCCCACTCAACCCTTTTAACAAAAACAGTCCCGTTCTAGAGTAATTCACGTTTTTACTCCTCAATTCTTCAATAATTGCCACACTTTTCCGGTAGAAAAATTCTTTGTAGTGTCTTTTATCATCGTTAGAGGTCGTAGGTATACGTTTCCTTTTCAAAAGACCTCCATTCCCTTCAAACAAATCTTCATTCCCCTCGCAAATATTCCCATTACTCTCGAAGAGTTCTTCATTTCTCTCAATAAGATCATCTTTTTTGTAAAAAATAGTTTCATTTCTTCCAAAAAGATCACTTTTTCTATCAACAAGATCACCCTCTAGAGGCTCTATATGAGAATTCAACACCTCCATACCACTAAGACCTGAATTCCCTAGATTTTCATGATAATTACCACTTGAAATATGTTTTATATTTACAAAATTGTTTATTTTTGTAGAGTTATTTACAAAATCGTTTGTTTTTTGCGTGTTTTTCAAATCTCTATTGGAAGCATTGAATTTAGTAGAAGTAATCTTTATAACACCAAATCCTTCAGGATCTTGATAGGCCTCGTTTTCCACAGTCTCACCTCCATTTTCCGAACGGTTTTTCCTGGAAAACCTACGATTTTTCATCTTCAGTTGTCGTTTTCGTCTCTCCATGCTTTCTCTGATGAGTTTCCTACCTCGGAACATCGCCTCGTCTCCATATTTGTACTGGATTCGTCTCTCCGACCCGAATAGTTCTCCGGTGTACATACCACTCTTCATCTCATCAAATTTGTAGAAATATAGAATTTCCAGTGCCTCACAAAGCACTACCGTGGTTAGAATTACAGTTTCCATAGCGTTTACTTTACCGTTGAAGTTTAGGCTGGTCCACATTTTCAGAACAATGTAAATGGATTGAGCGCAAAAGTAGATGGAGATTATTATGATTGCTGTGTCTCTTAATCGACGATCTTTAGTCATCATGCTCTGACACAATATTTTCAATAATTCATCTGAAAGAGAATGACTTTACATGTTAGTAAAGTTAGTAGTATATGGATTTGTAAAATTGTTAAATTTTTGCCTGGTTTTTCAGTCGTTCAATAAACTTATTGAATCAGTAACTTTTTTGCATTTGAAAACACATGGCTATTGATTCAATAGTGCTATTGGATCTATAAACTGTCTATTGAGCGACTGGGAAACCGGGCATTAAACAAGTGAACAAGACACTATTATAAGAATGCATTTCTGAAATAAGAAAACTGTTGATTCGATTCGAACTGAACTCAATCAGTTCGGATAGAAATCAAATTCAATCTTTCCAAACAGCTATCAGATACTGATCAATATTTACAGGAACAATATTTACAGGAACAATATTGTGATATACATGAATGAAAACGCTCAAGTTAATATATGAGAGAACATCAAGAATCATATGAATGCATTCGTAAACAATATTAAACCAATGACATGCTAGACGCCATTTGGTTGTATTAGGCTACACTCCCCATTCACAGACCGCCTTCCCATTGGTTGGTGACGTCAAGAAGACGCCATTTTGTGGGAGGAGCCAATTTCGGCCAATAGGAATGCATGCTTTTAAAAAGCTGCTCGATTCGGTCATAGTGCAAGGTTGACGAATGTTATTGAAGAAATTAATAACAACTAATTTGATTCTTGAATAAAAACTTGTTGCAAGAACAATCCGAATAAATCACATGATTCTAGTTAATGAAAACTATTTTATAATCCATTATCATATCACTAGTCGAGAAATGTAGTAACTTACCATCACCATTGAAAAGTTCATACGAATGTTGCTCCCATACTTTGAGTGCTTGTAGAGTTTTCTTGTTTCTAGGTTTAGTCTCGTCAATACAGAGGAGAGATTCACAAAATACTAAATTTAATAATCTAGTATTAATGAAGTTTATACTGGATGTTGCAGCTCAATACTATACAATATTAATAGTCAAGAACTCTCTCTTCATACATCAATCCTTGATTAAAAAAAGATACCTTCGCTTTCAATAAGTATCTGAGAAAGTATACTTCTCAGTATACTTCTTGTTACTTCAATGGCAAAACCAGAACTGTTTGAATAATTCACTGTCCTCTGTGCCAAAGAAATCACTTTTCTTTGCGTTATTATTTCTGCAACCTCTACCCTCTCACTCACTCTCTCTCGTCGCATCGATGATTTGAATAAATTATTAACTATTCCTATATTTGTAAGTACAGATCAAATATGATACAGCCACGCCTTTTTTCTTACAAACTTGGTGATTTGGACCAGTAATTACCCCCGGAAATAATTACATTTAATTATTGTTTTCTTTCGCAAAAAACGCAGCCCAAAAGCAGGGATAATCATAGACTTTTGACGGGAACCGCAATTGCATTGCAAATTATGGTTATTTTACCGTCGTTTCGCGTGATTTATGAATAGAAAAGGAAATAGTCGTAGTTTTCCAAGTAGTTTTTCACGAAAGTGGGTTTTCCTTGTAATTACTCTTCCGTGATTGACAGGAGAGATTTCTATCCTGATGAGTCCTTACTGATTTCCGGGTCCTCAAGAAGTTAGTTGGGTTCAAGGCCTTTTCTATGGAGTTTCAGAAGCTCTGTAATTCAGAAAAAAGGCTAACTTACACGGGACTTGAAATGCACGGCGTATTATGTGATAAATTCATACCAATTCAGGAAAAAGACGGACACACATTAGATGTATGAATTCATCACATAGTTCGCCGTGCGTTTCATGCCTAGTGTAAGTAAGCCTTTTTCCTGTATTAGAAGACTTCTAAACCACTTTGAAATAGGCCCCTGGCGGCAACATGCTAGACTCAGGCCCATCAATACTGAAGGACGTGGAGAGACAGGAAAGTATATTATTTTGTGTGAATTATGCTGTTTTTTATAACTTTTATTTCGATATGATATCATATCACCTACGACACTCCTCATTATAATTCTTCTTCTTCTTCTTCTTCTTCTTCTTCTTCTTCTTCTTCTTCTTCTTCTTCTTCTTCTTCTTCTTCTTCTTCTTCTTTAACTTCTTCTTCTTCTTCTTCTTCTTCTTCTTCTTCTTCTTTCTTCTTCTTCTTCTTCTTCTTCTTCTTCTTCTTCTTCTTCTTCTTCTTCTTCTTCTTCTTCTTCTTCTTCTTCTTCTTCTTCTTCTTCTTCTTCTTCTTCTTCTTCTTCTTCTTCTTCTTCTTCTTCTTCTTCTTCTTCTTCTTCTTCTTCTTCTTGCGGTTCACTCTTGAACTCAATACAGCCACCATTATCAGCTCCACCCAAGAAGGCGTGGCTATCCTCATTCCACCGACCAATCACAAAGCAGTATCCAACTATTAGCAATTTCTAGTTTTGAACCCTGTTGGTGCTACTATCTAGTGGTGAATTCTTGAACTACTTTCAGTCACTATTACCCAGTGCTTCTCCAAATGCATGACCGGTGTTCGAATCTTGGTCTTGGCAACTTTTTTGCAACTGATTCTCATATTATTCAACTAGATATTCATGTCAGGGACTGTAATTTAATTTTTCAAGTAATTTCAATAAATGTTTCCGAGAATATGTCACTTTATGTTAATATGTTTTATATATTATATGTTATATGTTGATATTTTTGATATCAACTGTAAAAAGCAGTACTTATTTTCAGTTTTGAACACTATAGGCCTACCATATAGGGTCATACTATACCATTACACAATACCATAGACTAGGTCCTGGGATACATCGTTGTATCGGGTTATTTATTTTTTAATAGATATTATTTATTAAATAATCATAAATTCCATTCTCTTCCTTCTTATCAATGAAACAGATAGGCTAAGTAGGCTGGCTTCTTGTGAAAGAATACGACTTCAGTTGCAATAATTCACAAACGATCGCTTTTATTTTATCCCTTTCATTCCCCTATCCGTTTTATTTTTTCCTTCTTAGGATTGATCAAATCCAGGTACTGTAACCACAAATTTTACTAGAAGTACTGGTAGACTCTTAGAATTTATTTGATCCGGTTCAGTATGTTGAGATAGGAGTATGATGCTCTCATTATCTGTGAAAAAAATCAATGACAATTGAAAATCATATTTTTTCCAGTGAATGCAATATTTCTAGATCCAATTTGATTCGATTTATTTATAATATTTAATTGATTGTCTATAGAGAAAAAATAATAATTGCCGTGGCGGAGCGTGGCATACTTATTTGGTCATCGCCGGGTATATTTCCTATAGGAAATATAATTTGGTGATGACCAAATAAGTATACCACGCTTCGCCAGTAAATAATTGTTTGTCAATGAAGAGAAGCGATTGTGAATGCTAGTTATTTAGATAAGTGAAATATCATGTACCAATACCAGAAAAATATTACTTTTTTGAGTAGGAAATAATTACAGATGAATTATTAAAAATTTATAAAATTTTATATGCAAGAAATGATTACAACACAGTTAAGTGGGATCACTCATAGGGAATAGGGTAATGAGTTGAAGGATAGGCCTAATACAAAAGATGTCATACATAATGGAAATCCAACTCATGACTGCAGATTGTTGAGAGTTAAGGTGGGTTTTCGTTACTGTGACCGAGTGCCGCAGCGGAGCCCGACCCAGCGTTGCCAGATGCAATAATTGATGAAAAATCCCTACTATAAATAGTTGAGATTTTTCATCAATTGCATCTGGCAACGCTGAGTCGGGCTCCGCTGCGGCACTCATCTGCAACAACCCACCTTAGAAATAAACGACGCTCCAGTACTAGCCTAGAACTTTTCAATATTATTTTTTACAGTCAACGTTTTGATTCTCAAGGATATTCAATTACTAAGATAATTTTAAACTTACAATGCTGAGGTTTTTCCTGTTGATGACAAATATGCCATAAGCTCCAGAAACTTTTGGTGGAAGACTGTGTCTTGCTATAAGAATTACAAGAGACTTTCTCAAATCCACAGACATGTTGTGCCATGATATTTTGTACAAAGCATCCCTTATTTCTTCAAACTGTGGGAAAAATCAGATGAATTACTCTATAAGTTAATTATATAATAGTATAGATGAATTGAAATAAGTTTGGTTTCAGTTTTTCTCTCAATCTTGTCATTTAAGAGAAGAAAATGTATTTTTGACCATCAACCTTGATCAAATATTTGAGACATAATCAGCTAAACAAATAATAATAATAATAATAATAATAATTGCTTATTTCACTGCATTTTTTACAATTATTTGTAATACATCTACATTAAGCATAATAGTTCAGTTAACAATTGGTAACACATAAGCATACCTTCGCATAATGATTTGAACATATGATAATAATATTAAGCATATAGACAGACACAGTGCATCTCGAAGCTAAACCTGCTGACTGAGGGACGTTCTCTCTTCCTCAAAGTCAACTTAATTATAATACAATAAGCGCCAATTTTGAGGTATCAAACAATAAAAGTAAATTTTATACAATAATCAGCTGTGCTTTTCACAAGATGGGATTATGATCTTTAACAAATAAATTACCCAGAAAAAAAATAAGTGAATTGAAATAAGTTTGTTTCAGTTTTCTCTATCTCTTCTTAATATGAAGGAAATGATTTTTACCATCAACCTTGATCAGATATTTAAGACATATAATCAGCTAAACAAATACATCATAATAATCACTTATCATAATCGGCCCTAATCAGCTGTTAACATCTACTTAACATTCTGCTGATCCTGGATTAGAAATGATCTCGTTTCGTGCAACCCAGCCAGCAAGGGCCAGTTCAACGAAACGTATTTTTCAGTTTAGAAAGCGACATATTTGTTTTGTTCTCACAAAAAACATGTCGCAAATATATTGAGTGTCACTAAGCTAGAAGCCTTGTAATGTGACCACTGTGTATCGTAGCCCCTAAACTTGTCACTCAGCTTAGCACAGTCATGTAGTTTGGCCTTAGCCATAAGCAGGATCCAAACGCTGAGATAAATTATTGTATTAACTTATCTCAGACTAGCCATCCATTGGAACCGTATTTGTCAGAAAGTGACCGATCATCCGAATCGCTAACATTGAATCAAATGCCAGCTGTTCAAACATTGGACGCTTTCTGACAAAAACGGTTCCAATGAATGGCTAGTCTGCGATAAGTTGATACGATTTATCGCAACGTTTAATTCCTTTAGTGTTTTTATTGTGTTCTTTTGTAGGTACTCGACATTTTTCGTATTCTACGATTATTTATTCCAACATTTTTCTCTCAAGTTTTTTTTCTCTTTAAACTCACCCCATCCTCTAAATCCTGACCTTCCTGAGAGTATTGAGCCAGTAACAAGCCAAGGCATAGTGAAACCACGCTATACTTGACCTTGAAGAATAGTTCTCCCTGGAATATCATCAGAAATTGATTAAGAAGAAAAATTGTGAAATTACTTTTGAAACAATTTTGTAATGTGAATTCAATGAAAATGTAATATTCACTACATATATATCACTATTACTATTATTATAAATTATCTACTATCATACTTCTCTTCCCCCCTCTTCTCACCACAACTCTCATCCTCCACCTCCTCCCCCTCCTCACTACTCCTCTCCTCCTATCTCCTCTTTTCTCTCCTCTCCTCTCTTCTCCTTCTTCTCTTCTATTTAATCTTATGTATTGTTTAAAATTTTGTAGTTGTTTATTATAATTATATATAATTATGTCTATTATTATGTAGTTGTTCAAAATCAATAGTTCTCTTACTTTATCAATGAAGATTATTATTATTCCAAATTCAAAAGTGTACGATCTTCCGTTCGTTAGTTATCGTGCGTACGGACGGACGGACGGACACGAGTAAGATTGAATTAAAGCCCTATCGGGTACTTTTAATGAAGCTTATAAATTTATGGAAAAATAATATCAAGCTCACTTGCAATAAGAACAGCGATATACAGAGCTCTACGCAAATACCACTGTGGATGTAGACTGCATTGTTTTTTATCAGATCCTTGTAAGCAGACAGTTTCCTGTTTTGAAATAGAAAAAGGTGAATTGAAAAACGTATGGATTTGAACCCATTAATGAATAAGGGTCAGAGATAATGGTACTCTTAAGATTTCGATTCTATGAAATTCATTGACTAATTTTCATTGCTTACAATGATTAAAAAGACAAAGCCTCAACGTTTTATAATGAAATTTTATTCATTCCGGATAACTACCACATTATTAACTTCACTACTACACAAACATCATGGTAAAGTACCATAAATCCCATTAAGTATATATTATTGATTGGACGTTACGTATATTTTGATATAATGACGGTATTATTGATATAATGATATAATATCGATAGGACGATTTGCAATATCAAGCCAGAATGTATAGTTTATAATCATTAATAACGTATTTTGATGCTTTGCAAACACTACTTGGTCTAATTAATTAATATTTTGCTTAAGAAAAATAGAATTACATTACAATGTGTCATACTTATTATTATATAAGTCCCACTACTTGATTGCCAGTCAACTCAATTTTAAGAATTATCTGAATAATTCAAAAGAAATTATGCCATTTATAATATAATGTTACTTTAATCTCATTCGAAATATAATTCTTTTCAAGAAAAAAATAATGTTTCCATACCCGAAATTTTAGAAAAAACATTGAAAACTAGTAGACTGGGTACTAGTGGTTTAGCCGATGCTTATCGTGTATATTGTGCATGAATGTGAACATACGAGGTGCGACAATAAAGTAACGAGACTTATTTTCTTTGCAAGATGTGGTAACCCAGCAGACTTGCAAGGTAAAAGATGCAAGTCTGCAGATTTGCCATATCTTGCAATAAAAATCAGCCTGGTTACTTTATTTTTCCACCTCATACTTTTAGTAGTATTTTGTGAAACTGAATAATAATTTATTATAATCTATCATTCATGATAGGAATTATTCCGTTCATTGAATTAAGCAAAATTTTTCCCTTGTCAATTTACCAAAAAAATTGTATTCTATTTTTTTACCCACCTGTAAACTGCTTGATGATGCGTAACAATCTGCTTGAATTTCTCACAAATCCTCATATTTTTCAAGCGTGTCATCAAACTATCATCCGTTCCACTCGAATTTTCCACACAGAAAATTGCATCAAACTCTTGCAATCTATTCAGAAACAATTTGATCTCAGTTTTCAGGTTAGCATTGCTCACTATTGCCATCACGAAACTGTCAGAGAACAGCATGAAAAGCATATAGAGATACAAAGTTTGCGCCAACATTATCAAAACATACTGAACAATGTTAGCGGGAGAAGAACTTCCTGTTAGCGGAATGTACACTATAAAAGGTAAACGTAAATTTTCGAATTTGATAAAACCTGTCATATAACCTATTAAACTTAATAAAGGTACCAAAAGAAGCGTCACGCAAAGTACCTGAACTGCTATGTAGCCATATTTCACCAGTTTGTAATTCGTATTTGACATTTCCTCAATCAACGCAGATCTTCTTCTAGAGAAATACTGTTTATCAAGTTTTCCATAATGTTCATGGATTCCTCTTCCATAAAAATTATCTACTGAAATTTGAGTACTGATTGAACTTTCTCGTGTGATATGACCCTCATTTCCAAACCTATCTGTAATGCTTGTTTGTTTCACGAAAGAGGAATCGCGGTGTCTGATGTTTTCATCTTCAAATCTTTCAGAATTGTCATGATTGTCCATCTTCCAGTTTTTCCCAACGAATTTCTCGCCATTTTCATTTAGATCATCTTCATAGTTGTTTTTTATTGTGGATTTTTCATCATTTGACATACAAGAACTCTCATTAAAGTTATGAATATTTTTATTTGAATTATTTTGTGCGGTTTTGTGATTCTTTTACCATTTCCCAAATATTTCCAACGATTTTTCGTCAAAACTGTTTCTTCCCCAGTTTCTCTACTATCCACCAATTTTCCACCATATTCCTCGAAATTCCCTTCACAATTTTCTCCTTCACCTTCAACACTATTTCCCCATCGTTTCCTCCTGAATATTCCGAAATTTCCACCGTTCTTCAATCGATTTTCTTCGGCGATTTTCATCATTTTCTTACCGCGAAACTGTGCCAATTCACCTAATCTCAACTCGAGTCTTTGATTCGTCCCGAAAAGCTCCCCACTAAACATTGAACTTAGTAAGTCGTTGAACTTATAGAGATGAAGTATATCCACTGCTTCACAAAGTAACACCGTTGTAACTAATACAGTTTCCATAGCGTTCACTTTGTCATCGAAGTCTAGACTTGTCCACATTTTAAACACTATAAAAAAAGACTGCATACAAAAGTATGCTGCAATTAAAGTGAAAGTTAAATCTCGAAATTTATGCTCTTTTCTCATTATTTCAGGGTCTTATTGGATGAGGAATTAGTTTTTATTGATTTTAAAAGGTGAAATCATCAAATAACTATAAATTTCCAAGTTCATCGTCAATATTAACCAAAAAGTTCCCTGTAATATTTTCTGCAATAGACTCTGATAATGAATCCACAAACAATATTAAAATGACAATGAATTGATGTTGATTGATAAGCAATGTTGACAAACAAATACCGGTATCAATTTAGAATAAAATATAGACACTATTAGCCTTTAGAATAAAAGCCTTTTTGACTAATTTTTCAAATCCAAACCTTTCTCACTTCAATTTTTCTGTTAATTTCTAGAATAAATCAGTTGAAACAGTCTTGAGGTGTTGATAAATTTATTTCTAGTAACAAATTGCGTGATCTATTACCATTTTTCATTGTTTACAAATCTTTTATTTTTCGCATTTTTAAATTGAAAAAAATATATTTACATTGTTTTGAGATATTATCTGGAGTTCTACTGATAATAATTATATATTTCAATATCGATGCTCTTTTTTTATTGAATGTAGATCACATTGTAAGTAGTTGGAACACTGCAGAGGAGGTTGAAACGACGAAACTGTACAACAAATACTGTTTTGAATTATTCACAAGGGTCTACTGACAAATACTGTTTTGAATTATTCACAAGGGTCTACTGACAAAGATACTCGATTTTCATACTTTTCTAAATGACACAACTTCCATTATCCCCAGTCATTGATTTAGAATAGTAGAACAATATTAGATGAAAATTAATGTTCAAGTTCTACCAACAAAAAAATCTTAAATCTTCCTTCATCTTCTGGAGATCATATTGGTAGTTCACAGTGAAAGTCTCAACTATTGAACTGATCAACAACAAATTTTATACTGTTCAGAAATATTATTAACACATTTAAACTGACCGAGACTCTATAGGTTGACAAATCAATTCTTCCACTTTTCGAAGTAAACATGAAAGAGTACTAACTTTCTCTATCACTTTCCCAGAAAATAGCCAGAGTTGACCTTACTTTCAATAATTATGTGTTGTTTTGTTCCCAAAACGCAAAAAAAAATAAATAAGAAATTGATAAGAATATTGTTCTGGCTTTTCTTGATCTATCATGAATTATTATGTTGAGGAAGGCAAGCGCTTTGTGTCTCTTGTAACTATATGGTTCAAAAAGATAATAATTTATCTATTAATACAGACATAAACCCTCACTGTATGGTTTGGTGAAAAACAAATAACATGAATAAATAAACGTCTCTTATTCTCATTTTCCGACAGCAACCCAAAGTTTAAGAGGTGGAAAAACTCGAGAAGGTTTTCCCAAAACAATAATCTAGGAAAATTACGGTAATAAACAGTTGGCTGCATTGTATTCTGATGTGTGATTTTCCCTAGGAAATTATAGGTTTGTATTCAGTTTTCAAGGATTGTTTGTTCTATTTAACGAGATTGATCTTCAGTTTTTGTCTATTTTGCCGATAAAAACCTTGAGGGCTATTTTTAATATTTACGCCTATAAAACCTTGAACTCTGGCAACTTGCCAGTAGGCCTTGACTTTAACATGGTCACTGGAGCCTGAAAATCTCTTAAATTGAAAAGACATCTGCATCAAAAGCACTCATCTATTCAACATTGATAATATATTCGAATTATATATTGTTGATAACTTCAATTCTGATTTGAAGTGTCTCAAGTGGTTCTCACATGAAATATTATTCAATTTCCTTATTGTATCAATTTCTATGCAGTATGGATATGAAATATTAGCTACAAGATCTTAATCCTTCCTTCTCTAAAAAAAAATCAAATTTCCATCCTGCTCATTCAATTAATATTTTTTAAATTTTCTTTCTGTATCTAGTTATCTCGGTTTTTCATCTAGGCTATCTTATTCTGTATCTTGTAATGGGTTTTCCTTTTTTTATTTGGATCTCTAGTTTTATCGTACTATTATTATCAAAATAATAATATTATTCTTATGAAATAATAATTATGAAACAGAGACTACCCCTAGGCTCATTCAAATTGCAATTGAAAATGATTATTTCAACAAATAATTAGTTAGTCAAACAAAGAATACACAAGAGATGGGAGAAATCATTCTCTTTTAACTTGAACACAACAAAATAAGGCAAACTCCCCCCAAATAGTGAATTAGTCGATTCGCAGATACAGTTTTTTCATCGTATGGTTTTTTATCGGTGGGAAGACGGATAGGTTCCATCTCGCCTAACTGCACAATTTGCAGATACAGCTATTCCATGGAAGAAAGACTTGAATGAATATATTTTTTCAAAATTCTAATATCTCATTGAATATTATCTGATAACTATCTGATGGACATCCACTCCAGATTTCCCATACAGATCCCACCCAAAGAATCCGAAATTCAATCAGTATTCATTACACAAATGATTCAAATAATCCCTTGATTAAAAAGCATGGTAAAGCAGTGCCCTCAGCTATGTAATAACAAAGATAAGGGGCTATACCTATATTGTTCGTTTGTGATGAACCGATTCCGAGAACAATTTAAAATTTAAAAGCTGATAGCCTGGTGTTGGATTCAGAGCTGCGTTTGGGTTTAATGAATGGCAGAGTGAATTTAAATTGCTTTCGGCGGTCTAGCAACACGTGTGGATGCTCTATGTGCTCTAAACTATGCTCTTTGTATGCAGTAATTATAAGTAAAAATAATAATATATAAAACATTGGAAAGGATGGGGACTCTGCACTGAAAATGCCAACATACCCAAGTACCGTAGCGCCCCCTATTTTGAAGATGATAATAATAGGTGATTATAATAGACTATGATATTATAATAGTTCCTTCTTCTTCTTCTTCTTCTTCCTTCTTCTTCTTCTTCTTCTTCTTCTTCTTCTTCTTCTTCTTCTTCTTCTTCTTCTTCTTCTTCTTCTTCTTCTTCTTCTTCTTCTTCTTCTTCTTCTTCTTCTTCTTCAACTATAGCGGTTCACTCTTGAACTCAATACAGCCAGCCACCATTATTAGCTCCACCCAAGAAGGCGTGGCTATCCTCCTTCCACCGACCAATCACAACGCAGTATCTAATTACTAGCTGACGGTCAGCCATTTCTAGTTTCGAACCCTGTTGGTGCTACTATCTAGTGGTGAATTCTTGAACTACTTTCAGTCACTATTAGCTCCACCCAGTGCTAAAACTAGGCGTTTCTTCAAAACCTCCTCCTTCTTCTCCTCGTCCTCCTCCACATTCTTCTTCTTCTTCTTCTTCTTCTTCTTCTTCTTCTTCTTCTTCTTCTTCTTCTTCTTCTTCTTCTTCTTCTCTTCTTCTTTTCGCGTTCTACTTCTCACTTCTTCCTCTTCCCGTTCATAATCCGATCTTCTCTATCTCCTCAACAATTCGCACTCTTCTCTTCAACGTTTTGTGTTGTAACCGCATCGTCATTATCACCACACCTGTAAAGTGGAAACTCTTCGAGAGTTTTCCACAGGTTTTCAGACTTTTCTCGCCAACAAAGTGACTGCAGGCATTTTCCTGCCGAGACAAGTTTTTCCGGTGCGCCGCTACTATCATTTTGCACACATATCAATTTTCCCCGCTTTCCCAGCCTTCGGAAAACCTCATTTCCTTTTTTCCGACGATCTTCACAGCGGCCATTCTCCTGACAGACACTCTGCTTTCCCACTTCTTATGTATGTTATTCTGAAATATTCTCATAAAACGTATCACAGTATAATACTGCATTACAACTATCATCACACTGTATACACAAAATTAGGTGATAATATTGTTATACTGTATATTGAATTTCATTTCGTTACATTGCATACAGCCTACATTGAGTTCATACTGTAAATTGCTTACGTTTTTCCATGGTGTTTCTTCAACTTTATAAGAAGGGATACAGCTCATTCACAACAGAAACTGATAACATCACAAGCGCTTACTAGTACTATTTTTGGGCTATTCAATACGCATGCGTGCACAGATGATTGAACAGCACACAATATGACAACATAGCCGGGATACAGCAATTTTTTCAATTGGTTAATGCACCAAGCTGGTCAGATGTCTTTATGGATGAAAAGCGGTATTTTATTAGTAAATCATTACTATTATTAGTGATACAACATTATTAGTAGTCCAACAAATCTTTCAATATTTTTTGTAGGTAAAAACAAAGTAATATCATGACTTTCAGGAACAATTCCTTTTATAATATAACTAAGCATTACAATTTATTGAAACTTTATAAAATATAATTGGAGATATATTGTTGAACGAAGTGTGTACAAAGTAGTGCTTATACTCTTTAACTTATTTCTTATTCAAACGGTTCAACAGATTGAAGTATGAATAGGAGGCTCGTATAATCTGTGAAAAGAAAAAAGAACTTGTTACAATCTTTCAACATAAATATTCAACTTATTTATTTGTTCATTTCATATAAAGAAAAGCTCACAGTCCATAACAATCCTCATTGTTATTTTTCGTATCAAATCATACATGAAAAATAAAAGAAATACATCAAAGAAACTAAAACAATGAACATGATTGGAGGAGACGATTTATGATCTCATACTCAATCTTTCATCTTCAAAAAAGTTTCTTCACATGTTTTCATCCTTCTTGAATTGTTGGTCGATTATAATGTAACTAATGTCATAGAGAAGCGATATTTCATTAATGTACCCTGTATTAATATACAAGACCAAGTTGAAAGTGAAAAATTTATTAATTTTGGATATGAAAACCTTCACTTACCGTACTGAAATTCAATCTATTTATAAAGAAAAGTCCTCCCAAAGATCCGATTCTTGGAGGCCTACAGCTTCTTGTTACAATAATCAGTAGCGATTTCTGCACTCTGATTGGAAGAATATGCCAGCTTAGCCCATAGAATGAGTTTCTAATGTCTTCCAACTATGGAAAAATCGACAAAAAATCTGCTTTGAATAAGAATTCTCATGAAATCAATGGCTTTTCAAACATTAAACGATTGAATAATTCGTTACATTACATCTAAGGCTAGGCGTACACCGGTTAGTCAAGACAAGACAAGAAGAGATTAGTCACGTTTAGTCACAGTACTTCACATAGTTGCTTATGAAGCAACACACACCGATTAGTCATTGCATCGGTGTGTGCTGCTTCATAAGCAACTATGTGAATTACAGTGACTAATCTCGTCTTGTCTTGACTAACCGGTGTACGCCTAGCCTTAATATAGGAGAATGCTTTCCAAACGCCAGAAAATACAAATTTTGGGAATGGAGATGGAAGACCAACCAAAAACCAGTTCGAAATATTAGGCCACGCCTCCAAACTCCGCCTATACTATCTCCTGATTGGTCGGCTATTTGATTTGTAACTACACTATCTCCGAATTTCGTCAGTAGAGAACAGCAGTTATTAACACAATCATTCAATATTGACTCTGCCTATTCTCTTATTCCATAACTTTGCTCAATACATCACGTCTAATTCCTAATTTTTCGGTTTTATGAATAAAATTTCCTTTCATATTATACATTTTTCCCATTACTTACCCCATTCTCAACCAGCTGTCCATCCTCCGAAAGTTGAGCCAGAATAATTACCAGACCAACAGTAACCAAGATATATTTGACTTTCAATGTGTAGTCACCCTGTCAAAACAAATCCATGAATTGGCTGGAATCTCACCATAGATATAGATTCTTTTGTTCGAATATATTTCTCATATCCAATCTATTGCTATGACTCAGTGTATAGTGCACATTCAAGTAGATATCGGTATACTTCACGTTAGATATTTATTTATGAGTAGATAACCAAATATTTCAGATAGAATGTCTAAGGCTAGGCGTACATCAGTTAGTCAAGACAAGACAAGACGAGATTAGTCACGTTTACCCACAGTTATTCACATAGTTGCTTATAAAGCAGTACACACTGATGCAATGACTAATCGGTGTGTGTTGCTTCATAAGCAACTATGTGAATTACTGTTACTAAACGTAACTAATTTCGTCTTGTCTTGTCTTGACTAACCAGTGTTCGCCTAGCCTAAAAATTCGTATAGACTATGTAACTTTGTTATAAAACATTTGTTATAGGCTATAACAAGTTTTCTATAACTTTTGTTATATAACAACAGCTGACACTACACATAATTATTCATTTTGTTGAATAACATTTGTAACATTTTTGTGAAACTTGTTATGTAACAAATGTGTTTTATAACAAAGTTACATAGTCTAAACCTAAACGCACCTTCAGCTATGATATTATTATGTATGAATGGTTCATTTTTCTCAGCTACCTGGACTCACAATGAATTTTTCTGAGGGTGATGCCCACATGAGCTCTAGGCTTGTGCGTGAGATGAGAGATAACGACTACTTTTCAGGCAGTTGGGAGTGGCCGTGGTGTCTCATTACATTGGAGATGCATGCTTTATGATTGCATGCTACATTAAAACACTTTCACTAGAAGCAAATACAGTAGTTGTTGATAAGCTTATGAGTGAAATAATCCATCTATAGAATAAAATAATAATAATAATAATCGATAATCAATTGTTTTACTGTAACTCACTTCAACTAGAAGAAAAATAGCAAGACATTGCTCAAAGCACATCGCTCCATTTATATACAGCATTCGGAAGGCGACCAATTCACTCATTTTTCCAATTTTACTGTGAAAAAGCAAACATATTTCGTTAAAATACAAACTTGAAACAACATAAACTTGGTAAGTCTTGGTTCACACGAGCGGTGCGGTGCGGCGCGGCTACCAGCGGTTCCATGTGTGGGAGAGAGACAAGATGATGATAAAATGATGATAAAAGATGATAAAATTACAGAGCGTGTATAGTAACACTGTGGCCATTTGTGTGAAGCACTACATAATAGTATGTGGGGATCATTTTATTCCCGTCGCCACCGCCGCCGTACTATTTTTGCCAAGTTTTAGAATTTTGATATGAAATTAAAAACGTGAGCCCATTCTCTCATTTGTAAAACTTATTTTTAGAGAAACAACGTCAAAAATATGTTTTCTAACATTAAAATGATTAATAATAATTCTGGCAAAGGCAGAATGTTACAATAAAACCGAATACACACAATACAATATTTTGCAAACATTGTCAGCCACTACACTACTACTCTGAGGCTAGGCGTACACCGGTTAGTCAAGACAAGACAAGATTAGTCACGTTTAGTCTCAGTAATTCACATAGTTGCATATGAAGCAGCACACACCGATGCAATGACTAACCGGTGAGTGTTGCTTTATAGGCAACTATGTGAATTACTGTGACTAAACGTGACTAATCTCGTCTTGTCTTGTCTTAACTAACCGGTATACGTCTAACCTTTGAAGACGTAGGATCAGTCAATTTGGACTGTTTATATGAAGTATTGTGGTTGAACAGTTTTAGGTATAATCCTGTTGTACTCTTCTATGCAAATTGATTGAATGAATGATTGATTGATGATGATGATTGATTCAATTTCTTTTCTTCAATTTGTTCTTCAATTTTGTCCTTTTTGAACGCTGTTCAAATTCAAACGGTCATCGATGTTTGAAATGCTTCATATTTCAATAAGACACCAGAATACTCTGAGAGGTTACCTTAGTCACTGTGCAACAAAGATAGGGATGCGAAACAGATGGAAGAATATGAAGGTGAAGAGAGAGACAAGAGTAAAGGAACGGAGAATGAGAAAGAACAAGAGAGTTACGAGAGATGGAGAGAGAGAGAGAACTAGAAGAGAACAGTGTAGTCTTTCTCTGCCGCGCAGTTTCAAGTTCAAGAGTTTACTGCTCTACGGTCTTGTCTACTGCTCTGCTTCCCTGGTATTGTCAGATTTCAGCCGTCGCCACGACTTCCTCAACATATTAGTTACGATTTCCACCGCTAGGTAGCATAGGTATGTAGTTTACCATATAAACTAGGCAAGAGAATTTTGCGTTCTTGTTGAAAAGGCGTATGGTTTTCGTCAAAGTTTATCAATTCTTTTATGAAATAAAAAAGCAAATTAGTGAACCAAATATTAATATCAGTATATTATATCAGAATATTATATCAGTAAATAAATTATTATATCATAAACAAACAAACCATAGTTGGCTAAATATTCTTCCTCCTTTCTTCCCCTCAGCCATGTAGGTAATTGTTCTTGTGTTTGATTGGCTATTTATACTTTTTTATAATAATTTTGTTTTAAATTTTTGTGTGTTTCATTGAATTGAAGAATTGAATTGTAATTGAATAATTGTATTTACAGTATTTGATTAGTTATCATTGCAAAAATTCAATGGAAAATGAACTGTCTAATCATGCATGAAATCTGCTAGGTCCTATGAAATCCTGTAGTTGTGGAGCATTCTAAAACTAATTATTTCGATTCTAAAACTGATTACTGTATTTTGATTCTAAAACGGCTTTAGGATTCAGATATCTATCTATCTACCCGCTCTAAGCCGGTCCTAAAGCAGTTTAGATCAACGTATAATCGTTTACTCCTAATTTTGTCATAAAATCTGCAAGGACCTAATTTGATTCCATACTACTAATTTAAGTCTTCTCATGTAAAGTAAAATATAAGGCTA
>CM029541.1:2249962-2430294 GCA_017141395.1 Laodelphax striatellus | reverse complement strand
AATGTAACTAATGTCATGAAAGCGATATTCTATCAATGTACCCTGTATGTGCAAGACCAAGTTGAAAGTGGAAAAATTATCAATTTTGAACATGAAAAACCTTTACTTACCGTACTGAAATTCAATCTATTTATGAAGAAAAGTCCTCCCAAGGATCCGATTCTTGGAGGCCTACAGCTTCTTGTTACAATAATCAGTAGTGATTTCTGCACTCTGATTGGAAGAATATGCCAGCTTAGCCCATAGAATGAGTTTCTAATGTCTTCCAACTATGGAAAAATCGATAAAAATTTCGGGTTTGAATAAGAATTCTCATGAAATCAATGGCTTTTCAAACATTAAACGAATTAATAATTCGTTACATTTCATCTAAGGCTAGGCGTACACCGGTTAGTCAAGACAAGACAAGACGAGATGAGTCACGTTTAGTCACAGTATTTTACATAGTTGCTTATGAAGCAACACACACCGATTAGTCTTTGCATCGGTGTGTGCTGCTTCATAAGCAACTATGTGATGACTAAATCATCTCGTCTTCTCTTGACTAATGGATGTGCGTCTTAACATATAGAATGCTTTTCAAACAGAAAATACAAATTTTGGGAATGGAGATGGAAGACCAACCAAAAACCAGTTCGAAATATTAGGCCACGCCTCCAAACTCCGCCTATACTATCTCCTGATTGGTCGGCTATTTGATTTGTAACTACACTATCTCCGAATTTTGTCAGTAGAGAACAGCAGCTATTAACACATTCAATATTGACTCTGCCTATTCTATTCTCTTATTCCATAACTTTGCTCAATACATCATGTCTAATTCCTAATTTTTCTGTTCCCATGGATGAAATTTCCTTTCATATTATACATTTTTCTCATGACTTACCCCATTCTCAACCAGCTGTCCATCCTCCGAAAGTTGAGCCAGAATAATTACCAGACCAACAGTAACCAAGATATATTTGACTTTCAATGTGTAGTCACCCTGTCAAAACAAATCCATGAATTGGCTGGAATCTCACCATAGATATAGATTCTTTTGTTCGAATATATTTCTCATATCCAATCTATATTGCTACGACTCAGTGTATAGTCCACATATCGGTAGATATCGGTATACGGTACTTCACGCTAAATATTTATTTATGAGTAGATAACCAAATATTTCAGATAGTATGTCTAAGGCTAGGCGTACACCAGTTAGTCAAGACAAGACAAGACGAGATTATTCACGTTTAGCCACAGTTATTCACATAGCTGCTTATGAAGCAGTACACACTGATGCAATGACTAATCGGTGTGTGTTGCTTCATAAGCAACTATGTGAAGTACTGTGACTAAACGTAACTAATTTCGTCTTGTCTTGTCTTGACTAACCAGTGTTCGCCTAGCCTATAGGTGCGTATAGACTATGTAACTTTGTTATAAAACATTTGTTATATAACAAGTTTTCTATAACTTTTGTTAAATATAACAACAGCTGACACTACACAAAAGTATTCATTTTGTTATATAACACTCGTAACTTTCTTGTGAAACTTGTTACATAACAAATGTTTTACAACAAAGTTACATAGTCTAAACGCACCTTCAGCTATTATATTATGTATAAATGATTATATATTATATAATTGAATATTTCACTCAATGAATTTTTCTGAGGGTGATGCCCACATGAGCTGTAGGCTTGTGCGTGGAATGACGACTACTTTTCAGGCAGTTGAGAGTGGCCGTGGTGTCTCATTACATTGAAAATGCATGCTTTATGATTGCATGCTATACCACGATCCTTTTAACTTGTCAGAAATCTGCTGTTTCAGTGATAATTAAACAGTGATTTTGACACAATAATCAGAGGATTACCTTCTTTAAAATAACTTTTTAAAAGAGCTTTTCAATAATCTGCGAGATTCATCATTTGTAGGTTAAGTATTTTACTGGTGGCCGAGTAAAACATATGTTTTCTGACAAGTTAAAAGGATCCTGCTATAAATGAAAACACTTTCACCAGAAGCAAATACAGCTGTTGATAAGCTTATAAGTGAAATTACTCCATCTATAGAATAAAACCAAATAATAATCGATAATTGAGTTGGCTCTGGTTTTACTGTAACTCACTTCAACTAGAAGAAAAATAGCAAGACATTGCTCAAAGCACATCGCTCCATTTATATACAGCATTCGGAAAGCGACCAATTCACTCATTTTTCCAATTTTACTGTGAAAAAGCAAACATATTTCGTTAAAATATAAGTTTGACACATCAAAAACTTGGTAAGTCTTGGTTCACACGAGCGGTGCAGTGCGGCGCGGCTATCAGCGGTTCCATGTGTGGGAGAGAGACTAGATAATGATAAAATGATGATAAAAGATGATAAAATTACAGAGCGTGTATAGTAACAATGTGGCCATTTGTGTGAAGCACTCCATAATAGTATATGGAGATCATTTTATTTTCGCCGCCACCGCCTTACTATTTTTCCAAGTTTTTGAATTTTTATATGGAATTAAAAACGTGAGCCCATTCTCTCATTTGTAAAACGTGGGCTATTTTTAGAGAAACAACATCAAAATATTTTTTCTAATATTAAAATAATGAAAAATAATTCTGGCAAAGGCAGAATGTTACAATAAAACTGAATACACACAATACAATATTTTGCAAACATTGTCAGCCACTACACTACTTCTCTGAGGCTAGGCGTACACGGTTAGTCAAGACAAGACAAGACTAGATTAGTCACGTTTAGTCACAGTAATTCACATAGTTGCATATGAAGCAGCACACACCGATGCAATGACTAATCGGTGAGTGTTGCTTCATAAGCAACTATGTGAATACAACATGTATACAAACGTGACCAATCGTCTTGTCTTGTCTTGACTTTCTCTAGCCTTTGAAGACGAAGGATCAGTCAATTTGGACTGTTTGTATGAAGTATTGTAAGTTGAACAGTTTTAGGCATAATTCTGTTGTACTCTTCTATGCAAATTATTGAATGAATGATTGATGATGATGATCTATCTATTCAATTTCTTTTTTCTTCAATTTGTTCAAATCTGTTCAAATTCAAACGGTGTCATCGGTCTCGAAATGCTTCATATTTCAATAAGACAACAGAATACTCTGAGAGGTTACTCTAGCCACTATGCAACAAAGATAGGGAAGCGAAACAGATGGAAGAATATGAAGGTGAAGAGAGAGACAAGAGTAAAGGAGCGGAGAATGAGAAAGAACAAGAGAGTTACGAGTGATGGAGAGAGAGAGAACATAGAAAAGAACAGTGTAGTCTTTCTCTGTCGCGCAGTTTCAAGTTCAAGAGTTTACTGCTCTACGGTCTGCTTCCCTGGTATTGTCAGATTTCAGCCGTCGCCACGACTTCCTCAACATAATTATTAGTTACGATTTCCACCGCTAGGTAGCATAGGTATGCAGTTTACCATCTAAACTAGGCAAGAGAATATTGCGTTCTTGTTGAAAAGGCGTATGGTTTTCGTCAAAGTTTGTCAATTCTTTTATGAAATAAAAAAGCAAATTAGTGAACCAAATATCAATAAGAATATTACATCAGTAAATAAATTAATATACCATAAACAAACAAACCATAGTTGGCTAAATATTCTTCCTCCTTTCTTCCCTTCAGCCATGTAGGTAATTGTTTTTGTGTTTGATTGGCTATTTATACTTTTTTTTAATAATTTTGTTTTTAATTTTTGTGTGTTTCATTGAATTGAATAATTAAATTATTGTAATTGAATAATTGTATTTACTGTATTTTATTAGTTATCATTGCAAAAATTCAATGGAAAATGAACTGTCTAATCATGCATGAAATCTGCTAGGTCCTATGAAATCCTGTTGTTGTGGAGCATTCTAAAACTAATTATTTCTATTCTAAAACTGATTATTTTGATTCTAAAACGGCTTTAGGATTCAGACCCGCTTGGCCTTAGTGCTTACCTATCTCATGTATATCTATCTATCTATCTATCTATCCGCTCTAAGCCGGTCCTAAAGCAGTTTAGATCAACGTATAATCGTTTACTACTAATTTTGTCATAAAATCTGCAAGGACCTAATTTGATTCCCTACTACTAATTTAAGTCTTCTCATGTAAAAGTAAAATATAAGGCTAGGCCGGTTAGTCAAGACAAGACAAGACGAGATTAGTCACGTTTAGTCATAGTACTTCACATAGTTGCTTATGGAGCAACACACCAGTGTAATTGCATCGGTGTGCTGCTTCATGCAACTATGTGAATACTGTGACTATACGTGACAATCTCGTCTTGTCTTGTCTTGACCAACGGTGTACGCCTAGCCTAATGATTGATCTCACCTCGTAATGACTTCATAATGAGTTGCCAGGTGATTGAATTTTTTCGAAACAAGTTTCTCTTGCATTGTGCGGTCTTTGCTATCAAGATTGTCCGCAGCTTTACCCAGATATCTATTGAATTCGTCCAATGATTTAATCAGCAAAGCCATCTCAGTATGAAGAGAAGAGTACTGCAACAGAGCTATAGTGATCATATCCATACACAATTTGAAAAACAAATAAACATACAAGGTCTCAATGAACACAACAAGTATGAACTGTTCAATGATTTCAGGCGACGAGCTGTCAGTGAATGGGAAGTAGGTGATAAATGAAGTTTTCAAATCGGAAACTACAACATCTTTCGTGAAGTAATCGATGATGCTTATCAAGGGAACAATAATAAGTCCCAGACATAGGGCCGAGAATAAAACTTTCGACATTAAGATACGTTTTGAGCATTTTTCCGAGAACGATTTAATTATTTTCAAACTGTTTAAGGATGGCCTACGAAGTTTTCCAACGTTCAGATAAGTTAAATCACTCACTTCTTCAAGTTTCTCACCACCGAATTTCACAAAATTTCTATCATAAACATCTTCTCTAACCTTTTCATGGAAACCATTTGAAAAATCACTACCATTATCACATTTCCCAATATTGTCATTCACCCTCACACTTAAAGAATTTCCCGAGAAAACTATTATCCTCTTCTCTTCTAAAGTGTTTTCTCCTGGAAGTAGTTTCAAGGAATTTTCATACGCATCCACGTAGTTTAGGGTACTGAATAGGTTTAACTCCCTATTTTCCAGACCTCTATTGTAGCGAGACAAATTTTTTGATACGTTTTTCTTTGAAAACTTCTTGAAGCTTTCTTCATCGGATTTCTGATCTGGGTCATGTATTTCCTGTTTCTTCTTCAGTTTCTGCAAGTGCACTCTGCCGCGAAAGTAGGCGTTGTATGCATTTTTGTTAACCAAACCCCCTTCCAAGCCGAACAGCTTGCCCAGTACTGTATTCTCGTTGAAAGTCTTGAATCGCTGATCGAGCAAAATATCGCACGCTAAGCAGAGCATGAGTGCGGTTAGAAGCAAAGTTTCGATGGACCACACTCGATCTATGGAGGTTAGCGATGTCCACTTCTTCGAAATAATTATCAGTGTTTGTACAAAGAAGTAGATGACTATAGTCATTATCGATGTTTTTAGAAGCTTCGACATTCTGTTTGTCTGTTAAAAACCTGTTTTTCCAATATGTAAAGTAAGACTAGGCGTACTAGACCGGTTAGTCAAGACACGACAAGGCGAGTTTAGTCACAGTAATTCACATTCAATTTAGTCAAGGCCCCTTCAATTGTGTTGCCTTCCAATACAAAGGCATGTGAAGTGAATATCGATAGTGTTGACAATGATATATAATTCTAATATCGATGTAGACTGATATCGATAGATATAGAAGGCCAGTTGAATCCCGTTTTGAGGTAGCCAGTGGAACCAAATAAGAGTTTTAGTAGTCTATCGGAGTACTTTCTTGGAAACAAGGTTCACTCTGTCCATTATTTTGAAAGTTATAAGAGCGAATACAATATTAGGATGATAATGATAAATAATATGAAGCACAACTAAAATTCAAGTAACATAATATGAAGTAGGCCTATATTTATGGCATTGAGAGTTGAAGGAATTAAAAATCTTTAGAAGAATTTGTTACAATTGGGCTCAAGAATTTCAGGTTCCACTGCGATATTGATAATATTATTGTCAGTATAGATAATAAGTCTAGTCTTCATTGATAGCGTTGCACTTGGTACACAATTTCGGAAAATTTCATAAGTCTAACTTCAGAAACCTTTCATACAGTATTCGGTATCTTAATAATAATAATAATCATTTATTGGATCAAGAAATACAATCTTATAGGAAAGAAAAAAAGGTGTTAACCCAAAACTTCTTCTATTCCAAAATTTAGTCTGATAAATTGTTCAAATTAATATTATGTCACATTATGTTTCCTTAATTATTATTAATCTACTATAAAAAGTGTTGATTCTAATTTTCTAAAAACACAAAATATAGGCAACGCATCACTGTATCCTCGCTTACTCAACTTCACTATTTCTTCTCATTTGAAAACAAATCTAAAAAATCCTATCTGTTCAATAAATGGAATAATAGTTTACTTATACAGAAATATCCGAGCTACGTACTCTTGATTTTAGTTCTAGTACTCAATGTTTGTGAGAGAAATCCTATGCTCAAAGTTCAATGTCAAATATTTTATCAACGTTCTCAAAAATAGAATAATAATAGGGTCATAATAAAATTGAATAGAATAAAAACATTAGTGATACGAAAATCCAAAGAATAAGCTACTCCAACAATTGGTTAACTTGTTACGTCTAATCATTTCTTCCATAAATCATTCATGAACTTAAACCCAATATAAAGTAGACACGGTTTGAATCATTAATGGATATTGAGCTCATATACAAAATGAAGAATTGCTTCACAATTTCTAATACTTACAAACCAAAATCGAATACGAAATGGTATTACCTTGAATTATTTATAATTGAAAATCTCATACAATAGACGTGCGATGAGAATATCTGGGAATATTAGTTGATAAAACCCTTATACAAGCTGGGTAAACTAATAATTCAATTCTTTATTTTTCCAGATAATAATAGAGGCCGACTTCCAACTAGTAGTTGTCTTATCTGACAAAAACATGACAGAAAATCAATATTTCCAAATAATAATATTATCCAATGAAAGATAGAAGATGATAGAATAACACGAAATGAAGCACCAAAGCGTGTGATTGATAGTATAGTATAAGAATCACTTCTATTAATCATTAATTTTAATATTTCACTTCTATTCTCTCTGCTTGTGATGCATTAATATTTTGTTTCATAAGCACCAAATTTGAATTGTTTGTTTCCAGTTATTTGAGTGAAGGTATGATTTTATTCAGCTCTAAAATCTGCTTCCAAAAATATTTGTTTATGCAAATAAGTATGTCTACATTTGAAAAATAAAAATGCCATTTTCTAAAGACATTCGGTTATCGATGTGGACTTATTTATTTATATATTTTTATATTTCCTAAGAGGTATCAAGGTGGATATGATAATATAAATAACATAATTATAATGGCCTATTCTTATATTCATTGCAAGAAAATAAGCAAACAAATTACTTGTTACCTGGGTCGGTTGTCGTACACTGTCAATCTTTTTCATTCACTCTTCCTTTCCCACTCATGCTCTCTCTCACGCTCTCTCCCTCTCTCTTTATCCTCCCATCACTCTAGCTCCTCCCTATCACTCCCTCTCACCACTCATAACCCCTCCCCCTACCACGCCACCTCTTCCATACTCTCTCTCCCACTTCTTCCTACTATTCTACCATTTATCTTCCTTCAACCATCGTTTTCCTATTTACTCACTCACTCTATCACTCTTTCTTTCTCACTCTTTCTCTCTCTCTCAATCAATCAATCTCTTTCTCTCTCTCCGTCTTCCTTCCTCTGTTTCATTTCATTTGGTTTATTATTCTAAGCGGATACGAATATTATGTGGAATAACCCTGTTGTTTACACATAGAATTGGTGAGTTTTTATTTGGATAGTCTGTGAAATTATTACTCTGTCAACAATATTGCTAAGCTAAGGTGTAATTTTGTCTTGCCAATATTATCTAGTAGCCCCTCAGTAAAAGAACGTTTTTTGTCAGTTGTTTGAAGACACCGGACGTTGAAACTTGTCCAGAGTTCAATAATATTCGAATATAGATATTTCGAGTTTAATAATGTTTAGTTGAGTGTAGTGTTTTACATTTATATCGAAATGGTATTTCTCTGACTCTGAGAAGTTATACTCAATAAATTCTTCTACTACTTAATACTGTCCTCAAAAGTTGTGCCATTGGTTCTTTGCAGTTCAAATTTTCAAATTTCGCAATTCGATCATACTATAAAACTATACATCTTCAAATCAAAACTATAAATTCTGTGCAACTTATCAAACTATAGATCTTCAAACGCGTTGTGGATTCGCATTTCGCAAATTTTAATACAAGTAAATAGAATATGAATAGTATATTGGAAATTGATTGGATAATTCTGATTTTTGAAAAAAAATTGACAAATTTATGTACTGCTGTATCAATAAATCATTAGAACTGTAACATATTTTTCAATGAGTTCTGTGAATTCCCACTTCTACCATAGATTAACTCTATAGTCTATAAGTATAGTTAGTCTATGCTTCTACTTACAAAGTGTGTGATTATTACGTGTTTTTTATTGATAAAACTGTGTTTTTCTGATAAACTGTTTCACAAGGTTGTGTTTGAAGCAATCTGTAAACAGTTTACAGTAAGAAGGATTGTGTGAGTGTATCTACTATTTCAAAAGATCGTGGAATATTCCCTTGAAATATTTGAATATTTTATTTGGTCTTTTGCACTTAAACCCTCCTTTGTTTGCAATGATTCCATTTCATAACTAGAATCTATTTCAAAAACAAAAGACTGCATCTTACTAGAAAAACACTGTAATTTAAGTTGTTATGTTTTTCAAATAGATTGACTGCATTCTTCATTTGGATGAAGAAAAACATGTAATAAACATGTAATTCGAATTTCAAGCAAGTTTGGCTTGAAGGCGGGGTTGTAGACCAAGAAACCCAATTGATTTCCTCAGTTTTACTATGAATGCGCTTATTATAAATACTCGTATAACTAGCATATTGTTCACCTATGGAATCGAAAATCAGGTAATAATAAAAGTCACATCACATTACTATAAAACAAATATTTTATTGATTATATTACAAAAAATCATTTAGTCTGGTTCAGAAAGCTGAAGTAAGAGTATGAAGCTCGTATGATCTGGAAATTAATAATAATTGAGATGTAATAAATTTCGTAGAATGAATCAGAGAATTTATTAAGAAAATAGTGAAATAGTTGAATAAAATAGAAGAATAAAATAAGGAAGCCAGTTGGAAATTTATCATAGATTATACAAGATTACATTATCATATAGATTATAAAATAATATATATGATAGATTATATTTATCATATATCACGAGTTTTCAGTACTGTATCGTTTGGGAATACAGTATAATTGCAACATACTTGTATCAGTGTGAGTTCCCTTTATATTTCACATCAAATCTCGCAGTGGTGGAAGCACAATAGAAAGGAATGCGCCAAATTTTTTTATCATAATGGATTACTTTTTCAAGTTCCTGCATGATTTATTCTAGGCCTTCAAATGAGTGAATAGAATTGAATAATGTGGCCTATATTATGATAAAATTGAATAACTCAAAACAAGGTAAGCTGAATTGTACAGTGACTACTAGATAGCATAGAAAAAGCGTAGGAGGGATAAGGCTAGGCGTACAGTTGGTCAAGACAAGACAAGACGAGATTAGTCACGTTTGGTCACAGTAATTCGCATAGTTGCTTATGAAGCAGCACACTGATGCAATGACTAATCGGTGTGTGTTGCTTCATAGCAACTATGTATGACTAAATATTAATCTCGTCTTGTTGCCTAGCCTAATATTGATAGTGGTGTAACAACCGAAACAGGTTTCTCGTTGTTTTAATAAATTTTTGGTTATGACAACTTCAAGTATTATTTATCCAATAAGATAAGGGGAACCATATCACCTTCACTACAACTCAAAAAGAGCAAGGAGAATGAGATAGTGTATACCAACTGACCGAATTCCAACTTACCGAACTGAAATTCATTCGATTAATAGTGAAAATGCCCAGAGGCCCAATAGTGGGCGGCTTTGTATTTCTTGTCAGTTGTAGTAGCAGTGATCTCTGTAGAACCACTGGCAGATTGTGCCATGATATCCCGTACAGTGAATCTCGTATCACTCCTAACTGAAAATTTAGAGAAAATGATAAATCTGAAATAAATAAGTTAGTTCTTTTTGATTTTTTTGGTTCCTACACTTTACTGTACTACCTTTAAGAGCCCTACATACTATTGTCTGAATTTAAACAAAGGAGATGTTTTTTACAATGCGCGAGTGAAGGGGTTCAAAACTTGTTTACTCGTTTGGACCATAGATAAGAGATTAGCTCTTAAAACCAAGTTTTCGAATTTGATGAGTTTTTGTTGGATCTTTGTATAAATGACCTACCTTATCCTCAACCATTTGTCCATCCTCGCAGTAATGAGCAACTACTGCCACCAGAGATATGCAAACGAGGCTGTATTTCAATTTCAGAGATGGCTCATTACCCTGAAAAATATTTAAAAATTTTTCAGGCTCTATTCTATTGGACGCAGTGTGATTGTGAATGAAATTTTACTCGTATTCTCCATTTTGAGGTATACAGACCAGAATGTACTTCTAACTTGAAAATATTGTTCACTTCCTGGAAAATACTGAAAAGTATTACAAAACAGGCCAGTTGTAGGATAATAGAATTCATTCATTATTAATTCATTAATTAT
Source organism: Laodelphax striatellus (assembly GCA_017141395.1). Lineage (NCBI taxonomy): Eukaryota > Metazoa > Arthropoda > Insecta > Hemiptera > Delphacidae > Laodelphax > Laodelphax striatellus. Next base: position 2,419,479 of record CM029541.1, on the reverse strand, counting down.
TTGAAAATCTGAATAAAAGTTATTTGATTTATTTTATTTGATTCAACCACCATAGGCAGCTTTTATGCATTTTGGTTTCGATTTGCGATTTATTTAAGTACATTGTCTCTTAGCCCCTGCGCCCACTAAGCAACTGCTATCTGATTTCAGTCAGCAACCCAGCGTTGGCAGATGCCTTTGGCTGATAGGTTAGCCATTGCGAAAACACAGCTAATGTCATCTGGCAACATTGGGTTGCTGACTGAAATCAGAATGCTTAACAAACTGCAATAGTACTATTATGAACTTCGGTGCGATCTGCAATAGAGTTGCAACCCGCAGGCCATGTTCGTCTGATCTGCAACTTTATTGTTCAAGGTACATTTCCTATACATTCTTCTCATACTATTTACTTAATACATTCCAATTGCATAAATATCAAATTATGATGATAAATGGAATTAATGAATGAGGTAAGAAATGAATGAATTAGAAATTCAAAGAGAATGATGTAATTTTCACAGAATAATTTTTTTTAAATTATAATTTATACTTACTTGTATCAAGAAAATAGAAACGCATAGCTGCATTATGATGATGCCATTACTATAGATCGAGCTGTAGGATATCATATCGCTATACTCACGTACCCTCCTGCAAATGCCGAGAACAGTCGTGAAAATTAATAGATGAATGAATAAAAACAATTTTATTTCAACATTCAATCCATAATACCATAGACTGATCATATATATTATATTATGGTTAGTCTGTGATGATACAATCATAAGCATCGATTCGTCAATACAGATACAGTTAAGCTATACAGCTTATAGTAGATTAGGGCGGTATCTTCTTCTTCTTCTTCTTCTTCTTCTTCTTCTTCTTCTTCTTCTTCACAGTATCTTCTACTATGTATTCCGTGTATTAGGGTACTTAATAGTGATAGAGATAATAATTATAGCTTTTTTTTTGTCAATTTTTGGTGTCTCAACACGATTTTTCAATCTGGCCACCTAACTACTCTTTTATCTTTTTATTTAATCTATGAATTGCCATCTTTGTATCTTCTCCTGGAAATGGTAATGGTATATGTAAATAATTGGAACGAAATAAAGTTCCACAGCAATAGTGCCTGTATCTGTATTGACGAATCGACGCTTATGATTGTATCATCACTCAAGAAAATGACACGAGTTTGAAAACTTTTGAAGCAGAAAAACAATCTACAATCCACTTAGCCTAAACTACGTGTTAATTGTATTTTTTAATTATAGTTTGTACAGTACTGAATAATTACCACCAATTGTTATTACCACAACTAATTATCATTACCAATTCCATACAAGTGCTCTCAAATATCTTACCTTAAAATCGCCTGGTGATGTGCTATTATCTTGTTCAGGCGTTTCCTAACCACCAATCTATAGATTTCTCTCATCTTTCCATCGTCAAACACCAATTCAAACCCCTCCCGACAGAATCTCTCGTCGAAATCACTCAATATCACCAGAAACAGGTCGATCTCAGTTTTCATCACTCCATATGACAGTGTGGCTAGTGTCAGTATATCTATCATCAACTTGAAGAACAGATACAGATATGCAAACTGTACGAAAGTGACCGCGATAAACTGTTCTATATTTTCGTGTGAAGAACTATCCGTAAAAGGCACATAGATCATGAAAGATGATTTCAAATTCGAAACGTCGGGGTCTCTGATATAGTAATTGATTATACTAGCAACTGGTGTGATTCCTAGACAGAATAGCAAAACTTCTATCAAGTGGCTAGCATAGTTAACCCCTGTTGCGGTTCTATCGGATAAATCTTGAATTATGGACAATCTTTTCGATAGAATTTCTTTGTCTCGCTTGCGGTTAAAAGTTGCAAAATCAGTGAATTTTAATCCTTCCACAGTCTTTGAAAAATCAACTTTAAATTGCATGAAATTAGTCGTCGAATCTCGACTTTCTGCACCGAAATTGTTCACAGAATTCGAGAGTTTTCCTCTAAAATTTGCGGAATTATTCCGCAAAACATTATAAATTATCTAGGTTTTTTCTCAAAATCGCTCATTATCAAAGTCTGAGCGTAGAGAGAGAAAGCATAGGAGAAGCACATCTTCTCCTATGTTTTCTGTATGGTCTTAGCCAATGGAAAGGCGTCATTAGGAGGCGGAGACTCAGTGAACACACTCGACCAATCACAGCGCGAGTCTAGAATATTCAGTGCTCCATTCAAAATGGCGGATGTGAGTATCACGGAATGGCGGAGTAGAATGTTTAAAATGGCGTATGTATGAGGAAAGACGGAGTTTCAGGTGTTGACCTATCAGAATATCATGTAATTAATGGTAGAGTAATATTCAATTCAACGCTATTTATTCAATTCAATTTTATAAAAAATCTTATAATTCACGAACGATTTAAGATACAAATTTCATGCACGAGTTTGAAAAAGTGATAGAATTAGTAACCAATAGTTTTAAATAAGGGCTCCGAACTTTTATCAATGGCTTTTTAATAGTAGCCTACTTTTATCCATAATTCAGAAATCGAAGAAGTTCTGGGAATCTGTTTGTTCCTCTTCCCTATTTCTATCTTTAAAAACTTTCTCTTTTTGTAAACTAAAATTTATATTGTTTGATCAATCCAACAAATATATACAGGGTACACGGGCATACAATAATGTATAATAAATATATTCAATAATGCACGGGCATTAGAAACATTGAGCATTACAATTTTTTGGACACTTCATTGGTTTATTACAATTATTTCAAAATTTCCGTTTCTGTGCGCCAACCTGTATTTTCTATACCACGTAATCTTCTTCATCCAACTGCTATTGGACTCACCTTAGATTAAACCTCTGAAAAAATCCATCATATCTTCAAATGATTATGAGAAACTGTATATTTTCAGAGTTCTGCTAGACTTTTACTTCTATCTCCAACCTTTTACTCCAATTGTAACCTCTGGAAGCTCCTAACTTCAACTGACAAGTATGACTTTGAAACCAACCTCTCTATAAACCTCACCCCCACTTCTACAAAAACCACTTCTCCACCCCAAAAATGTACCAATTATTTAATAATTCTTCCCCCACTCATTACAAAACTTATTTTTCACCCCCAAATGTACCAGTTATTCAAGGATAACCTAATCCCCACCCCCACTACAGAACCCCCTCCCCACCGCAACTATCATCATAATCATATCAGAACTAATTTCGAGAAAATAATTATTTGCAAACTATCCAAGAAATAATCCCAGAAGCCCAGTATAATTAGAGATCCGTTACCCTATAATTCACAGCAGTGATTATACTGCAAAAATATCTGCTACAATCACTGATTATAGTGGAGGAATAACTGCTACAATCGTTGATTATTTTCAGTTGTCGCATGGTATTAAGAGGAGGTATGATTGCAGAAATGATTGTCTGCAATAGAGGCGGAATAACGGTTATTAATCTGTCAATCATCTGTGATTGAAGTGATTTGTTGAGGGATTATTGTTGTAAGAAATTTTTCTTTGTGATTTTATTGTCACTTCAACACGAGAATCAAGTTGTAGTGACAACTCACAGTTACTTCACAGGTGCTTTATGCTTGTCTGTTGGTTTTTTGAGATTTTGGAGTCACTTCAACATGAAAATAAAGTGCTCCATACTTGTCTGTCTACATATGATATGATAGAAGGTATAGGAAACAGCTTCATTCTATGGAAGGTTGTATGCTATTCTATTCTGGTATTCTCTTTTTTATTCCATTTCATTTTATTATAATTATTCTACTTTGTTACCATTGGGAGTTTCAATACTAGGCTTGAGATAGCCTATTAGGTTTTAATAAATTGTTCTAGACCTAAAATCATTTCCTTCGACCATACTTGGTCGATTTTTGCACTAATTCACTAAATAAAAAAATGTTCGTATGGCTTTTTATCGGTGGAGAGACCAATACGTTCCATCTCGCCTTATTTTTGTGTCCTTCGCCCATTCAAGAACAGTCTCTAACTGCTGATTCTTTCTGTCACATTGTAATAATCAAAATGTAATAATTATAATTATTCTAATTCATTTTGTATTTAGAAGTACAGTCAAACCTGCCTATTAATTACGGAAAGGCATGGGACCGGACAAATTTTCCGTTTTGGACAGGTTTCCGCATAATAAAGGTTAAAACTTGAAATTAAATAAAAATGGAAAACCACACACCTTTCAATACTGCACTGTATATTGGATAATCCACTTTGTTTGGAGAACTTTATCACAGGAAAAACAACCTATTGTCTCTTCACTTATTTCACCGAAGTTTAGTATTTTGAAAATTTAGTACATAGGCCTCATAATGTATGCTATTTACTGCCATATTTCATTTTTACTGTGAATTCATACTACTTTGTTATGTTCTATTGATAGTCAATTATCGTCCTCTTAAAAAATATAGAAGTATCAATGCTATAATTACTACATTATATTATTATTATACAATTTATTATTATTATTACCTCTGTATCTTTGAGAATAAACTAGTACAGTAAGTAATTTGAAAGCAAACTGAAAAACCATACCGTTCGTTACCGTGTTTGAAATCAAACTGAATGAAGAGAATGAACAGAATTATTCCCCTAAAATTAGTGCTGGGTGACATCAACTTTAGGTTAAAAATACAGTAATGATGATACAGTAATGTCTAGATCCGGTGACCGGTTTTGTTTACATTTACTTACTGAATCAATAGAATAATGTAGGCCTACTGTTCTACGAAATAACTCTCTTTTAGTTTCTTGTCTAATACGAAAAATTAATGTTTATTTTTGTCCACTGGCAACAATTTTATCAGTAATTTTCCGTTGTATCCTATTCCGTTTCCGCGTTAGCCAGGTTCCGCTTAATACAGGTTAAATTACATTAATTAGGCTACATAAATGAAGGGACCAGGAAAATTTTCCGGAGTAGACAAGATTCCGCTTAATAGAGGGTCCGTATCAAATCAAATATCTTTATTGCCATAAAACAAAGAAGTATAAGACAGGTTTGACTGTAGTAGTAGGCTAAGAACTAAATAACCTATCAATTTGACAAATATTAGATTTGATGTTGAATTAGGAAGGGTATTCATTCAATATTCTTTGACAATTCCAATATCTAATCCACACTTGTTACAAACAACGAAATTCAGCTTCAAATTCCATTCAAAATTCCCCACCCGTAACCCGTGACACAGGGTACCTGTACCTGTTCAAAGTCACGCAATCAATCAGTCATTGCCCCCCCCCCCCACTACCAATCTATCACTATCACTATCATACACCTCCTTTCCTGATATCAGTTCAGGGTCCAATCTCCCCCTCCCCCCCCCCACAGAGGGTACTATCCGTTCCCCCCTCTCTCTGGAAAATTCGAAAATTCTAAATAATTGAACAGTGCTAATAGCTTTCTGTGCCTCCTGTTTGGTTGTGGAGAGCCGAGCTGGCCTTACCAGGAATTTCGGTCCCGAAATTTCTGCTATCAACCACCTCACCCCCTTCTCCGCCCCCCTACACCTCTCTACTAGGACTCGGCCCCAAAAACGATCCTGAAATATTCACGGAATCTGTGAGACCCCCCCCCCCCAGGGGGGGATCACTAACCCCCCTACATGCAGTGGATCGTGAAATCGCGAACCCTGAAACCTCACCCTAACCTCTTTATGCACGCATTTTGATCTGGTGAAACGCAGTGGTGTAGCCTAGGCGTTCCCACTCTGGTTTTTCATAGTGGAAAAATTTGAAATTTATTTATAAATACAGTACCTACTTATTTCTTATGAAATGATTGTTGTTTATTTTAAAACAACACTTGAGAAACATTTGTGAACTCGACTATTATCTTGTTCATCTTAGAATAGAATAGAATATGTTTTTATTTCACCAGAAACAATAATTACAAAATAAATTTCCAGCAATAAAATACAATTGTATCAAAATTTTCAAGAATTTCATATGACGTACCTTAGCCTACTTAAAGTAAAAATTAAAACTAAAGACGATGACCCATTTATTAGAAGCAAGGTAGAATTATTACAGCATATACAAACTACTTATTAAAATTCATGAAAATAATCAAAACCGCATGGAAAATAACAATAAAGCTTTTCAGTGAAATTAACTACTGGCTTGCAAAGTGACAAAGTCACTTGAAGGCAAGCTTCTACGATGATCTTTCCTACAATAATTTGACAAATATATTTATTTAGCACTTCCACAATAGAAAATTTGCTACCACACCACTAGTGAAATGACAAGTATTTTTCTCTTCATGTTTTTACCATTATAATATTGTAATTTTTATCTTTGTTAGAGTAATTTTAAAATTCTCCATTTCTCTGCGTCACTCTATACAGTATATCTGCATCTATACATCGTGACATGTATAGTATACATGCATAAATACATACCTATATTTATTCGTCATCTTTCCATGAGTGATGTACAAGTGCAAACGAATGACAGCGCATGGTGTGACTGTGTCACATGTTCCACTCTATACATCTCCTGCTAGCGTCTATGCTCCGGTTTGTGCTCTTCGACGCATGAATAATGCATAGAGTGTGTGACCGCAACATGTAGATGTAGCCGACCTTGCTGCACACTTGTCACGCAACATGTTGCAACTGTCTGGGGAGTTGGTTGCAGTGTTTTGGAAACAAACATTGTCAGAGATGAAGTTGAGATAGAGTTCCAATGTCCACTTCACTTGTTCACAATTAGCGAGCAGACTACAATATATAGTTCTATATAGCTCTATGTTTTTGTTCTATATAGTTAGGCTACATGCTCAAAATATATTTCTATATTTTCAGATTCTATGTAAAAAAAATTTTTCTTCAAAGATAGATTGCTATCTAGTCTTGAGACTAATGAGCAACTTTTTTCGAACCTAAATTACTAAGCATCTATGTAAAGTAGGTGAATGTTTTATATACCATATAATACAGATTATAGTAGCTTTATTATTGACAAAACCGTTGTATTTCTTGTTAAAAGTGAATCACTTATGAAGTCACTAATGAATCACTGTTCAATTCTTCCAGTCTATAAGTACATGTTTTGTAGCCTATAATTATATAGGTATATGTTTTATCACCATATACAGTTATAATATCTTTATTATTGACGAAATCGAAAGTAGAATGGCAGGCTATTTCTTGAGAATATAAAATGAATTTCTATTTTATTCTTTTTAGTACATTAATTTTTAAATTTTAAAAGGCCTATTTATTATATGCTTATAGAATTTCAATGTAGCTCTTGAACAATATTTTAAAAATTTTATGTTTTGTTTTGTGGCAATGAAGATATTTGATTTAATTCAGGCACAACCCCGAGGCCAATCGCTTCCCTTGATTTGTGCAGTCAGCTTGCAAGACTTGAGACCCCATGCTTGTCTCAGACCCCATGGCGAAGCGTGGTATACTTATTCTGGACATCCTATAGGAAATATACCCGGCGATGACCAAATAAGTATACCACGCTTCGCCACTACTCAGACGCCTCACTTCGTGGCTGCTAGTATTATACTGTAGATGTCTAATTATTATAAGAATCTGATATGTCTAATTAGTTGATTAATATAAAAGTTACATTCTTACATTCACCAAAATATGTGTTGAATATGAAGAGATCGTAGTATTCGAGGAACTCATAGAAATACCAAGACAATGATAGGTTGTTGTGATAAGATTCTAACAAACATCTCACAGCGGCCCAAGAAGTTAGGGGAAGATTGTTACGGAAGGAAAATCGTACCTCTTGTGAGCCGAGACGCAACTCTTATTATTTCTCATCACCTTTACTTTGTCAAACAGAACTTTAGTTATTCATAGAAAGCTGACAAGAAGAAGAAGAAGAAAGAAGAAGAAGAAGAAAAAGAAGAAGAAGAAGAAGAAGGAGAAGAAGAAGTAGAAGGAAGAAGAAGAAGAAAAGAAGAAGAAGGAAAGAAAGAAGAAGAAGAAAGAAGAAGAAGAAGAAGAAAGAAGAAGAAGAAGAAGAAGGAGAAGAAGGAGAAGAAGAAGAAGAAGAAGAAAAGAAGAGAAGAAGAAGAAGAAGAAGAAAAGAAGAAGAAGAAAAAGAAGAAGAAGAAGAAGAAGAAGAGTAGAAGAAGGAAAGAAGAAGAAGGAAAAGAGAAGAAGTAGGAGGAGAAGAAGAAGAAGGAAGAAGTAGGAGGAGGAGAAGAAAGGAGAAGAAGAAGAAGAAGAAGAAGAAGAAGAAGAAGAATAAGAAGAAGAAAGAGTCAGCTCTGGCTCTGAGTAATCACAGCAGCAGTAGCGGCTTTGAAAATTCATGGACGAAGAGTTTGTTCGACTTCACTTTATTTCTTCACAAGCAGAAACTCGTTAGTGATTCGGCGGCAAGTAGAAGAGGAAATCAGCAGCAGTGGTAGCATCAACAACAGAAAACGAACGGGGAAGTAGAAGATAAAGGAGAAGAAGAAGGAGGGGAAAAAGAGTGAGAGTGAGGGAGACGAGAGAAATGGTGAAGGAGGGTTTGGCGGTAGTGGTATCAGAGGAGAAGGGGGGAAACGCACAGTGAAGGTGAAGGGGAAGGGGAATAATGAAGGAGGGAAGAAGCAGATGAAGAAAAAGTATGAAACAGATTAGATTATTCACTTTATTCATGTAGATTACAGAAAATATTGACTCAAATACTAGATTATGACATTTGAAAATTATAGAGATTCCAGTATCCGATTGATTGAACAAAGCTTAAGACTTCAACAAGTTATTCGATTATATAAATGTAGGATTCAATATTATACTAACAATAATTATATAATTGTGTTGTATCTACATGGAACGGCGAAGTTTGAACTGGATGAAGTTCTGGATAGAGTTTGAGTTGGATAAATGTCCATTCCTGTAGAAGGATTCACAAGTACATCCTTACCATGGAAACTCAACCGTAAAAAAAACGAGAGACACCGTAAACCGATGGAAGAAAATGAAAAGGGAAAGAAAATGAGAATTAAAAGAAGAAGGAGGAGAAGAACAGGAAGACAAGATAAAGAAGAAGGAGAACAGAAAGAAGGAGAGAAAATAAAGATTGAGGGAAGAGGAGAACAATATTCAGAAGACAAAATCAACCGAGGTCACAAACGAAATACAAGATGGATCTATGAAAATATGGATCTATAAGATGAATGTCGAGTTTAGGTTTAGGCTAGGCGTACAACGGTTAGTCAAGACAAGACAAGTCGAAAATAGTCCCGTTTAGTCACAGTACTTCACATGGTTGCTTATGAAGCAACACACACCGATTAGTTATTGCATCAGTGTGCTGCGCTGTAAACAACTATATGAATTACTGTGACTAAAACGTGACTAATCTTGTCTTGTCTTGTCTTGACCGGTTTACGCCTAAAAAAGTAATAAGTTTACTTACTTTATGTAGTAGTAATACATACAGTTGAGGTACAGGGGTACAGTACAGTTGTATTAGAAGTAGGCTGCAGATAAAAGAAGTATACCCTAGTAGAAAAATAAAGTTCAAGATAATATATTCGCAAACTGGATGGGAAAAGGGTGGATATGGATAAAGATGTATTCCGATGCGAATAAGCGTAGAAAGCCCAAAGAACGGTATCGGCAAGACGAACTTGTTGGAGCAGCAAGCAACTTCTGAAGCCAAAGCTTGAGAAAAGATCAGCAACTTTTTTAATCCAGTTTAAAGTTTTCCACCTTGTCTTGCTTTGCAGCTTAGCTGAGATGCAGAAGAAGAAGAAGAAGAACAAGAAGAAGAAGAGAAGAAGAAGAAGAAGAAGAAGAAGAAGAAGACGAAGAAGAAGAAAAGAAAAAGAAGAAGAAAGAAGAAGAAGAAGGAGAATAGATTAAGAACTTAGTTTCGCATGTCCTTTTGAGAGAAAGTTGGAGGTTTTGATCTATCCCAATAATAATTTGCAATCTGGTGAATTTCGGGAAATTCATAGCTCAGCAGTTTACATCATCAGATTGTAATCCTCTTTGAAAAAATAGGATTATTTCCCTGAATCAGAGATTGATAATATATGGTCCTTTATTATACCTTTGATTGAACTGAGTCAAATCTGGCTCACAGACATTTTTCGCCGACTCTTGAAGTCACTTGATAATTACTTAAAAATTAAATATTCTTGCACATCAAGGAGCCTACATTAGTACTTACTCCTGGACAATACTTAACATTACATTACTTATTTTCTTGACCGAAAATTTCTCTGTTAAAGTGCTGCGAATAATAACCTAATTTTGGACATCATTAATCAAAGTTCGGGAGTATGCAATAGAAAAAGCTGAGCCTTTTTTTCATGCTAGAGGCTTCGATGTGGGATAAACGTGAATTCAGATGAGCTATTCTACGAATATCATACGAACGGTACAACATTTTCTTATAGTTCAATTTAGCTGAATGCACGGTTGACAGGATTTATTTTGTACAGGATAAATGAGCAAGGGTCATGAGGTAACTGTGTAAGGTGTACACTGTTCACATATCCACTAGTAGATTTTGTCGCAGAAATGACCAAATACCCCACAAGTCGAAAAAATATTATCCCACCTCAGGGTCACAGCTCAAACTATTTCTGTCGCAAGTGTGAATGTTACTAGTAGAAAATATCGGCTGCAATAGTTGAAAGAAAATTGCCTTTCGCGTACAAGTGTGAACGAAGTTTGAGGTTTTATTCCAGAAATCGATAAATATCTTGCCACCCACACATTTCTAACGCACATACTTGTCAACATGGAATCAATTTCACCAGATTTATGCTTTTTCATTTTGTCAAATGAAATACGCCCCGAAGCTCTACTCTGTTGCTAATACAGCAAAACCCCGAGACAACTATAGCTCTATTCTGTTGCTAATACAGCAAAACCGTTGTATAGTTTGTGCGGAAACCTATGGACGATTGATGGCTACAAGGTTTGTCAACCTGTCATTTGGTCATATTGAACATTCTCAAACATTGATAAATATATTTATCAATATATATAAATATATTATTTATAATATTTATATACTACTGTATAAGTATTCTAATTGTCTTCGGTTCCATTATAGTTATCAATATAAAATTGCTCCTATGGTGAGCAAAACACATTAAGCTCTTGGCTTAATTAAGAGTGGGTGATGGAAAGAATGATTATAAGAGATGAATGGACCCGCAGCTTAGATGGTCTCCAATCCACCGAAAAGCGATTTTGAATAAATGAATGTAATTTGGTAAAAAACACCTCAAACTGAAAGTGGTCACCCTCACAATGGGAGTAACAGGTTCACGTCTCTCACCGGCACGACTATACACGAAGCCAACCGCTTCCCTAGATAAAAGCAGACCGAACTAATTATCCGATTGTTTCAATAAATCTGTGTTAGGGTAAATTATATAAAATCCATATTACACATCACGAATATCAACGATATCATCGGGGTAAAATAAGCTGACACTACTAAGTCATAGTAAACAATATTCCAAAGTGTCAACAACTGGAATCGAGCATTCTATTGGAGACAGTTGTGTGGACAATATTGTCCTGACAATTGACAGGGGACAATAACCATTGTACTGACATGTATTGTTGTACCGACAATGATAATGCCCTTGATAATATTACACACTATTGCTCCAAGCGATAGTTAGCCGCTGTGATAGGCTATGAAAAGGCAGATGTAGGGCTAATTATTGACTGCTGGTAATTTGCTTATATTACTGTCTCGATGCAATGATCTGGAAAAGTTGTGAATCAGATTAAGAGATTTCAATTGAATTTAAAATCGTTTGTATGTGGAGTGCGTGAGATTAAAGAATTACAATATGTATGATTTAGAGATTATTGTATCATCATTTAGTTGAAAATTGAGTGGGATTGACGAAGGATAGTTCATTTATTTATCTCCCTCTCCTCCTCCTCATTCTCCTTTTTTCATCCTCCTCCATTCACCTCCTCCCACTCCTACTCCTCCTCCTCCTCCTCCTCCTCCTCCTTATCCTTCTTCTCTTCTTCTTCATCTCCTTCTATTCCTCCTCCACCTTCTCCTCCTCCTCCTTCTCCTCCTCCTCCTCATCCTCCTTCTCCTCCTCCTTCTCCTTATCCTCCTTCTCCTCCTCCTTCAACTCTATATGGTTGAGTGTTGATGGGAAGGATGTCCTTGCACATCCTTCTCCAAGAATAGACATTTATGTGTCCAAACTCCGCCATTTCATGTAGATACAAAATCAATTACTTTTATTTTCAATGACGTCCTTTCAATAAAATATATCATACTAGAATTGAGTTGTATTCAAAAATCTAGAATTAAAATTTATACCTATATATTTTCATTTTAAAATCTTTCTTACTTCATGTTTTGTTCAGTTAATCTTATGTTGTAATTACTATTTTTAAATGACTTTCATGACCTAGAATTTAAGCGACATATTTTGTAATCTGCGTGAATAAAGTGATTATTCTATTCTATTCCTCCTCCTCCTTCTTCTTCAACTTCTCTACCTCCTCCTCCTCTTCCTTCTCCTCCTCTTCCTCCTCCAATCACCCTTATTCTTCTCACGGACTCAGCAGTCCTTGAAGTCTGTCCGGAATACAAAATCTGTAATCTGGCATCCGAGCAGTCCCAACCTAACCGCAACTCAAACATCATACAACAACCCTCACTTTATTCTATTTAAACTTCCAAATAGCAAAGATCAACTGTCAGTTCCGTATTTGTTATGGGTTCGTTTCCTACTGATACTTATTGTCTCTCTCTTGTTGAGTCTCTCTAGTTTTCTATTTTATTTAACTTTCACTACTCTCTCCTCATAGCCTCCAATTTCCTTGCTATCCTACTCTATTCCTCTTTCTATCCTTTACCACTTTTCTCCTTAAAACTTCAAAGTAAGTATTATACTGGAAACGGACGTCTGAAATGGTTATTAGCAGTGAAGGTGATAATGTGTTGGTCATTCTATGTGAAATAGTTTCCAATCCTCCTACTCGCCCTCCTTACCTTTCTTCTCCTTCTCCTTCATTTCCTCTTCTCCTTCTTCCTCATTCTTCTTCTTCTTCCTTCTTCTTCTTCTTCTTCTTCTTCTTCTTCTTCTTCTTCTTCTTCTTCTTCTTCTTCTTCTTCTTCTTCTTCTTCTTCTTCTTCTTCTTCTTCTTCTTCTTCTTCTTCTTCTTTCTTCTTCTTCTTCTTCTTCTTCTTCTTCTTCTTCTTCTTCCTTCTTCTTCTTCTTCTTCTTCTTCTTCTTCTTCTTCTTCCTTCTTCTTCTTCTTCTTCTTCTTCTTCTTCTTCTCTTCTCTTCTTCTTCTTCTTCTTCCTTCTTCTTCTTCTCTTTATAGTGCTCTTCAATCCAATTCTTTTCATCTATTCTTTACCTTTTCCTTGTTTTTCCTCTTCCTTCTCCGTCTTGGTCTTTTTCCTTTTGTTTTTTCGACTGCAGTTTATCGACAAGACAACAACAAACAAAGTAGAGCAAAGTGAAATGTATACAGAATGAATAGAGAAGAAGAAAGGAGTGTGGTTGGGACGAGAAGAAGAAGAAGAAGAAGAAGAAGAAGAAGAAGAAGAAGAAGGAGAAAGAAGAGAAGAAGAAGAAGAAGAAGAAGAAGAAGAAGAAAGAAGAAGGAAGAAAAAGAAGAAAGAAGAAGAAGAAGAAGAAGAAGAAGAAGAAGAAGAAGAAGAAGAAGAAGAAGAAGAAGAAGAAGAAGAAGAAGAAGGAAGAAGAAGAAGAGAAGAAGAAGAAGAAGAAGAAGAAGAAGAAGAAGGAGGAGGAGAAGAAGAAAGCGAAAGAGAAAAGTGAGATAAGCGTGGAAAGGCCAAAGTGAAACTTGGTTCAGCGAGATACAGTCAATTAAACTTTTCTTTCGAGTTCTGGCGACTCAATTGAATTCAACTCTCAACAAAGTCACTGACTAAAGTGAAGCTAGCTGCCGAAGGGCTCTGAGATCTCTTGAGAAAATTGGAAATTTCAACAGAATTGGAGTAAGAGTTTTCAATAAATTGCTGATCAACTGTGGAAAAAATCTAAGAGTAGGTTCTAGAATGATCGATTGAGTTTTCCATAAAATGCTGATTAACTGTAGATGAAAATATGCAATGAAGGTTCTAGAATCATAGGTGAGTCATGAAAGAGAATCATGGAATCATAGTGAATCATGGAAGAGTAATTTTTACAGGAACTTTAAAGCTTGTTCACTTTGCTAAGGTCCCTGAACTGACATTGATCCAGTGATATTTTTATTTTTATCACTGCCTCTTACTATGATGAAAGTGTATAAGAATTCATCCACTATATGATGCAGCCATAATATTGTATAGATGTCTATACAACGAGTGTTCAAGGCATTAAGATAATATTATTCTAATTGATAGCGTTCATTTTTCTGTAAATTCATATGCAAGAACAACCAGTCCTCTGACACCAGACCTGAGCCAACCAGGTTAAACGGAATTATTATTATATGCAAGGAAACAAATTTATATAACCTTGATGAGTTAATATTTTGTAAAGTTACCATGTTCTGGATTGCCTCAAGCTTAGGATTCCCTCAACTCTCCAAAGGGATTTGTGAACTGATAACGGGCTTGCCCTTTCCACCTTTGATGCCAGTAATTATTATTCACTATCAATCGGCCGCCCACCTTAAATACAAATTAGCTCTGTGTCTCCCATGAAAGCAGGGAATTTCGAATTTCGTATCCAGAATCGGCAAGTCCAAACCACAAAGGATGAAATGGTTTCCCTTTTCAAGGAATTGTCGTGGTGGGGGGAGGGGTTTGGTTTAGGTGCCTTCTAATCAGAATGACACGCTATGAATATTGATGTTGTTGCAGGGCTGACTGTCTTTGACCCTTTTGACCTTGGGAAGGGACTCTCTTCTTCATTAACAGACTGCCAGGCCCTTTCCCTAGGGATGGATGTCCTTTAACACCTCTCAATATCATAGGGCGTCCTTTCTTTGACATTATAATATTCATAAACTGTAAATATGTCTATCTATTTTCCCTATCTATATCCAGTGTTTCACTGCCGTCATAGAACTCCAATTAAAAAAAATAGACTGGTATAACCTTCGGTTAGCAACTGAAACTATCAATATTACAAATTACGAGTAGAATAAATTTATTTATTTGACAACTTTATTTACGGATTTTGACAACAAAAACGGATACCCCCGTCTTTTGGAGGAGACAAAATAAAGTCATCGATCCAGAATGCCCATAAAAAGAAATCATCTCCCATCATCACCCCTCTCATTTCCCACGCACAAGCCTAAACCTCTTGTGGGCATCACCCCCAGAAAAAAATTTAGTAATGTACAATTAATATCTATTGGATTGCTTAACAGGCTTAACTTATGCCCAAAACTGTCCCTTTCCCAATTTATGACAATATATAGGTTTAGTTGTGACGTTTTTCACAAAGAAAACAATTTTAAACTCCGAACTCAAACAATAGACACATTTTGAATTCCCTAAAGGTGATAATTATCAGAGTTCCGAATCAGAAATAGCCAAAACATCAATAATCTTCAGAAATGTTGAATTCAATATTGAAAAATTTTCAGAACGGTAGCCACCCGTTTTAGTCTTGGACTTGGCTAAATCCCGAGCTCATGAAACAGCTCTTAGTCTCTGTGCTCAGATGTCTTCAAGCATGAAAAGCACTTCAGTGAATTTATTTTCAGGTTCAAAATTGTCCGATGTGGAGTTCAAAATTCAATGATAAACTGGTTTGTCAATGGTCAATTATTATCTGCTAGATCTAGATTGACCCAAGCCACGTGGCAGAACCTCAACAGCGAAGCTCGACCAATCAGAATTAATTCTGAACTTTCACTCTTTATTCAGCATCTGCCAATAAACATTTATAGAGCCAATCGACAGCGGAAAGTTTTTCCATTAAAAGATCGATAGACTGAGATAAGAGTCTTGAAATATCAGGCAATGTCACCCCACACCAACACCAGCGCTGCACGCGGCAACTCGGCGAACTAAACAGCACAAGGTCTTCTCATTAAAACTTTGTTGATGTCCCACTACAAGTTAGTAAGCAAGGAGAAGGATTGTTCAAACTTTTTCCCCCCGAGAAAAATTTCTGTTGAGAATTTTCTTGCCACCGACGACACAGACGGTGGAAAATTTCCATTGTACAGGGAACAGGTTGTAGGCGTTCGAAATAATATGGAACGTGGGAACAGTTGTTTGTTTTTGAATAAGGAACGCAGAAACATTCTCGGAATGAGGAACGAGAGTAGTAATAATTGTGCAGTAGACATGAAAAGTTTAAATTGAAGTTGAAGCTGGGAAAAATTGAACTTTACTGCAGTTCATGATGTTGTAGAATGATGAGAATTTTCCACCACGTGGCTGTTGAAGAAATTTTCTTTCTCTCATTGTTAAATAGAATGAAGAAGAGACAGAGAAATGAGAAGAAGAAGATCGGCCGATGAAAAAGAAGGAGGGGAGAGGAAGAAGAAGAAGAGAAGGAAGAAGAAGAAGAAGAAGAAGAAGAAGAAGAAGAAGAAGAAGAAGAAGAAAAGAAGAAGAAGAAGAAGAAAAAGAAAAAGGAGAAGAACAAGGGAAGAAGAAAAAGAGCGAAAAGGAGAAGTGAAAACAGAAGAAGGAACAATGAGGAAGATGGAAAAAAGAAGAATAGGAAGAGAAAGAAGAACAAGAACAAGGGGAGAGGATGGTGAAGAATCCCGGAAAGGAGAAGAAAAAGATGAAGAAGGGAGAAGAAGGAAGATGGGAGAAGGAGAAGAAGAAGAAAAAGTAGAAAAATGAGGAGAAAAAAAAGGAGAAAAAGCAAGAGGAGTGGCGGAGGAGAATGAAGAGAGGGAAGTGTAAGACGAGGGGGAGAAGGATAAGAGGATGAAAGAGGAAAGCGATGAGGAAGAGAAGAAGTCGGAGTAGTAGGTGGAATAGGAGGTGGATAAAACAGAAATGAGAAGATGAGGAGGAGGAGGAAGAGGAGGAAGAGGAGGAGGAGGAGGAGGAGGAGGAAGAGGAGGAAGAGGAGGAGGAGGAGGAGGAGGAGGAGGAGGAGAGGAGGAGGAGAAGGAGCAATAGGAGGAGCAGTAGGAGAAGGAGGAGGAGGAGGTGAAAGAGGTGGTGCAGCAATAGGAGAGGAGCAGGAGGAGGAGAGAAGAAGAAGAAGAAGAAGAAGAAGAAGAAGAAGAAGAAGAAGAAGAAGAAGAAGAAGAAGAAGAAGAAGAAGAAGAAGAAGAAGAAGAAGAAGAAGAAGAAGAAGAAGAAGAAGAAGAAGAAGAAGAAGAAGAGCCAAACGAGTGAAATCCTCTACTAACGATCGGCTAACGACAAGCGCCGGCTGAGCCTTGAATCGCTTGTTGAAACAATAAACGTCAACCGGACACTGCAAATCACTATCGAAAATCTCCACCAGCACCATCACTGAACTAATGGAACAGTTGGCCAATGGAAACGAGAATAGATAGCGGATAGAAGAGATGAATGAGAACAAAGGGGAATTTGGAAGATAGGATGGATAGAATTGCAGATTCAACAACTTTGATTCACAGTACAGCTGTTTAACTTTGATAAGGAACCTTAATTCAAAGTGAATAATTGTCTTTACAATCACACAAATTCGAGTGAATTCCTTCAATTATAAGCTCACGGTCTATATTATGTGGAATCCAGTTCAACCACAGAAACCGTTCCGTTTACTGACTTGAAATCAGTGCTTTTTATCTGATGTACTTTTCTACTCGACAGGAAACTTGTTAGCCAAGACTAGCTTTTTGTGGCGGCAGCTGAGATGAAAGAAGGAGGAGAAAGAAAAAAGGAAGAAGAAGAAGAAGAAGAAGAAGAAGAAGAAGAAGAAGAAGAAGAAGAAGATGGAAAAGAAGTAGAAGGATAAAAATGAGGAGAAGAAGGAGATGAAGAAGAAGAAAAGGAGAAGGAGAAGAAGAAGAAGATGGAGAAGAAGGAGAAGGTGAATGAGGTGAAGTATAAGAATGAGGAAAAGAAGTGAAGAAGAAGAGAAAGGAAGAAGAAGATGAAGAAGAAGAAGAAGAAGAAGAAGAAGAAGAAGGTGTAGAAAGGAAATAAGAAAAAGAAGAAGTAAGAAAGCCTAAGGCAAGCCTGAGATTCTATTTGATATTCCGATCGCATCCTGCGTTATTGCAATCTGTACAGATAGAGAGAGGTACGTGGATTGCGCTAGTCTTCTTTTTCCGTCTCTGCCTCAGTTCGGTACCTCACACTATAATACTCAAGGCACCACCTACAACACAAAAAAGTGATTGATAGAAAGGAAGAGATAGATAGTGAGAAAAAGGAGAATAGAAAGATTGAGTAGAATTAGAGATCACACATTTTCTGTTCACAAAACTGAAAAGTATAGAAATTATCATGTTAATATTACTTGAACACCAATAGATGGAAGAGGAATATTGAAAGAGAGGAAGACGTGAATAAGAGTACATAGAGATGAATAACGTAATAAGAGAGGAATAATGTAAATAGTCTGTTCTAATATTTCTCTATTTTCTGTTTATCTTTCTATTTCTCATCCCAAACTCCATAACCTTCTACTTCCAATCACACTCTCTTTTCTCTCTCTCTTTCACAATCGGTTGACTCTCCTTTCCTCCTCTCTTCTCTCTTTGTCCTCCTACTTCTCTCACCCCTCCCAGCCTCTCCCATCACCCCCTCACCGTCATACATTAGTTTTCGCTAACTGCTATCAGTACAGAAGAGCACGTTCCGTTATCTGAGTTGTGTTGTTTTTATGTAGAATCGATTGCTGCGATAGTGATTTGAAATAACTGCTTTGACGCTTGGTGAGCAGAGTATTCAGTGATTCAAATTCGATACTGACTTGACACATTTTTGATGATTTCGGAACCACAACATAGTATAGTTTAGGAGCAGATAAGAGAAGCGAAAGGAGAAAGGGGAATAAGAAAATAAATAAGTAGAAGGAGATGGAAAGAAATGAATGAAGGAGAAAAGTCGGAAAGGCAAGAAGAAGAATACGAAGAAGGAGAAAAAGGAGAAGAAGACAGAGAAATGAAAGGAGTAGGAAATATAAGAGAAGAAAAAGAAGAAGAGAGTGGAGAAAAAGAAGAAGAAGTAAAAGGAGAAGAAAAAGATAAAATTAAATAGAAATAGAAGAAGTGGGAGGACGAGGAGAGGAAGAAAAAGAAAAATAAGGAAATGGAGAAAAGAGGAGAAGAAGGAGGAGAAGGAGAAGAAAAAAATAAGAAAGAGAAATAGAAAAGAGAAGTAGTGGGGGGAGAAGAAGGAGAAGAAAGAGAAATAAAGAAGTAGAAGAAGAAGGGAAGAAGAAGGGAAAGAAGACAGAAAAGGAGAAGAAAAGGAGTAGAACAAAATAATAAAGAGAAGAAGAAATTGAAGAAGAAGAAAGTGAAGTAAAAGGAGTAAGAGGAGGAGAAGAAGAGGACGGAAATGAAGGAGAAGAGGATGGAAAAGAAGAAGAAAAAATACGTTGAGTAGTAGGTGAATTAGAAACAGAAATTCAACGAAAGGCATAGAAATATTCTATTCCTTTCAACAGAAGTTAGGACAGATTTAGCGGCTATCCAATTACATCCTATTGGCCGAAATAGGTCCCTCCCACAAAAAGGCGTCTCAGTGTGACGTACTCGCCAATAGGAAGGCGTTCTGTGAATGGGGAGTGGAGGCTACTAGAACCAAATGGCGGCTTGCCGAACATTAGATTGATAGAGTAGATTTAAGTGAAATTTGACATCTAGATCATTTACTATACTATTAAATATAGGTCAATTATTGCAATTACACTATTCTTGGATAGATTGAGAACCTATATTGTCTAGATTTATATTTTATTGAAATGCGACACTTCTATAAATCCACGGTCAAAACCTTGGTTTCATCTTTGATTTAAACCAAGTTTGAGCTTTGATTTAAGAAACTTTCTTTCAACGAGAATGGTGTGTACAGGCTTAGATAACATGTACTTTATATCAAAATTGGAAAAAAGACAGTTTTGAGTGCAAGCCTGTTGGACATTCCATTATCAATAACTTTACGTTGCTTAATACATGAATAAATGAAAATAATTAGGTTGGGATTCCCTCGGAAGGCAAACGAGAAGAAAGTTGGAGTCAATCACGAAAGAGAGAAAAACGATAATAAGAAAATTGTAACAGAAGTACTGTTCAATGGAACTGACAAACCGAAATTTACGGCCGCAGTTTCTGGGTTGGCGAGCACACATGATTGCAGTGTCCTGCTCAGCTCACAAGTGCTGCGTGTGAGGAGGAAAAGAAACACGAAGATGCGAACGGAAATGGAAAGAAAAACGAGAAGAATCAGTTACCGAAGAGGGATTTATGTGTGGGCAACTGTCAATGGTGGATTCCAACCTCCTCCTCCTCCTCCTCCTCCTCCTCCTCTCCTCCTCCTCCTCCTCCTTCTCCTCCTTCTCCTTTTTCTTCTTCTTCTTCTTCTTCTTCTTCTTCTTCTTCTTCTTCTTCTTCTTCTTCTTCTTCTTCTTCTTCTTCTTCTTCTTCTTCTTCTTTTCTCCTTCTTCTCCTTCTTCTTTTCTCCTTTTTTTCTTCTTTTTACTTCTCCTCTCTTTCTTTTTTTTTCAACTTTCTCTCGTCTCTCTTCTTATTCCCCTCAACCTTTTTCCCTTCCACCTTTTTCTCCTTCTTTTCTCCCCTGACCCCCTTCTTCTCATTTACTTCCTTCTCCTTCCTCTCATTCTTCATCGCCTTCTCCACTTCTCCACTTCTCCACTTCTCCTTTTTTCTCTTATTCTCATTTTCTTTCTTTTCCTTCTCCTCCTCCCCCTTTGACAACTTCTCCTCCCTTCGACAACGTTTCCTCCTCTTTCTTCTCCTTCTCCTCCTTCTCCTCCTACTCCTCCTTTTCCTCCTTCTCCTCCTTCTCTTCGTTCTCTTCCTTCTCCTCCCTTTTCCTCCTCCCCTCATTCTCCTCCTTCACCATATTCTCCTCCTCTTCTTCCGTTTCCTCCTTTCATTCTTCTCCTCATTCTCCTCATTTCTCCTGTATCCCCTTCGCCTCTTTCTCCTCCTTCTCCTCTTTCTACTCCTCCTCTTTCTTGTCCTCCTTCAGCACTTCTCCTTCTTCACAGCAACCTTCTCCTCCTTCTCCTCCTCTTCCTTCGTTTCCTCCTTCTCTCCCTTCTTCTAATCACTCCTTCCTCCTCTTTCTTCTTCTCCTTTTCCAGGACTTCCCTTATTCTTCTCCCTTCTTCACCTTCTCCCATCCCTTTCCACCTCCTCCTTCTTCTCATCCTTTCCTCCTTTTCCTCTCCCTCTTCTCCCCCCTCTTCCCTCCTTCTCCTTCTCCTCCTTCTCTTCCTCCTTCTCCTCCCTCTCCTCCTTCTCTTCCTTCTCTTCCTTCTCCTGCTCCTCCTTCTACTATCACCTGCTTCTCCTCCTTCTCCTCCTACTCCTCCTTTTCCTCCTTCTCCTCCTTCTCCTCCTTCTCCTCCTTCTCCTCCTTCTCCTCCTTCTCCTCCTTCTTCTCCTCCTTTCTCTTCCCTTTCTCCCACTTCTGCTTTCCCTGCCCCTTCCCACACACAACTTCAATTGTATTGCCTGACACAAGTGGTCTACCCCTTCCCACCAACCACCTCCTTGTCAAAGCATCAAGTCCTTCTTGTTACAACTTCGCAAGCAGCAAGCAGCAGCACTGCTGCGCTGTCACTAAGTCCCTCGTAACTAAGCACAACTTCGCGGCGACAGGGCTTATTGTGTGTCTCCTCTCAGGAATGTATATTCACACAAACACACACACACATGTTTATTATAGACTTGTCTGCTATTCCGTGAACAATCCATAACAAGCACTTAGGATGGATATCTTGCACCTGTCTCTAGTTTACAATTAATGCGAGACCCTCCAATGTGATATTTTAAGCTCCTTCTGTAAGTTAAATTGACGGCTGGGGTGTTATGGAGGTGGTTCTAGAATGGGAAAAGGAGCTGAAGATACAATTATGGTATAGTCATTAACTGTTTAACATTTAAAATTTACTGAAATTTATTCACCGATTAGTCAAGACAAGATTAGTCACGTTCAGTCACAGTACTTTACATAGTTGCTTATGAAGCAGCACACACTAATGCAATGAATAATCAGTGTGCGTTGCTTCATAAGCAACTATGTGAAGTACTGTAGGAAAAAGGCTTACTTACACTAGGCATGAATTGCACGGGACTAAACGTGACTAATCTCGTCTTGTCTTGTCTTGACTAACCGGTGTACGCCTAGCCTAATTCAACTTTCAATGTTACTTTCAGGCATGAATGACTCAATACTAGAATGAACTAACAAATAAAATAAAATAGCAAAAATGGATTATCCAACTTCTGATCTTAGTCTGAAAGCACTGCTGAAAACCTTACGCCACACGAGGTCTGAAAAATACAGTCTTCACGCAGTCTTCACTAGTGCTTCTCATCTTTGAAGACATTTGAGTACAGAAAAAATTCCTCACAACTTTCTGAGCTAGCCAATCACACGCCTGCAACGTTGCCAATACGCACACTTCTATAAGGCTAGGCGTACACCGGTTAGTCAAGACAAGACAAGACGAGATTAGTCACGTTTAGTCACAGTACTTCACATAGTTGCTTATGAAGCAACACACACCGATTAGTCATTGCATCGGTGTGTGCTGCTTTATAAGCAGCCATGTGAATTACTGTGAATAAACGTGACTAATGTCGTATTGTCTTGTGTTCACTAACCGGTGTACGCCTAGCCTAATAGTGATGAACACATGTTTGATTTCTGATCATGTTCTATACTTGTAAATCATCTATGTTAACAGACCGTGATGTCGTGATATCAGACTGAAATTTCGGTTTAATATGCATTCGTGCGCAGATGATTGGACAGCACACAATATGACAACATTGCCGGGCATTCCAATGGGATAACGCACCAAGCTGGCTAGTTGTCTTCAAGGATGAAAGGCACTATACTTTTTGAAATGATTAGTAAACTAATGTAAGCTCCATCTGCAAACAACCCACAACGTTTCAACCACTCATTATACAGAGCACTCAAATCTTGGCTCAATAACCATGTTTTAGATTACGTATGTCCAACCTACACTATCCTATCAACCTTGGTTTATAAAACTAGCAAGCCTCAATCACGGAACCACTTCCTATACAAGGCTAACACTAACCATGTTACTTATCTAGCCCCAATACCTGCATCAACAACCTCAAGGCTTACCCTATCTCCAGGATGCAGGATACGAAATCCAGTTAACGGTTAACATATTTATCGAGCATACATTAGCAATGAGAAAGGACAGAGGATCACTTCCATTGGCTGAATATAAGCAGGGCTGGTTTACACTAACTAGAATTCTATACATATATTTCATAGTCACAGTAGGCTAGCGTGCACCTTGTCTTTGATAACATATACGATGGCTGGGAGGGCTTTAATCTTCTGGGAACAAAGAGATCACCTTGTCTGCCCTAAAATCCCTTTCCTAGGGCGCTGGGAAACCCCCCTTGACCTGCTCAAACCCCCCCCCCCCTTAACCCCCTAAAAGACGGGGGCCAAATTCTGGGTTGTAGCGCTTCTAATGCATATCACCTTTGACTGTAGCCCGTTCGTACAGTGAATTGTATAATAGTGAAGACGGCCCTATTGTATTATACGTAATAATGCTGAGTATTCAGCAAGGCCCTTAGCCCCTTGTATACTGTATATTCAAAGGGTCAGGACAGACCCACCTTCGGTTGACTCTGAAGAGAATGTATTTCTTGGTAGAATGAGGTTATATTGGGTATAATGAGGGTATTGTTCTTGATAGAATAATTTCAAGATGAATAGAGTAATGAAATTAAAAATGATTGATCTTGATAACCACAAATTCCATGTGTCGTCTTTACATGACTTTACATTAATCGAATTACTTTCAAATGTTTCAATAACTGTATTCTCAAGTTTTACCAGAAGCCCCATTGTGAAGGTAAGAGAAAAATGAAAATGTCTATGGGAGATCGCATAGATGCGCAGCGGCGGAATGATTTTAACAGGTTATAATGATCGATTGCGCAGACATCTCTAAACAGTCGTTTCGTATTCAAGCGACGCACCCCTAGGCAAAACGTTTAGACGATATGACGCAACGCATTATGCTACACTGCTGTTGCTACTTCTTCTTTTGGATTTCTTCCTCCTTCTTCTCCTCTTTTTCTTCTTCTTCGTCTTCTGATTCCTCTTCTTCTTTATCGTCTTCCTGCTTCTTCTTCCTCCAGCTTCATCTTCTTCGTTTTTTTCTTCTTCTTCTCCTTTTTCTTCCTGTTTCTTCTTCTTTTTTTCTTATTCCTCTCCTCTTTCTTCAATTCAAATACAGAGTAAAGCAAAGTAAAATAATATACAGGACGAATAGAGAAGAAAGGAGTATGGTTAGGACGAGAAGGAGAAGAAAAATGAGAAAAACAAGAATAAAGGGGAGAAGAAGGTGAAAAAGAAGGAAAGAGAGAAGATGAAGAGGAGAAGAAAGAAGAAGAAGAAGAAGAAGAAGAAGAAGAAGAAGAAGAAGAAGAAGAAGAGAAGAAGAAGAAGAAGAAGAAGAAGAAAAGAAAAAGATTGAGAGGAAGAAGAAGAAAGAAGGAGAAGAAGAAGAAGAATGAAGAAGAAGAAGGAGAAGAAGGATAAGAATAAGAGGAGAAGAAGAACAAGAAAATGAAGAATGGATAAGAGGATTGGAAAGAGAAGAGAAGAAGGAAGAGGAAGAAGGAGAGGAAGAAGGAAGAAAAGTAGGAGAATTGGAAACTATTTCATGTAGTTCAATAGTCACAGTTTTGTGCGACCTGGGATGTCTTCTTCTACTCTCTCTTCTCTCTCTTTCTCTCTGTCTCTAATCTAATCTGAATCCAGTTCATATCTCAAACGATTCCAGCGACCAAAGTTTACTCTCATGGTATAATAGGCAAAACATCTTCATTGAATGCTAGTGAGAAGCATTCACATCACAAAACAAAATAATTAATCATCCAGTCTTTCCAATTCAAAACCAAGCCCCAAAATATAACGATACCATCGCACACTGAATACCAAAGTTTTTCAATTAAATGTATCACAGCTCTGTTGGCGTCATTATTTTATTGAATGAAAACGAACCAGTTCATGTCACAAGCATTGCCGCTTGCAAGAAGCGCGTGTGTGGATGTTCTTATTTTCCTCCTCCTTCCCACCTCCTCCTCAACCTCCTCCTCCTACTCCTCCTCCTACTCCTCCTCCTCCTCCCACCTCCTCCTCCTCCTCACTTCCTACTCCTTCTTCTCTTCCTCTTCATCACCCTCCTTCTTCTTTTCTTCTTCTTCTTTTCTTCCTCTTCTTCTTTTCTTGTTCTTCTTCTCTTCTTCTTGTTCTTCTTCTCTTCTTCTTTTCTTCTTCTATATTTTTCTTCTACTTCTTCTCTTCTCCTCTTGACCACCTCATCATTCTGCTCCTTCTCCTTCTCCTTCTTACCTTCCTCTTCCTCGTCCTCCTCCTCCTCCACCTCCTCCTCCTCCTCCTCCTTCTCCTCCTTCTCCTCCTCATTCTTCTTCTCCTTCTCCTCCTCCTCTTCATCATCCCTCCTCCTTCTTCTCCTATTCCTCTTCCCCGTCATGATCCTTCTACTTCTTCTTCTTCCTCTTCTTCTTCTTCTTCTTCTTCTTCTTCTTCTTCTTCTTCTTCTTCTTCTTCTTCTTCTTCTTCTTCTTCTTCTTCTTCTTCTTCTTCTTCTTCTTCTTCTTCTTCTTCTTCTTCTTCTTCTTCTTCTTCTTCTTCTTCTTCTTCTTCTTCTTTTTTCTTCTTCTTCTCGCTCTTCCTCCACTTCTTGTTCTTCTTCCTCTTCTTCACTTTCCTACTCCTCCACCTGTTTCTTCTTCTTACTTCTTCTTCCTCGTCTTCCTCCCTTCTTCTTTTCTTCTTCTTCTTCTTCTTCTTCTCTTCTTCTCCTCCTCCTCCTCCCTCCCTCCTCCTCCTCCTCCTCCTTCTCCTTCCTCCCCTCTTTGTGTTTGTGTGTCTGCTGTGAAAAACATAACTGAGCCGATTGCGGTTTGTTGTTGTTGTTGAAAGAGCAGCAGCAGCAAGCATTAATTGCACGGAAGTACATGTTGGTGACATTCCACCATTAGCCAGCTCCCCCAATTAACAACCCCCGTGTCGACTGTTTTTTGTACAGCTTTCCCTTTCAACATCCTTTTCAACATCGCTTTCAACACCGCTTCCATAATTCACAACGTCGAAATCTTCACCATGAGTTGGTTAGATTCAAACCCAACTTCTTTCCCTTCCACTTGCCCTTTCAATACCCCAGTTCCCTCTCTTGGAGGGGGGTTGAATCTCGTTTCATGGGCCTGAACTTGTAGTTGAATGACTCGCCCCATTCATTGCACGCACACCCTGTATACTGCATCATTTACAGTGGAGGCATTATTAATGAAAGACAGCTATTATCTTTGATAAATGATGTGGAAATAGTTGAGAGTTCTTATATTATACATTTGAATAGAGTGAGTCGGTTTCTAGCGACGAGCGGTAAAGGGGCTTTCTGAAACATGCATGATTTTGGAGTTCATTGTTTTGCATAGTTTTTCAATCCTATAAACAATAGAAAAGTTCATGAGTAATTTCTTCTTTAACCCTGCCAATCTTTCATGGTATAGAAACTGGATAATCACAGTGTGGCCATTAAATTGATGTCACACTTTTTATTGGTTGGATCGAACGATAATAGTCCACGTATGCAAATATATAATTCAATTTCACCTTATAATGTAATAATTGTTGCCTGTATTGTTTTGATTGTTAGCTTAGCTTTTACCAGCTGTGTTCCAAGTCGCCTAGCCACTGCCTCTGAGAGCTTCGTCGCTGCATCCCTTTGGTGTGTCCGAAGCTTTCTATTTCCGAAACGTGTACTCTATACTTGTAACTATTCTACAGTACACTGATATCCAATTTAAAATCGAAATGAAGTTAACCGCCGTAAAATGATGTTATCCAACGCCATCAATGCAACGGGAAACAATGAAAGTATGCAATGTCAATGTAATGACGTCATTTTACGCTAATAAAAGTAGATTGAGGTTTTGTGCAATTGGCCGAAACTCTTAGGCTAGGCGTACACCGGTTAGTCAAGACAAGACAAGACGAGATTAGTCACGTTCAGTCACAGAAATTCACATAGTTGCTTATGAAGCAGCACACACCGATACAATGACTAATCGGTGTGTGTTGCTTCATAAGCAACTATGTGAAGTACTGTGACTAAACGTTACTAATCTTGTTTTGTCTTGTCTTGACTAACCGGTGTACGCCTAGCTTTATAAAGTTTGACTAATTAAAATTTGTTGTTATAGGCCTATACCTCACTGATTCCTTGTGACAGTACTTAAAATTGCGGACAACTCTCCACGGAAAGATCTTTTCAAATAGTGCACCACAAGAGCTGTCTTCACCAACAGACTGTTTTGAAATGTAAGCAAAGAGTCCCAACCCAAGTGTTCTCAGATTTGGGTGATTGAGCCAATTACTGAGCACCCTGTGTTAACGAGTCTTAAGGCCACTCGAATCAATCAGCCTTCGAATCGTTGACTATCGAACAATCGACTCTCGAAACCTCGACTCTCGAACTGAGATGAGTGCCGAGCTTGTTTTGAACGAAGGTTTCTTGTTAGGACACTTGAAGCTACTCTCCTGTCACGACACGAATCCTCCCCATCATTCTCTCTCTTTCTCTCTTTCTCTCTCCTGGTTCATCCTTCTCACCACTATTCTTGGCGAGGAGAAACGTCTGTCACAGCATCTCTCGAACAATAGTGGCTGCATGTTGTGAAATTCCCTCACTTCTCAAGAAGTCTCGAATTGCGGATGCCACCAAACTCATAGGTATCACTATCACTGGATAGATATCACTGGATTTGACGTGGTTTTGTGCTACGAAAGACTCTATACCATAAAATCAACATTTATCAAAGGTTTGTTGGATGTTTTTGTGTTTGATTGTATGTTTGTTATAAGAAAACATGGAAACCATTGTAATATTTGCCAAGTTTCTTGTTGTAGACTGTATTATGAAAAATGCCAAGGAGAATGCCTTCTTCTCATCAATATCGTCATAATTCGATTGATTTCCCAAGCCGTGGCGAAGCGTGGTAGGAGGAGGATGAGGAAAAGGAAGATAAGAAGGAGAAGGAGAAGGAGCCGAATGATGAGGTGGTCAAGAGGAAAAAGAAGAAGAAGAAAAAAAAGAAAAAGAAGCAGGAAAAGAAAAAGAAAAAGAGAAAGAAGCAGAAAAAGAAGAAAAATTATCAAAGAAGCAGAGAAAGAAGAAGAACCAGGAGAAGAGGAGAAATAATAAAAGAAGCAGAAGAATAGAGGGAGATGATGAAGAAGAAGAAGAAAGAGGGAGAAGAGAAGAGAGAATCAGGTGAAACAGAGGACTAATAGAGAAATCGTCGGCTTGAAGGAAGCCATCACTAGAATTGCCTACGTTTGAATAATTCAAAAGGATGCCGGCAATCGTCGTGGAGGTATAGAGGTTGAACTAATCAATGGTAAACGCGCGTAATGTTGAAAAGGGGGCTACAACAACCCTAACCCCCCCCACGCCTACTATCATTAACACAGAGTGTTGTCAACGTATGGAATTGCCTTATGGAAATTGACTTTAAACCTCCCTTCCCTTCCCTTCCACCATAACTCCATTTCATCAGCACAGCATGGTATCAGACACATGTTGCAGACCTATTACTAAGCTAAGATACGGCGCTTGCAAATAGCCGTGTTAACGATTCAAACGATATTCGGTCTTCTTCTTCGTCTTTTCCTTTTCCCTCTACTTTTCATTCTTCTTATCATTCTAGTTCTTCTTTTTCTTCTTCTTCTTCTTCTTCTTCTTCTTCTTCTTCTTCTTCTTCTTCTTCTTCTTCTTCTTCTTCTTCTTCTTCTTCTTCTTCTTCTTCTTCTTCTTCTTCTTCTTCTTCTTCTTCTTCTTCTTCTTCTTCTTCTTCTTCTTCTTCTTCTTCATACAGTGATAAAACGGTTACATTAGTGGAATGCCTTTAAGATCACGAGTTCAGTTGGACTGTGAAATAATGTGAATGCTTGATTTCCGATTTTGGTAGGACTTCGGAATAATGTGAATGCTTGATTTTATTTTTTATGGTTCCTCCTCCCTTACTAAACCCTCACACTACATCGCTTTACGCTACATTCCAATCTATATTACTGTATATTATATTTTATTCACAGGTTGTGTTCTCTGCATCTTCTCCCTTCACGATTATCAATCTCTGTTAAACTAGAACTAGATTACAGTGCATTCCACAAATAAAAATTACCTAACATTCTAGAAATACAAGTTACATAAAACAAATTTGTATTATGTGGTCGCTGACAGCAGTGCAGCAGAATTTGTACTCGTGACCGAGCGCTGTGATTGGGAGTTGAACAGCCAAACAAGGTGAACGCCTGCCATTGGCCTGGATATAAGCTCCTCCCACAATGGGCGGTTCCTACAAACGTCATAGAAATGGCGGTTCAAACTAGTAACGAAGTAGCAAAAAAAGGCAATAATAGTCAACTAGTTTTTAGGGTTATTTCTGAAGTTTCAGGAAAATTAAAGAAACGCATGTTTTTCTTTGAAGACAGTATTATGAGTGCTATTAGAATAATATGGTATCATAAATGACTTTAATGAATTATTCATTTAATTTTCATAAGTTAACTGGCATTCCAAAAGTCGCCAGTGGAATGACAAGCAACTATTAGGTTACTTTATAAGAATCAAGTAACTATTAGGTTTATTTATAAGAAACATTTAAACTCAGGGTTGATATGAAGTCAGGGTTGCTAATGTAGATATTGGTTTTGTTTTTTGTTGGTCGTAGATGAAATAATAGAGTATGCAATGGTTGTATTCGGTCTTCAAACCACTCGTGAGATACCTTAATATACTTGCTTTGCTCGTAATTCAACCCTGGATATCACTCGTGGTTTAAAGGCTCTCGTGATACAACCATTGCATAAACTACCATAACAAGTCAGTTGCTCAATCCAAGCTTATTTTATTAGACGGAATTTGATGGAAAATTTGTCCGCTTTCCAAGGGTGATATTGCAGGGGCTTTGAAAGTATTGCTGACATAAATATGATGTTGCAGAGTGGTTTAAGGGTGTAAGGGAAATACGATAAAGGGCTTTCGTAGGACAAAAGTCAAGCGATATCTTGAGACGATCATAAAGTATTGGCTAGATTATAAGGATTTGATTGTAGCTGCTGTCGTTATGTGAATTATTATAGCCGCCTAGGTGAAACCGATTGAAAGAGCCCGGAAATAAAAATCGCCCCCGGATATATAGGACACGTGCAATGGAAGTTGAAGGAAACGACTTTATATGATGTACGTGGCAAATAAAAGGTTGGAACGATTCTTCTGCTTCATCTTGTTCCTCTCTTCTTCTTGTTCTTTTATTTCGTTTTCCTCCTATATTCTCTAAATCATTTTCTGGTATTTACCTCTTCTCAATACTCGAATTAGAATTTTCCTTCATCTATAATTTATTTGTGTTATTAAACGTTTTCTTTATTTTTGCCATCTTTCCTTTGTTTTATTTTCTATTTTCTCATTTATCTACTGTTATTTCCTTTTCCTCAACATCACAAGCAGTCTTCTTCTACATCTATTGAATCTCCAATTTTTTATTCCCTCACTTGTTTCTTCTTTTTTATACATTAATCTGTCATTTTTTCCATCCTTATGTCCTGCATTTCCATATCCCTTCTCCCTTCTCCTTCCATGCTTCCTCTTTTACTTTATCCACATTAACATCCTTATCACATTCCTTTACTATCCTTCACATCCGTTTTTCTCTGTTTCGGAAAACAGAAAACTGGGTTTCCTTCTATTCTAGTTTATTCTCATTATCTCTGTTGTTCACTTCTTCTTTTAAGCTCGTCTATCGTCTTTTCTTCCTCTTCTCCTACCCCTCCTCATCCTAGTCCTCCTATTTCTTCTCCTTTTTCTTCTTCTTCATCTTCTTCTACTCCATCTGCTCCTTTACTTCTCATTCACCTACCCCTCCTCCTCCTCACACAACGTCCTTCATTCATTCAACATAACATATTCAATTGAGAAGTAATTCTGCTCCATTTGTTTCACATAGAGTAATAGGAAAAATATGAGCGTAGTGAATTGTATAAATGATAGGACAGGATTTGACGTGTGTTTTATAGGCAGAGATAACTGACTGGGCATGCACGACTCAATTCCATGATATACTCTTCTCTTATCCTTTTCCCTCCTTCATTTCCCCTTCTTTTCTCCTTCCTAATTCTTTCTGCTACTTGAGTACCTTCTTATTCTTATTCTCCTTCTGCTTCGTCTTCTTCTCCTTCTTCATTTTCAATTTCTTCTTGTTTTCTGTCTCATTCTTTTTATTCTTTTTTATTTTCTTCTTCTTCTTCTTCTTCTTCTTCTTCTTCTTCTTCCTCTTCTTCTTCTCCTCCTTCCTCCTCCTCCTCCTCCTCCTTCTTCTCCTCCCTCTTCCTTCTCCTCCTTCTCCTCCTCCTCCTCCTCCTCCTCCTCCTCCTCCTCCTCCTCTTTCAACTTCTGCTTCTCCTACTTCTTCTTCCTTCCGTTTCCCTCTCTCTCTATTTTTCTCAGTGTGAGTGATAAGAATTTGATGTCCTTATCATTGCAGAAAGGAAATATTTATGGTCGTCTGATAACCCAAAATGATGGAATTTCAAGGTATCTGAAGGATTTATTGCGGGGAGTAAAATTCGTTCAGTCTGTTATAAAGTTAAGGTTTATCTGGCGAAATCGGGTTACAGTGTGATCTTTTATTGCGTTATCGTTTGTAACGATATCATTGTATTGCGGAAAGCTTCAAAGCTCTGGAACAATTCAATCATTTTCTGTTGTCGAAGGTTTGTGTAAGAGTTGTAAAATTATTTTGTTTTTAGTGATTCAGCAAGTTGATCCTGATTCTTTGTTTCGTTCAAACTACAACATTGTATTATGTCTGAAGAATTCCCGATTGTTTCTGATTTGAAAACAAAATG
The DNA here is from genome assembly GCA_017141395.1 of Laodelphax striatellus. NCBI lineage: Eukaryota > Metazoa > Arthropoda > Insecta > Hemiptera > Delphacidae > Laodelphax > Laodelphax striatellus. The sequence goes on along the minus strand of CM029541.1, from coordinate 2,387,419 downwards.
AAATTCTTGTAATAATTTTTAACATTATTTCCGTTTCCACTCTTTTTCTTCTACTTCGTGGTAGAAAAAAGGTCTGTAGCATCTACTATTCAATCAATCAACTAGCATCAATGACATCAAAGACAATTAGAATACTTAGAATAGTTTCCCATCTATTCTTATCAGGAGATTTTTTCCTATCAGAATAGGGAATAATCTCCTCATTAGAATAGTTTCCTATCGTCTTTGATGACATGCAAGCCGCCATTTGGTTGTAGAACACTCCCATTCACACAACGCCTTCTCATTGGCTCATGACGTCACACTGACGCCATTTTGTGGGAGGGAACTATTCGACCGATTGTGAGCCAGTTCTGTTGTTAAATGGGAAAGGATAGACTCCAAACATCTTACTTTGACGTTATTGATTGTGATTTGAATCCTCAAATAGGATTGTTATACTGTATGTACTGTATTGCAAATCATGAATGTTATTTCCCTCAAAATTTTTTCCAAGAACTTTACAAAAGAAATTTTTATATTCTGACTTTACTGGTTTATAGAAATTAATATCACACAAAATATCTCAGTATCACAATAATATGTCTGTATATTTTATAATAATAATTGAATATTAATAAGATAATACTGTAGTATCACTATGACACCTTGATATCATTGATTTCTACTGGAGTTGATACTCTGAAAAAGGTATTAAAAAAAGGAGGAGAAGGAGGAGAAGGAAGAGGAGGAGAAGAAGGAGGAGGAGGAGGAGGGAAGGAGGAGGAGAAGAAGAAGAGGAAGAAGAAGAAGAAGAAGCAGAAGAAAAGAAAAAACGAATAAAAAAATGAGACAGAAAAACAAGAAGAAATTGAAAAAGAAGAAGGTGAAGAAGAAGACGCAGAAGGAGACTAACCACAAGACGGTACTCAAGTAGCAGAAAGAATTAGGAAGGAGAAAAGAAGGGGAAATGAAGGAGGGAAGAGGATAAGAGAAGAGTATACCATGGAATTGAGTCGTGCAAGCCCAGTCAGTTATCTCTGCCTATAAAACACACGTCAAATCCTGTCCTATCATTGGCTATAATACAATTCACTACGCTCATATTTTTCCTATTACTCTATGTGAAACAAATGGAGCAGAATTACTTCTCAATTGAATATGTTATGTTGAATGGATGAAGGATGTTGTGTGAGGAGGAGGAGGGCTAGGTGAATGAGAAGTAAAGGAGCAGATGGAGTAGAAGAAGATGATGAAGAAGAAAAAGGAGAAGAAATAGGAGGACTAGGATGAGGAGGGGTAGGAGAAGAGGAAGAAAAGACGATAGACGAGCTTAAAAGAAGAAGTGAACGACATTCCACAGGTGGAGGATTTGAGGAATCTCTTACTCTATTGGTTGAAACATAGGCCACGCCCCCAAAGCAATTCATTCAGAAGCAACAGGTTGCAGAAGCAAAAACAGTTTCTTGTCTCAGGCCACGCCCCCTTTGAGAATTTTCGACATTCCACAGGTGGAGGATTTGAGGAATCTCTTACTGTATTGGTTGAAACATAGGCCACGCCCCCAAAGCAATTCATGCAGAAGGAACAGGTTGCGGGAGCAAAACAAGGTTCTTGTCTCGGGCCACGCTCCCTCTGAGAATTTTCGACATTCCACAGGTGGAGGCTTTGAGAAATCTCTTACTCTATTGGTTGGAACATAGGCCACGCCCACAAAGCAATTCATTCAGAAGCAACAGGTTGCAGAAGCAAAAACAGTTTCTTGTCTCTGGCCACGCCCCCTTTGAGAATTTTCGACATTCCACAGGTGGAGGATTTGAGGAATCTCTTACTCTATTGGTTGAAACATAGGCCACGCCCCCAAAGCAATTCATTCAGAAGCAACGGGTTGCAGAAGCAAAAACAGTTTCTTGTCTCTGGCCACGCCCCCTTCGAGAATTTTCGACATTCCACAGGTAGATCATTTGAGCACTCGCCTACTCTCTTGGTAGAAACATACGCCACGCCCCCGGAGCACTTCATTCACAAGCAACAGGTTGCCGAAGCAAAAACAGTTTCTTGTCTCTGGCCACGCCCCCTTTGAGAATTTTCGACATTCCACAGGTGGAAGATTTGAGGAATCTCCTACTCTATTGGTTGAAACATAGGCCACGCCCCCAAAGCAATTCATTCAGAAGCAACAGGTTGCAGACGCAAAAACAGTTTCTTGTCTCTGGCCACGCCCCCTTTGAGAATTTTCGACATTCCACAGGTGGAGGATTTGAGGAATCTCCTACTCTATTGGTTGAAACATAGGCCACACCCACAAAGCAATTCATTCAGAAGCAACAGGTTGCAGAAGCAAAAAAAGTTTCTTGTCTCTGGCCACGCCCCCTTTGAGAATTTTCGACATTCCACAGGTGGAGGATTCGAGGAATCTCTTACTTTATTGGTTGAAACATAGGCCACGCCCCAAAGCAATTCATTCAGAAGCAACAGGTTGCAGAAGCAAAAACAGTTTCTTGTCTCTGGCCACGCCCCTTTGAGAATTTTCGACATTCCACAGGTGGAGGATTTGAGGAATCTCTTACTCTATTGGTTGAAACATAGGCCACGCCCCAAAGCAATTCATTCAGAAGCAACAGGTTGCAGAAGCAAAACAGTTTCTTGTCTCTGGCCACGCCCTTTGAGAATTTTCGACATTTCATAGGTGGAGGATTCAAGGAATCTCTTACTCTGTTGGTTGAAACATAGGCCACGACCCCAAAGCAATTCATTCAGAAGCAACAGGTTGCAGAAGCAAAAACAGTTTCTTGTCTCTGGCCACGCCCCCTTTGAGAATTTTCGACATTCCATGGGTGGAAGATTTGAGGAATCTCCTACTCTATTGGTTGAAACATAGGCCACGCCCCCAAAGCAATTCATTCAGAAGCAACAGGTTGCAGACGCAAAAACAGTTTCTTGTCTCTGGCCACGCCCCCTTTGAGAATTTTCGACATTCCACAGGTGGAGGATTTGAGGAATCTCTTACTCTATTGGTTGAAACATAGGCCACGCCCCAAAGCAATTCATTCATACGCAACAGGTTGCAGAAGCAAAAACAGTTTCTTGTCTCTGGCCACGCCCCCTTTGAGAATTTTTGACATTCCAGAGTAAGAGGATTTGAGGAATCTCTTACTCTATTGGTTGAAACATAGGCCACGCCCACAAAGCAATTCATTCAGAAGCAACAGGTTGCAGAAGCAAACACAGTTTCTTGTCTCTGGCCACGCCCCCTTTGAGAATTTTCGACATTCCATAGGTGGAGGATTTGAGGAATCTCTTACTCTATTGGTTGAAACATAGGCCACGCCCCAAAGCAATTCATTCAGAAGCAACAGGTTGCAGAAGCAAAACAGTTTCTTGTCTCTGGCCACGCCCCCTTCGAGAATTTTCGACATTCCACAGGTGGAGGATTTGAGGAATCTCTTACTCTATTGGTTGAAACATAGGCCACGCCCCCAAAGCAATTCATTCAGAAGCAACAGGTTGCAGAAGCAAAAACAGTTTCTTGTCTCTGGCCACGCCCCCTTTGAGAATTTTCGACATTCCACAGGTGGAGGAGTTGAGGAATCTCTTACTCTGTTGGTTGAAACATAGGCCACGCCCCAAATGCAATTCATTCCGAAGCAATCGGTTGCAGAAGCAAAAACAGTCTCTTGTCTCCGGCCACGCCCCCTTTGAGAATTTTCGACATTCCACAGGTGGACGATTTGAGGAATCTCCTACTCTATTGGTTGAAACATAGGCCACGCCCCAAACCAACTCATTCAGAAGCAACAGGTTGCAGAAGCAAAAACAGTTTCTTGTCTCTGGCCACGCCCCCTTTGAGAATTTTCGACATTCCACAGTTGGAGGATTTGAGGAATCTCTTACTCTATTGGTTGACACATTGGCCACGCCCCCAAAGCAATTCATTCAGAAGCAACAGGTTGCAGAAGCAAAAACAGTTTCTTGTCTCTGGCCACGCCCCCTTTGAGAATTTTCGACATTCCAAAGGTGGAGGATTTGAGGAATCTCTTACTCTATTGGTTGAAACATAGGCCACGCCCCCAAAGCAATTCATTCAGAAGCAACAGGTTGCAGAAGCAAAACAGTTTCTTGTCTCTGGCCACGCCCCTTTGAGAATTTTCGACATTCCACAGGTGGAGGATTTGAGGAATCTCTTACTCTATTGGTTGAAACATAGGCCACGCCCCAAAGCAATTCATTCAGAAGCAACAGGTTGCAGAAGCAAAAACAGTTTCTTGTCTCTGGCCACGCCCCCTTTGAGAATTTTCGACATTCCACAGGTGGAGCATTTGAGGAATCTCTTACTCTATTGGTTGAAACATAGGCAACGCCCCAAAGCAATTCATTCAGAAGCAACAGGTTGCAGAAGCAAAAACAGTTTCTTGTCTCTGGCCACGCCCCTTTGAGAATTTTCGACATTCCACAGGTGGAGGATTTGAGGAATCTCTTACTCTATTGGTTGAAACATAGGCCACGCCCCAAAGCAATTCATTCAGAAGCAACAGGTTGCAGAAGCAAAACAGTTTCTTGTCTCTGGCCACGCCCCTTTGAGAATTTTCGACATTCCACAGGTGGAGGATTTGAGGAATCTCTTACTCTATTGGTTGAAACATAGGCCACGCCCCAAAGCAATTCATTCAGAAGCAACAGGTTGCAGACGCAAAAACAGTTTCTTGTCTCTGGCCACGCCCCCTTTGAGAATTTTCGACATTCCACAGGTGGAGGATTTGAGGAATCTCTTACTCTATTGGTTGAAACATAGGCCACGCCCCCAAAGCAATTCATTCAGAAGCAACAGGTTGCAGAAGCAAAAACAGTTTCTTGTCTCTGGCCACGCCCCCTTTGAGAATTTTCGACATTCCACAGGTGGAGGATTTGAGGAATCTCTTACTCTATTGGTTGAAACATAGGCCACGCCCCCAAAGCAATTCATTCAGAAGCAACAGGTTGCAGAAGCAAAAACAGTTTCTTGTCTCTGGCCACGCCCCCTTTGAGAATTTTCGACATTCCACAGGTGGAGGATTTGAGGAATCTCCTACTCTATTGGTTGAAACATAGGCCACGCCCCAAAGCAATTCATTCAGAAGCAACAGGTTGCAGAAGCAAAAACAGTTTCTTGTCTCTGGCCACGCCCCTTTGAGAATTTTCGACATTCCACAGGTGGAGGATTTGAGGAATCTCTTACTGTATTGGTTGAAACATAGGCCACGCCCCAAAGCAATTCATTCAGAAGCAACAGGTTGCAGAAGCAAAACAGTTTCTTGTCTCTGGCCACGCCCCTTTGAGAATTTTCGACATTTCACAGGTGGAGGATTTGAAGAATCTTCTATTAGATTGGGTGAAACATAGAGCTCGCCCACAGAGAAATGCATTCAGAAGCAAAATCAGTTTCTTGTCTCTGGCCACGCCCCCTTTGAGAATTTTCGACATTCCACAGGTGGAGGATTTGAGGAATCTCTTACTCTATTGGTTGAAACATAGGCCACGCCCCAAAGCAATTCATTCAGAAACAACAGGTTGCTGAAGCAAAAACAGTTTCTTGTCTCTGGCCACGCCCCCTTTGAGAATTTTCGACATTCCACAGGTGGAGGATTTGAGGAATCTCTTACTCTATTGGTTGAAACATAGGCCACGCCCCCAAAGCAATTCATTCAGAAGCAACAGGTTGCAGAAGCAAAAACAGTTTCTTGTCTCTGGCCACGCCCCCTTTGAGAATTTTCGACATTCCACAGGTGGAGGATTTGAGGAATCTCTTACTCTATTGGTTGAAACATAGGCCACGCCCCCAAAGCAATTCATTCAGACGCAACAGATCTAAGCAGAGAAACCAGTTTCTTGTCTCTGGCCACGCCCCCTTTGAGAATTTTCGACATTCCACAGGTGGAGGATTTGAGGAATCTCTTACTCTATTGGTTGAAACACAGGCCACGCCCCCAAAGCAATTCATTCAGAAGCAACAGGTTGCAGAAGCAAAAACAGTTTCTTGTCTCTGGCCACGCCCCCTTTGAGAATTTTCGACATTCCACGGGTGGAAGATTTGAGGAATCTTACTCTATTGGTTGAAACATAGGCCACGCCCCCAAAGCAATTCATTCAGAAGCAACAGGTTGCAGAAGCAAAACAGTTTCTTGTCTCTGGCCACGCCCCCTTTGAGAATTTTCGACATTCCACAGGTGGAGGATTTGAGGAATCTCTTACTCTATTGGTTGAAACATAGGCCACGCCCCAAAGCAATTCATTCAGAAGCAACAGGTTGCAGAAGCAAAACAGTTTCTTGTCTCTGGCCACGCCCCTTTGAGAATTTTCGACATTCCACAGGTGGAGGATTTGAGGAATCTCTTACTCTATTGGTTGAAACAGGCCACGCCCCCAAAGCAATTCATTCAGAAGCAACAGGTTGCAGAAGCAAAACAGTTTCTTGTCTCTGGCCACGCCCCTTTGAGAATTTTCGACATTCCACAGGTGGAGGATTTGAGGAATCTCTTACTCTATTGGTTGAAACATAGGCCACGCCCCCAAAGCAATTCATTCAGAAGCAACAGGTTGCAGAAGCAAAAACAGTTTCTTGTCTCTGGCCACGCCCCCTTTGGGAATTTTCGACATTCCACGGGTGGAAGATTTGAGAAATCTCCTACTCTATTGGTTGAAACACAGGCCCCGCCCCCAAAGCAATTGCTTCAGAACCAATAGGGTGCAGAAGCAAAAACAGTTTCTTGTCTCTGGCCACGCCCCCTTTGAGAATTTTCGACATTTCATAGGTGGAGGATTTGAGGAATCTCTTACTCTATTGGTTGAAACATAGGCCACGCCCCCAAAGCAATTCATTCAGAAGCAACAGGTTGCAGAAGCAAAAACAGTTTCTTGTCTCTGGCCACGCCCCCTTTGAGAATTTTCGACATTCCACAGGTGGAGGATTTGAAGAATCTCTTACTCTATTGGTTGAAACATAGGCCACGCCCAAAGCAGTTCATTCAGAAGCAACAGGTTGCAGAAGCAAAAACAGTTTCTTGTCTCTGGCCACGCCCCCTTTGAGAATTTTCGACATTCCACAGGTGGAGGATTTGAGGAATCTCTTACTCTATTGGTTGAAACATAGGCCACGCCCCCAAAGCAATTCATTCAGAAGCAACAGGTTGCAGAAGCAAAAACAGTTTCTTGTCTCTGGCCACGCCCCCTTTGAGAATTTTCGACATTCCACAGGTGGAGGATTTGAGGAATCTCTTACTCTATTGGTTGAAACATAGGCCACGCCCCCAAAGCAATTCATTCAGAAGCAACAGGTTGCAGAAGCAAAAACAGTTTCTTGTCTCTGGCCACGCCCCCTTTGAGAATTTTCGACATTCCACAGGTGGAGGATTTGAGGAATCTCTTACTCTATTGGTTGAAACATAGGCCACGCCCCAAAGCAATTCATTCAGAAGCAACAGGTTGCAGAAGCAAAACAGTTTCTTGTCTCTGGCCACGCCCCCTTTGGGAATTTTCGACATTCCACGGGTGGAAGATTTGAGCAATCCCGTACTCTATTGGTTGAAACATAGCCCACGCCCCCACAGCAATTCATTCAGAAGCAACAGGTTGCAGAAGCAAAACAGTTTCTTGTCTCTGGCCACGCCCCCTTTGAGAATTTTCGACATTCCATAGGTGGAGGATTTGAGGAATCTCTTACTCTATTGGTTGAAACATAGGCCACGCCCACAAAGCAATTCATTCAGAAGCAACAGGTTGCAGAAGCAAAAACAATTTCTTGTCTCTGGCCACGCCCCCTTTGAGAATTTTCGACATTCCACGGGTGGAAGATTTGAGGAATCTCCTACTCTATTGGTTGAAACATAGGCCACGCCCCCGAAGCAATTCATTCTGATGCAACAGGTTGCAGACGCAAAAACAGTTTCTTGTCTCTGGCCACGCCCCCTTTGAGAATTTTCGACATTTCACAGGTGGAGGATTTGAAGAATCTCCTATTCTATTGGTTGAAACATAGGCCACGCCCACAAAGCAATTCATTCAGAAGCAAAAACAGTTTCTTGTCTCTGGCCACGCCCCCTTTGAGAATTTTCGACATTCCACAGGTGGAAGATTTGTGGAATCTCTTACTCTATTGGTTGAAACATAGGCCACGCCCCCAAAGCAATTCATTCAGAAGCAACAGGTTGCAGAAGCAAAAACAGTTTCTTGTCTCTGGCCACGCCCCTTTGAGAATTTTCGACATTCCACAGGTGGAGGATTTGAGGAATCTCTTACTCTATTGGTTGAAACATAGGCCACGCCCCAAAGCAATTCATTCAGAAGCAACAGGTTGCAGAAGCAAAACAGTTTCTTGTCTCTGGCCACGCCCCTTTGAGAATTTTCGACATTCCACAGGTGGAGGATTTGAGGAATCTCCTCTCTTGGTTGAAACCTAGGCCACCCCCCCAAAGCACTCCATCCAGCAGCAACAGGTTGCAGAAGCAAAAACAGTTTCTCTGGCCACGCCCCTTTGAGAATTTTCGACATTCCACAGGTGGAGGATTTCAGGAATCTCTTACTCTATTCGTTGAAACATAGGCCACGCCCCAAAGCAATTCATTCAGAAGCAACAGGTTGCAGAAGCAAAAACAGTTTCTTGTCTCTGGCCACGCCCCCTTTGAGAATTTTCGACATTCCACAGGTGGAAGATTTGAGGAATCTCTTACTCTATTGGTTGAAACATAGGCCACGCCCCCAAAGCAATTCATTCAGAAGCAACAGGTTGCAGAAGCAAAAACAGTTTCTTGTCTCTGGCCACGCCCCCTTTGAGAATTTTCGACATTCCACAGGTGGAGGATTTGAGGAATCTCTTACTCTATTGGTTGAAACATAGGCCACGCCCCCAAAGCAATTCATTCAGAAGCAACAGGTTGCAGAAGCAAAACAGTTTCTTGTCTCTGGCCACGCCCCCTTTGAGAATTTTCGACATTCCACAGGTGGAGGATTTGAGGAATCTCTTACTCTATTGGTTGCAACATAGGCCAAGCCTCCAAAGCAATTCATTCAGAAGCAACAGGTTGCAGAAGCAAAACAGTTTCTTGTCTCTGGTCACGCCCCCTTCAAGTATTTTCGACATTCCACAGGTGGAAGATCTGAGGATACTCCTACTCTATTGGTTAACACATTGGCCACGCCCCCAAAGCAATTCATTCAGAAGCAACAGGTTGCAGAAGCAAAAACAGTTTCTTGTCTCTGGCCACGCCCCCTTTGAGAATTTTCGACATTCCACAGGTGGAAGATTCGAGGAATCTCCTACTCTATTGGTTAACACATTGGCCACGCCCCCAAAGCAATTCATTCAGAAGCAACAGGTTGCAGAAGCAAAAACAGTTTCTTGTTTCTGGCCACGCCCCCTTTTAGAATTTTCGACATTCCACAGGTGGAAGATTTGAGGAATCTCCTACTCTATTGGTTTACACATTGGCCACGCCCCCAAAGCAATTCATTCAGAAGCAACAGGTTGCAGAAGCAAAAACAGTTTCTTGTTTCTGGCCACGCCCCCTTCTAGAATTTTCGACATTCCACAGGTGGAAGATTTGAGGAATCTCCTACTCTATTGGTTGACACATAGGCCACGCACCCAAAGAAATTCTCTCAGAAGCAACAAGAGGAAGATGCAAAATCAGTTTTTTGTCTCTGGCCACGCCCCCTCTCTGTATTCTCGACATTCAATAGGTGGAAGATTCGAGGAATCTCCTACTCTATTGGTTGACACATAGGCCATGCCCTCAAAGCAAGTCTCAGTCCTAGTCCTAGTCCTATTCTTATTCTTAGTCCTAGTCCTAGTCCTGTTCTTATTCTTATTCTTATTCTTATTCTTAGTCCTAGGATTAAGGATATTGTTATTGGAGCTTGGGCTTTCAGAAACAATGGCGGAATTATTGTATATTTTTGGTCTAATAAACAGCAAGACTATAAGAAGTTTAAGAGAAACTCATGTGTAATTTCATAAAATGTTATTTAATGACAAGTGATGTAATAATCAAAATCTAATAATCAAGCTCATTTGATAAAATTAATCAATTTATTAGTTTCACTAGGTGAGTAAGTTAGGACTGAGATGACTGGGAGGACTGGCAGGACTAGGGCTGAGATGATAAGTAGGACTAGCGTCATAGTCGTTGTGGGGGGGGGGGTTATCGGCACCCCTGCGTAGATATGTGTTTAATATTCATGTGCATCAATAACATCGCTATATATATGGCAAGGTTGAAATACCAAAAGGGTCTCTTCAGCAACTAAAGATAAGAATATTATCAAATTGAATTGAATCAACAAGAGAAAATCATTTCCAGGTTTTTTTTTCAAGCAAGAATCAACAAACAAACAAAAAATGGAACCACAGACATTATTGAGACCAAAATGTTTTCTTTCCAATGTTTTCCATGACGAAATACCTGTAGAAAATTCTGTTAAAGTAACGACTTGTATTTCACTGTTAATAATTTATGCTATTATTTACATTATTGGACTCTATCAGGGCTGATGAAGCTCCTCATCAGGAGTGAAATGCATCCCAATTGTGTCCAATAATGTAAGTAATAGCATCAATTATTTACAGTGAGATGCAAGTCGTTACTCTAACAGATTTTTTTTCCTAATAATAAAAATATTTCAAACATGGTTTGTGTTCACATTACTAACAATTTAACACTATCTAGGAAAATGTGGAATTAAAAGGAAAACCAACATAATCTACTTGGCAAATACTTTTTTAATCAACTTACAATAACAGCCGCTACAAAAAATCATCATAAAAATATGGGATTACAAAAACAATTTTACAAACCAATCAAGGCTATAATGGTCCTAATAAAAAGATATTGCAAAATGAGAGCTTACCACTAGAATTTCCTATTTTAGTGAAATTTTGACAATCTGGATTTGAAAATAAGAGAATTTTTTGAAAATAACTATGAAACCTTGGTGTTCTTTATTGGAAGTTGTAAAAATAGATTACAGAAATTTACAGGAAATACTTTCATTGGCCATTCGAATTTTGTCAATAGAGAAAGTCCAAACATATTTAATAGATGAGAAGAAACATATAAACGTTATAATTTACATAAATATCAGTGAATTGAAAAAATATTAACAATAATAGTATTTTATACAATAATTGGAGGAAAAATTAATACGAAATAAATGAGTTCAACAAATGTACAGAAATTTACTGAAACGATAAACATTAGATAAATTTGTAAACAATAACTACAATAAAATTATCAACAATAATAAAATCCAAAAAAATAGATAAACTGACTATGAGCAAATAAAATAAAATGATGAAGTACCGTGCTATAACTCAAAAAGTAGAAGCAGATGGGATATTGCAACTATTCAATTGCTTTTTAATTTATAATAATTTATTAAACGAGTTTTCTAATTAATAATGCTACCCTACAGAGTATTTCGTAGCATTATTAATTAGCAATTTTGTTCAAGAAATTATTATGACTAAAAAATGTTCAAAACACTTTACAGTGTAAATATAAATAGTCGAAACATTTAAAAAATACAAGTGGATTATCAATAATTACATGAAAATTAAAAACAATGATAAATCACTGAGTCAAGCGAAATCAATTGAAAAACAGTAGGAGGTAACTTGAAAAAGATTATCAAAATTCCACTCTCAATATTCACCTCAATCTACAAATTGTTTCAGAAATTTACAAATTTGAAATCATTTATCATATTAATTCCAATCTCGTTGCATTTTTTATTAGTTCACCCTGGTATTTTACAAGTATTTATCACAAGTAGCTTATTACTGTTCAATTATTATCATTATTATTAACAACATTTTACAATACTGTTGCCTTATTATGGTATAAATATTATTATTATACAATATTATCATTTATTACTATTAGGCTATATACATTGGTTAAAAATGACTACAGTATTCATAAGTACTATTATGTATGAATATTGTTTTTATGATAATCAATCAGTAGGATTGGAAAATACGGTATGTTCAATGTTGAAATGTTGCAATTACAATTCTAAGAATACTTTGAGCTTTCAAAAAACATACAGTCATACTGCTATGGTGATTTACATGAGGAATATTATTTTATAATTCTTTCATGTCTTGAAAAAAAATATTGCCTGGAATAACTCTCGAATTGAAATAATGAAAAACTGAAATGCAATGTGTTATCAATTCAAACGTAATTTCAAAAATATTTCCACATCAATTTTTTAGACCTCGTTCTCATTATGAATCTATTTTTTCCTGGCTAAGTCAATTGAAGTGATTCGAAAAAATATATATGGAAAGTATTAATAGGTACTGGTATTTATAAAAATTAATTTAGGTACCTTTAATCGTAAAATAATTCCTTTTTCAACTGTTTGTGTAGTAGTGAAGGTGTTATTGTGGTAGTTATTTATAATGAATAAAAAGGCTCGAAGTTGTAAAAACCATAAATTTATAAAAATAACAAGATACCGGTTTCGGTTGTTACACAATTATTAATCTCTGGTAAAGTGAAAAGTGGTGAACTGTAAACCCCAGTTATCCAGAGATTGATAAAGGTGTAACAACCGAAACCGGTATCTCGATATTTTAATAAATTTTTGGTTTCGACAACTTTCAGTCAACCAAAACCGGTATCTCGATATTTGAATAAATTTTTGGTTTCGACAACTTCCAGTCTTTTTATTATTGTGAAATAATTTAAATTAATTTTTTATTTCGATTATCTTATAATGATAAGATGTGTTTCGTATTCCTCAACTACTTTTTATATGCTTTTCATCTATCAAATGATATTCCCATTTCCATTGATTAATGATTATATTCCCATTCATTAGCTCACTTAAATTATTACAATGTATAATCAGGCAACAGGCAGTCACCCTAAACAGCTTCAATTACAAATTCAGAATTGATTCGGAAAAGGTTAATTTAAAAAGTCATATTTTAAAAGATAAGACATTGAACTAGAATTCAATTACTTTTATCTTGAGTGCATCCCGAATATGCAATTCATTTGCATTGGAGCGCATTCAAGAGAGAAGGGACTTAATTAATCCAACTACACAACTTCGTCGAAGTACAAAGTCCTGATGGGTTTGAAATTACAGAGCATTATTTGCACTGGAAATCTTGCAAAGTTTGTTATAAATCAACTTTGAAGTTTAGGTTAAGCATTCATTAGCAAAGTTTGATGCAGCTTGCAAGTTATATCGAAGTCAGTGACGGATCCAAGGGGGTAATATGAGCAAAGGGAGTAATATAACATACATCCATGACAACATTACGAGGGGCACTAAACTATGTCGAAATACACCATTTTCTGTTTAAAAATTCAAAAAAATTTACCACCCCTTAGGGGTTTTCCATACTCCCCAAACCTTCCCCCTTCGAAATACCTCCTGGATCTGCCATTGCTTGAAGTTTGAAGTCCTGCTGCATTAGTGCAATCCTAGAGCTATAAATCATTTGTTAGATTGTGTTAATTATGTTATTGATGTAATCAATCTATGTTATTCAATCAGTTAATTATGTTATAGATGTAATCAATCAATAATTGTAAGATTTGCATGGATCTGCACCAATCAATCACAGCATTGATGCATTGCACAGTCAATAATTTGTCTGAATTATATGTTCGATTGTGAATCATATTGATGTAATTAATCAATCGATCAATCTCGGATCAATCTACAAGTCAAAATTAATAACAAAGTTACGGGAGATATGAATCAATCACGCATTGATGTATTGAATAATCAATAACTTGTCAGAGTGAGACGTAATTATTATTATTTTGTCAATAGTATTAAGGAAATTAATCAATCAATGATTTACAAGGTACAAGACAATCTGAGGTAGGGTACAGTCACTGGCGTAACTAACGCCAATGCAACCAAAGCGGTGCATTGGGGCGCAGGCCATCAGGGGGCGCAGGCCTTAGGGGGGCGCAAAACACAGATATTCTGGAAAAGTTTTAGAAAAAGTACGTTGAAGCAAAACTCCCTGTAGCTACCGAAAATAAACGTGAAAAAATATTCGTGGCACAGTTGTCTCGGGTTTCCGCTCAACCGTGGCTATCCTAGAATGAGTTTTATAAATTTTATATCAAAAGCAACAGGCACAAACTAACGACTCAATTTTTTTGACGAAATTTCTATAGTGACTATGATTTTAGTGATCTTGCTTTAAAGTTAAGGTATTTTTGAGAGCTGTTGATATTTTTATTTCACAGTTAAACGAAAGGTTTAAATCTATGCTATGTATAACTGACACATTTCAAACAGTTTTTTAAACCCAGATAATTAATACGGTTTACTGACGAACAACTTGTAAAGTCAGCCTCTGAATTTTGTAACAAATATGAATCTGATGTGACTCATGCTTCGGTTAATAAGTAATTTGCTTTAGAAATGTAGTCAAAGAATATATCAAAAGTAATAAAGTGCTGTCACTATGAGCTGTAGGCAGCTCTTTGACTGTAAGAATGCATTATCTAGTAAAATTAATCAGATTTTGAACAACGGAACATGAGCATTATATTGCAGCTTGCGATATCAATATCATGATGTACACTTTATAGGGCACTGAATAAATATAAAATGTTAAGTAAAGTAAGAAGTAGTCTATTTTTTATCGTCCTGAAAAGTACATTAATTAATAAATTGTAAGTATGTAATGTGATCCTTACGTCAGTTATGTTGATGGTGTTTGGAAATGTTTAGTAACTTAATTTTACTTACAATTAATTTTTTTTCATAATAATTTTTTAAAATAAATTAACTTTAAAATTACTGTACGGTACATAATAAATTATATTTCTTTGAATAATCTTTCTCTAATAATTGGATATAGCTTGCACAATGTCGTGTGTAGTCAGTAGGTAGTTTTGCTGCAGTTCGGCGGCATCGTTTGTGTGTGGATGTGAATTGTGGCCATTTAGAACACCTAAAGTGATGTGTTTAAGTTGGACTTTAAACTGCACTTTCACCAAAGATGGGACAACTGCATCAATTAGTTTGCAAGTTATGGACTTTTAAACAGTGGATTCATTTTTTTGGACCACTCTGTAGTATCCAGGAATCCAGGAAGTGTGGAAGTACGGAGAAATGTCATTAGTTTCGTTGGTGGTAATGGTGGGGGGGGGGAAGGGGGGTAGATGAGTCTACGAATAGGGGCGCACGGGGAGTACTTGCATTGGGGCGCAGTCAGACTAGTTACGCCACTGGGTACAGTTAGGCTAGGCGTTCACCGGTTAGTCAAGACAAGACAAGACGAGATTAGTCACGTTTAGTCACAGTACTTCACATAGTTGCTTCTTAAGCAACACACACCGATTAGTCATTGCATCGGTGTGTGCTGCTTCATAAACAACTATGGAAATTACTGTGACTAAACGTGACTAATCTCGTTTCGTCTTGTCTTGACTAACCGGTGTACGCCTAGTCTTAAGCAACTATGTGAAGTACTGTGCCTAAACGTGACTAGTCTCGTCTTGTCTTGTCTTGACTAACCGGTGTACGTCTAGCCTTAGTGAGGAATTGCTTGTTCTCAAGGTAGCCTACAGTTCGAATGAACTTAAAAACCTAATTTATAAGAATAAGGATAAGGTAACTATAGCCGTCTTATTATTTATAAGACGATAAGGAATTCCGTCGAACCTTATGACTAAATTACCTTTACCATGACCTTATAACCTTGACCTATGGCTATTGGTCGGAATACAATTTTTCAACCTGTATTTGGCAGTGATTTGTACAAACAACACAATCAGCTGATCTAACAACAATAGAAAGAGAATTGTCGTATTTTCTATCTATGTCGTAGGCTGTCTTCAAACGAATGCGAATCTAATCAATTTCATTCGAGAGTAGTTGATTACAATAATTGGAAATAATTATCAAATAATTGAGACTGACCAGGTTTCATGTAAGCTCAGAATCGTTCAAGTATTTATATACTTATTAATAACAGTTCAACATTCTCATTTACCACATTAAAAAACAATATGATAATAAAATTTAATAGAAAATTGATCAAAATGTTCGCTAACTTTGAAAAAATTCCATGTAAATCACCATAGTTTCACACACAATTTTGGACCCTCACACAAAAGTCATCTATCGATTTTGTTTAAAAAACGAAATTTTCAAAATTCCTTTACTAAAAATTACGCTTCCATGTTTCCAAAAAACCTTAACATCAGTGGCGAAGCGTGGTATGTCATCGCCGGGTATATTTCCAAATAAGCATACCACGCTTCACCACGGCTTAACATAGCAATAAAATCACCCACAAATAACTAATAACAATCACGCATTCTTTCACTGTTAGCAATAGAATTTGGTGTCCTTCAAGCAGCGTTCAAGCTGCGATAATAAATTGTATCAACTTATCGCAGCCTAGCCATCCATTGGAACCGTTTTGTCAGAAAGCGACCAATCATCCATAATGCTAACATTGAAATCAAATGTCAGCTTTTCGAACATTGGACGCTTTCGGACAAACACGGTTCCAATGGATGGAAAGTCTGCGATAAGTCGATACAATTTATTGCAACGTGATAAATGATGCATAACCATGATAATACTGTTGTTTCGTCCTTTATCAAGAAAGAAAATAGAAAATGAGGGAAAATCAGTTGAACCAAAGGATTTTCCATTATGTTGATAAGTGATTATTGAGTTATACATATTTTATTAATGATCATCCACAATCATTCTTCAATTGGCTACAAAGTACGAGTAATAAACTACTTCATTTATTTACATTATATAGAAATATACTTATAATATCCTTTCACTTTAACCTTACATTCTATTCTTTATGTACATTATTTTTCCTCACTCTATTCCTTTATCATTTACTCTGTGGATATCCTCTCGTTCTCGTTATTTCCATCCTCTTTCCTTGCAATTCCTCCTTCTCTCTCCTATCCTTCCACCCTCATTCTCTCATTTCCCTCCTTTAAATACCTTCCCCCCACCTCCTTACCACCCCTATCCTCTATTCCCTTTAAACTTCATTCTCCCCTCTCTCCCTATCTATTCCTATTGCTATGTTTATTATGTCAGTCTTAGTTGAAACAAAACTTTTTATTACAAAGCAGTTCGTACACTATCACATTTTCCGTACAATAAAATATCCTTGAATTGAACAGCTGACTTGTAAGATATCTAAACAATAGAATGTTATAAATTAGCAAATCAAGGTCACTTACTAAGCCAGTTGTTAAAATTTGAAATTATTTTATTGGTTGGTATTTCATGGTCCTGAATGAAATAATATGATCGTGTAGAAACGCGTTAACAAACATGAAATTATTAATCAATCATTAATTGAATAATCAATATTATAAACATAAATTAATTCACTCCTGTTAAAAGTGCATATCAGCCGGGCCTCCTTAGATTTGACTCAGATCTTTCAGGAAGAGAACGCAGCTTTCTGATTGGCTGGTGTGAGTCTTCAGAGCCGGGGACCAGCAGCGAAGGCATTTCCACTGTCTGAAACATAAGCAACAAAAATTGATTAGGAGATAATTCAGTTCCTTACTTAAATCCAACAAGTATGGCAAACGATATTCGATATAGCGATAAACCTACTGAACATTGACACTGTTCGGTATATTAGAGGAAAATGTCTATTATTGTCCCTCTATAATAATATCTTCACCATAACAATAACTATATTTCGCAGTTATGTTATAATAATAATTATTATTTACACTTCACAAACTTGAATATTCACATGTTGAAATTATGAACATGAACAATGCGTTTGGAATTTGAAATAAGATGGAGACTCAACCAATTATTTATCATTATCACACAATGAAAATTATAATGGCAATACAGTACTAGCACAGACGTGCTAGCATTTTAGCTATAATATAGCAATGATAGCAATTATTCTTAAGGGAATCATTATAGCAATGATTCTTAAGGGAATCTTGAATGAAAATCTGGTATCGGTTATATTTTTTGTTCTCAATTATCAATCCGAATCACACATGAGTTAGCATTCATAGATCATTGATAGATAATAATAATTGACATTACAAACTGGCAGCCTCAGATCACAGATAAATTGAATTCAATTATTATAGTTCAATCTTGAAGAAGACTCAATTCTTAATCATCATTATCAATTCGGAAGAAGGCTACAATTCCATGATGAAAAAAAATCTCTGTGGGGGTTACAATTATACAGAGGTGTGTTACAGAGAAGTGAGAGAACGTATTTCTGGATGAGGGGGTACAATTTAGGGGGCTGTTGGGGGTCCAAGAGCGGAGGAATAATCAACTAGTTGTGGTCTCCATGCGAGATTGGATCGCTACTAGCGCTTCCTATCGGACCGATCGTAATCAATTTTTCACTAGCTGCAACTTGTTGGTGGGGGGAGGGGTTATGTAAGTGGAGAGACAATTCCAAAATTGGATTTGTTGATAGCTAGGATGAAGGGAGGGGATAGACTTTTAACATAGAATTTGTTGGGTAGGCCTAACAAGTGGGAGAATGTAAAAATAGGCCTTTTAGGATTTCCTAGGGAACTTGTAGGCAAGATTAAGGGATGGAACTCAACTTGGGAATAATTTGAGAGGGGGGGTAGAGGGTGTGAGGAAGATGTATAAGTATATATTTATGGGTGTGGGAGAAGGGAGGAACTCTATGCTAATGTTTGAAATAAAAGAAGGTGTAGCTAGTGGAACTGAATTTATTGAATTAATTAATAACTGACTCCAATTTAGATACTTAGTAATGTATAACTGAATTATCAATAAGTGAAATATCCAATTGAATTATAAATGAACAGATAAATATTAGTTTGCAATAAATAAAAAGGAATAGTGAATTTACAATAGATAATTGATCATAATAAATAAAAATAGATAAATTGATAAAAGTTAATAGATTGCAATAAATAAAAATAAATATTGAATTTGCAATAGATAATAGATTGTAATTGATAAAAATAGATAAATTGATAAAAGTTAATAGATTGCAATAAATAAAAATGAATATTGAATTTGCAATAGATAATAGATTGTGATTAATAAAAATGGATAAATTGATAAAAGATAATAGATTTCAATAAATAAAAATGAATAATAAATCCACAAAAATGAATTAAGAAATTTGCCAGCAGCTATGAGAAGTTGGGTAGCTTGTGTAGGATAGGTGTTGCGACGAGGAGTGTCAGGTCGAGACTGAGGACATGGGAGACAACTAAAAGAAGAGAAAGTTATAAGGGGAGGAAGAGAGTGAGAGGGTATGAGGTGAAAGACAGAGAAAGAGTGAGTGTGAGTTGCAAGGTGATGGATAGCACTAAAAGGAATGTGATCAGACAATGGACTGGAAACAAGTGGAATTGACACAGGGAAGTTGCAAGGGAGAAAACAAAGGAGGCTGCTGGCCTTCACAATATTATAAACACACAACAAACTGTTATGTTGGAATGTAAAGCACAAACACTGGAACACAAAATATTCACTAGAAACAACACTGCTTGCAAGCTCACACCACAGTACCCCCCTGCCAGTGATTTGGCCTTGGCGATCACACAACGCAAATCACGAGAAACCGGCTTGCAGACGTTCTGGGAAACGCACACGACGACCGGACCTGGTAGTTGCTGCTGGCATGGCTGGTTCTAGATGGTGATCCAGCTCAACTTGTGGCTGAGTGCTGTCGGCTGCAGTGGGAGGAAGTCTGGAACTGCAGTCATCATCATCATCATCATCTGGCATGGTGTAGGCTGGCTTGAGGCGGTCCATGGAAATGGTGACATCAGTGCCTTTGATGGTAACCAGTGCTGTCTTGTCATTTCTGCTCCTAACCACATATGGTCCAGAATATGGTGGTTCTAGGGCTCCTTTCATAGCATCATTGCGCACAAAGACCTGCTGGCATGTGGCAAGATCTTTGAATACAAAGAGGGCTCGTTCTCCATGTCTTGTGCCATCCACTGGCCTCAGAGTGTTGAAGTACTTCCGGAGATCAGTGACAAAGGAAGGTGGATTTGTGAGAGCATTTGGAGGGCTTGGTGTTAAAAACTCCCCTGGAAGCCGTAAAGCCTGGCCATAGACAATCTCTGCAGTAGATGACTTGAAGTCTTCACGCCATGCTGCCCTTATGCCAAGTAGAATTGCTGGCAGTACTTCTGACCAGCGCTCATTTCCATGGCACCTGATTGCTGCCTTGAGCTGGCGGTGGAATCTCTCAA
The DNA here is from genome assembly GCA_017141395.1 of Laodelphax striatellus. Taxonomy (NCBI): domain Eukaryota; kingdom Metazoa; phylum Arthropoda; class Insecta; order Hemiptera; family Delphacidae; genus Laodelphax; species Laodelphax striatellus. The sequence goes on along the minus strand of CM029541.1, from coordinate 2,367,194 downwards.
CCAAGCCATTGGCTGATGGATGGTATGCGGTTGTTCTGAGATGGGTGGCTCCAAGAAGTTTTCCCAAGTGCAGGAACAAATTAGACTCAAACTGTCTACCTTGATCTGTTGTAATTTTTGATGGTGTGCCAAAGCGGGAGATCCAGGTGGTGAACAGAGCTCTGGCTACAGTCTCAGCCTCAATGTTTTCCAGAGGGACTGCCTCTGGCCAGCGGGAGAATCTGTCAACACATGTGAGGCAGTACCTATATCCTTCTGAAATAGGCAATGGTCCCACCAAGTCAATGTGGATGTGCTCAAATCTTGCAGATGGAGAAGTGAATGTGCCTACTTGTGGCCAGTTGTGCCTTGTAATTTTAGATTTCTGGCAGGACAGGCAGGATCGGGCCCAACTTCTGCAGTCTGCTTTCATGGATGGCCAGATGAAACGTTGTGTTGCCAACTTGACTGTAGCATTCATCCCTGGATGTGAGAGTCCATGCACTACATTGAATGCAGCCTTTCTGAAGCTCTTAGTGACAAAAGGGCGAGGAGTAGATCTTGAGCAATCACACAGCAGTAAGATGTCCATGCCAGGTATTGGGACCTTTTCAAGTTTCATCCCAGAGTCAGATTTCATGTACTGCTGAACCTCTTCATCTTCAGATTGTGACTTGGCTAGGGCTTCATAATCCAGGGCAGCAGAAAGTGTTTCAATCCTTGAGAGTGAATCAGCTACAACATTTTCATGGCCAGAGATGTGGCGGATGTCAGTAGTAAACTGGCCTACAAACTCCAAGTGGCGGAATTGACGAGGTGAACACTTTTCTGGTTTCTGTTGGAAAGCAAAGGTCAGTGGTTTATGATCAGTGTAGATGGTGAAGTCTCTGCCTTCTACCATGTGCTGGAAATACTTCACGGCCAGGTATATTGCTGTCAACTCCTTGTCATAAGCACTGTACTTCTGTTGAGCAGGACTCAGCTTTTTAGAGAAGAAAGACAGAGGTTGCCAATCATCACTTGTCTTCTGCTGCAGCACAGCTCCCACTGCATAGTCAGATGCATCACACATGATGGCTAGGTGAGCACCTGGAATTGGATGTGCCAGTAATGCTGCCTGGCTGAGGCTTTCTTTGCAGAGCTGGAATGCCTTCTCACTGTCTTCAGTCCAGGTTATGGGTGAGTTCCCTTTTACCTTGTCCTTTAGCAGGTCATGGAGAGGGCTCTGCTGAGATGCTGCATTTGGTAGGAAACGACGGTAAAAATTCAGCATTCCTGTGAATCTTCTCAATCCCTTTGCTGTAGTTGGCCTTGGATATTCTAGCACCGCCTGAACTTTCTTGGGCAGTGGCTTAGTGCCTGCTCCAGACACACAATACCCAAGGAATGTGACACTGCTTGCTCCCAATGTGCACTTGCCTGGATTGACTAGTACACCATAGGAGGCCAAACGCTCAAAGAGCAGTCGTAGGTGTTGGAGGTGCTGCTCCTCTGATTCAGAAGCAACCAGGACATCATCAATGTAGGCATAGCAGAAGTCTAGGCCTCTCAATACACCATCCATGAAGCGCTGGAAGGTCTGGGCTGCATTGCAGAGTCCAAAAGTCATGAATGGAAACTCAAACAATCCAAATGGTGTTGTTATGGCTGTCTTCTGGATGTCTTCAGGAGCCACTGGGATTTGATGGAAAGCTTTTACCAAGTCTATTGTTGAAAATATTTGTTTCTTGTGCAGGAAATGGGAAAAATCTTGAATGTTAGGCACAGGGTAGCGGTCAGGTATAGTCCTTGCATTGAGAGCCCTGTAATCCCCGCATGGTCTCCACTCTGAATCGTTTTTGGGTACCATATGGAGAGGTGATGACCAGCTGCTGGAGGAAGGTCTTGCAATACCCATCTGCACCATGCCTTCAAACTCCATCTTGGCCAGCTTCAGCTTGTCTGGGGCAAGACGCCGGGGCTTGCTGTAGACTGGTGGTCCTGGAGTGGTTTGGATGTGATGTACTGTATTGTGCTTGACTGAGACAGTAGGGTGGCCTGCAGGTCTAGTAATTTCAGGGAACTCTTGAAGTAGTCGGCCATATGCTGAGGGTAATGTTGCATGTATTGTTTTGATGCTGCTTACTAAATTGCATGATGTGGAACGGCCAACCGCAACCAATGATGTCATCTGGTCTATCAAAGATTGGCGGCGAACATCGACTAAAAGGTCATAGTGATGCAGGAAGTCAACTCCAATAATTGGCTTGGCTACATCAGCTACTATGAAACGCCAAGTGAGTGTGCGGCGGAGTCCAAAATCTAGGGTGAATGTCACCAGGCCATAAGTAGCAATGCATGTGTTGTTTGCAGCAAAGAGCTCATAGTCGGTCTTGTGTCGTCGTCCTGGGAGAAGTGACCGAGGGTAAACACATACATCAGCTCCAGTGTCCACAAGAAATTGCTGTTGTGAGACGCGATCTGTGACAAAGAGGCGGCGAGATGACTTGATAATGGGGTCACTTGCCACCATTAATGACTCCCCTGATCGTTTCCCTGTCGCTTGGGTTTGTATGTGCAGGGTGAGGTGCACCTATCAGCCTGGTCTCCAAAGCGCCTATGGTACCAGCAGATGTTGTCATGTTCTCGAGCTTGCCAGTCCTGGTTGCCAGAGCGTGATACTGAACGTGAACGAGGATGAGGGCTTGATCGTGGGTGGCGAGAACGACTCTCATGGCGAACTTCGGCTACAGCTGCAATTTCCTGCCATAGGGTATTTGCGATCTCTCCCATCTTGGCTGTCATCAGGATGGTGAGCCGCTCCATCATTGCCTCCATTGTGTTGGTAGCAATCACAGTCTCGGCTATGTTAGGTCTGGGGTTTGCCTCCAGAACGGCATCAGCCAGCACAGCTAGGGCATCCAAATCAGCATTTTGTTGTGTGGCCAGGATGGCTTGGGTGGAGGCTGGCAGGCGTGTTAGCCATAGTGGTTTCAGCACACTGTCGGGGACAACTGTACCAGCAAGGGCTCGGAGATGACGCAGGAATTGTGTTGGCTTCCGATCTCCTATCTCCTCATGCTCCAATAGCTGCCTGGTCTTCTGGTCTTGAGTTGCACTGAGGCGCTGGATCAGCTCTGTCTTAAGTCTTTCATATTTATCGGTGGTAGGCGGTCTGGTGAGAATATCCCGGACTTCAGCTGCATATTTGGCATCCAGGTTCCCGGCCACATAGCTGAACTTTGTATCATCAGAGGTAATTGCTGCCAAGGCGAATTGGTTTTCAATTTGGGCAAACCAAAGTTCTGGATCAGCTGGCCAGAACGGTGGGATTCGCACAGCAATGCGGTTGACAGACGCTGCGTCGTCGTTCACCATTGTATGTTAAGCGTATGAACCGATCGTACTTCAGTCCACGCACGGAATGACGTAACGCGGCGGAATGCGGCGGTCGCAATATCGAATACCGGACTGAACGGTTATGCGGTTACGCGGCGCGGAAGCGCGGTCTTACTTTGCGATAGCACTGTTACACTTTTAAACTGTTGAACGTCTATGATCACGTCGGGGTCACCACTGTGGGAGAAGGGAGGAACTCTATGCTAATGTTTGAAATAAAAGAAGGTGTAGCTAGTGGAACTGAATTTATTGAATTAATTAATAACTGACTCCAATTTAGATACTTAGTAATGTATAACTGAATTATCAATAAGTGAAATATCCAATTGAATTATAAATGAACAGATAAATATTAGTTTGCAATAAATAAAAAGGAATAGTGAATTTACAATAGATAATTGATCATAATAAATAAAAATAGATAAATTGATAAAAGTTAATAGATTGCAATAAATAAAAATAAATATTGAATTTGCAATAGATAATAGATTGTAATTGATAAAAATAAATAAATTGATAAAAGTTAATAGATTGCAATAAATAAAATGAATATTGAATTTGCAATAGATAATAGATTGTGATTAATAAAAATGGATAAATTGATAAAAGATAATAGATTTCAATAAATAAAAATGAATAATAAATCCACAAAAATGAATTAAGAAATTTGCCAGCAGCTATGAGAAGTTGGGTAGCTTGTGTAGGATAGGTGTTGCGACGAGGAGTGTCAGGTCGAGACTGAGGACATGGGAGACAACTAAAAGAAGAGAAAGTTATAAGGGGAGGAAGAGAGTGAGAGGGTATGAGGTGAAAGACAGAGAAAGAGTGAGTGTGAGTTGCAAGGTGATGGATAGCACTAAAAGGAATGTGATCAGACAATGGACTGGAAACAAGTGGAATTGACACAGGGGAAGTTGCAAGGGAGAAAACAAAGGAGGCTGCTGGCCTTCACAATATTATAAACACACACCAAACTGTTATGTTGGAATGTAAAGCACAAACACTGGAACACAAAATATTCACTAGAAACAACACTGCTTGCAAGCTCACACCACAATGGGAAGCTTTAACATGCGAGATATCCTTGAGAGAGCTGGTTGATGAACTCAACATGGGAATTTTTCATGGGTAGGGGTGAGTGTTAGTGGGAGGGAGATATATATTGAGTTCTAGATTGGATAATATGTTACAGTAGAAGAGTGTAGGAGACAGTTATTTATTGGGGGAGAATAGGGTGGTTCTGTTTTTTAGGGGTTTATTTGAGAGGTTGCACTGCGAACGAACGCTCAATGTAACTACAAACGAAATCGTTCTCAAGGTTTCACGCTGAATGAGATACGGTAAACGTATGTTGGTTTCAAGATACACGGTATTACTTCATAACTGTTTACAGCATTACGTTACAACAATAGGCTACAGTGTATATCTATCAAATACTTATACTTTACTCACTTCACTTCATATTACAGTTCATACAAAAAATATAGAGAAGTTATAAAGTGAAGATTTTGAGGTACACGGTACAGTATTACTTCATAGGTGTACATAACACTGAACATGCTATTATGTTACAACTGTGAAGTACGCTGTATTACTGTACAGTAAGGTATTACTATAATTATAATCATAGAGTATCTTCAACAGTATTTTCGAGAGAAATCGAATCATAGCTTGCATCTACTTTATTTACTTGGGAATCAGTTATTCGATATGTAAAACCTTTGAATTGAACAGATGACTCTTAATTTTTTCAAATTCTATATTCATAAAAATCATCCTTGTTTGCTGCGTAAAAGCGCTTACTAACTTGACGTATACATTTATGATTCAATGTATACTGGTCAAGGTTCACGTTATTCAAGCACTTATCGGCTTGGATATACAGTATTATTAATTTTATTATACATGATCTTTATAGGTTTGATGAGCAATCGTTGATCATTTTTAAGATGAGCGAGAATGTCTAATTTGTAAAATCAACCCGGAACCCACACTGACTGACAGTTACGAAATTAAAACGGTAACACGCTATTATTGCCAGCGAAAGCAACTTACTTTCGTGACAGTGTGCAGAGGGCCTTTTTGAAGTTATCATGATTGCGGTGCACACAAATTGAAAACCGTGTAGTGTGTGGGGGCCTCTCCAAAATCCCCCCATTGGGGCGAAGGTTCAAAGGAAACGATGAAATTTCCGGAATTCACGGCTGGAAATTGATATGTTTGGGTGTTGCTCCACCCTTTCCCAAGGGTAGTTTTTGGGGTGAGGGGTGGTGGAGAATCCCCAATGTCACATGTTAAGCGTTGGTTGGTGGGGAAGGGGGGGTATTTGAGAGGGGTTTGGATGTTTTGTGTCGTATTGGGAATTTTGTTGGAAGAGAACTATTTTGGGAACGGGAACCAGTATTGGGATTTTGTGAGGGGTAGCCTACTATCATAGAACTTGACTCAAAACTTCAAAACTCTACATCTAAAACTTTGGTAATACGTGATATGAATAGGCTATAATATGAGCTCATTATTGTATACATGAATTTCCATCATCAGAAATTTGCCTTCAATCTTTTTATAAATCTATAAGTTGAATGTATATGATCAAATTTACCATTCAAATCAATAAAATATATGTATATTAAATCTAGTCAAATATGATGTATTATATCAGATTCCCGTATAAGGTTCTGTAATAAAACATCGTATTAATTGAGAGAATCACAGTGCAAAAATTGAATGTAGGTGTGAGAATAATAAAATTTATAATAGTATTTCTTAATTTGGCAGATAGCGAATGACTTCCATTTAACGTTTCTTTGGTAACGGGTTATGTTCGGTTGATCTATTTTTTAAACATGTTTCATACATGTTTACATATACTGTAGTATATTCAGTATATTCAGTATACATAATATGTATAGTAGTTTTTTATTTGAAAGAAATTGAACATAACATCACCCGTTACCATAGAAACGTTTAATGAAAGTCATTTGCCATCCACCAATTAAAAAAAGCACTATACTGAAAAATATCATATGAAAGAGCGTCCAAATATAATACCGTATAAAAGATCGTTGAACTAGAAACAAAACAGAGTAGGCTACATAGTCTGTCAATGAATCATAAATCAGTAATAATCATTGTTTGTGACTCTTTTGATTGTCCAAAAACGTTATTATTAATTGTTATATATTATAATTAAAAACTTCTGGCGCATTCCTTTCTACTGTGCTTCCACCATTGCTAGATTTCATGTGAAATCTAGAGGATACTCACACTGATAGGAGTCTCTTGCAATGTTACTGTACTCCCAAACGATACAGTACTAAGCAAGCAAACAGCGCTTTGCGCTGCACGTGGTAAACTTGAATGAAATGCAACTTGACTAACAAAAAAATTCATAAATTCAACTGATAATCTTCTATAAACCTTCAAAAATTGGAATGAAATTCAACTTGACCAAGTATCAGAGTAGCACTGTAGTAGCTTTATTTGGTGTGTGGAAAGGCACATTAAATTAGTGATTGAGTTCCACAGCAGTTGCTGATTAGGGATAACGATTGACTGGTGATTGATTGATTGATTATTGAAACGGGGGAGGGGGAGAGGGTTGCTAGGAGGGAGGATGTTGGGGGGGGGAGGGGGTCGATCAAACGGATTTAGCCAGTGCGGTGTTTCTCGTTGCAGGTCACACGAATGATTGGTCAAAGAGAGAACGAAAACGAAATGAAGGTGAGATTGAGGGGGAGAAGAAGAACGAAAACGATACTGAAAGAAAGTGTAATTGAACAAGGAGTAGAGAGACAAGAAATACAAGAGAAAGTGAGAGATGTCTGATGAGTATACACAAGCTTACATGAAACTAAAATGGAGAGAGCAGAATTCTACAACAGATAGAGGGAAATAAAGGAAGGGAACAGCAAGGAAGGGGAGTAAGAGAATAGGGAGTAAAGAGAGGAGAAACACGAGAGAAATGAAGAGATGTCGAATAAAATCGTAAGCTTTGCTGTTTACATTGAAATGAAAAGAGTAGAAACCTTACTCCAAATAGAGAATACAGGGATATAAAATAGAAGATGAACAAAGAAAGAGAGTAATACAGTGCAGGTGAACAGGGAGTAAAGAGAAATAGATACAAGAGAAACGAAAAGATATCAAATGAATAAAAAAAAAGAAACTCTGATGATGTTTACTTTATTGGAATAGAGACCTTAAATAGAGAAGAAGTAGAAGAGAAAGGATGTGGACGATGAATACAAGGGAAGGTGGAACTCCTGATGATGTTTATATGAAACAGAATGGAAAGAACAGAGATCTCACAAAAAATAGGAGAATGCAAAAGAAGAGAAAAACAACGAAAGAGATCCTTAAATAGAGAAGAAATAGAAGAGAAAGGATGTGGCCGATGAATACAAGGAAAGGTGGAACTCCTGATGATGTTTATATGGAACGGAATGGAAAGAACAGAGATCTTACGAAAAATAGGAGAATGCAAAAGAAGAGAAGAACAACGAAAGAGATCAAAAGCAGTGAGGGGGGGGCAGTGAGTTGAGAGAGAAGAAATAGAAGAGAAACTGAGAGATGACCGATGAATGCAAACAAAGCAGGGAGTCTGATGATGTTTACATGCGATGTGACAGTGGAGAGAGCAGATGAAATCCAACACAGCTGGCGGAGGTTTTGGTTACCGCGGCAATTGGAAGTATAGCAGAGCAGAGTTGGCGGGGTTTGAGTGATTGGCAGCTGGACTGGAATTTGGAACGGGCCAGTTTGACAGCTAGTGGAGCATCACACGGGTTTAGTAAGAGCTGGTGCTACTCAACAATGACGCACCGGAGGGGTGGTGGAGAGGAAGAGTTGACGGGGGAGAGTAGGAGGAGGAAGCGGAGGAGGAGGAGGAGGAGGAGGAGGAGGATGAGGAGGGTGGAAGAGTAGAAGGGATGGTGGGGAATAATGATGTAGGAGAAGAGGGGGATGGTGGGAGAATGGCGAGGAAAGAAAAGGGTGACGGTGGTGGTGGCAAAAGAGAATGGAGGTGGAAGGGAAGGAGTAGGAGGAGGAGGAGGAGTAGGAGGAGGAGGAGGAGTAGGGCTCCTGATGAGTAGGAGGAGGAGGAGGAGGTGGAGGAGGGGGAGGAGGTGGAAGTAGTAGATGGGGAGGAAGTGAAGGAGAATGAAGAATGGGAGGAGGAGGAAGTAGTAGATGGGAAGGATGTGAAGGAGAATGGAAGAATAGGAGGAGGAGGAGGAGGAGGAAGTAGTAGATGGGGGATGTGAAGGAGAATGAAGAATAGTGGGCGGAGGAGGATGAGGACGGAAAGGAGGAGGAGGAGGAGGAAGTAGTAGATGGGGAGGATGTGAAGGAGAATGAAAAATAGGAGGAGGAGGAGGAGGAAGTAGTAGATGGGGAGGATGTGAAGGAGAATGAAAAATAGGAGAAGGAGTAGGAGGAGGAGAAGCAGGAATAGGAGGAGGAGGAGGAGAATAGGAGGAGGAGGAGGAGGAGGTTGTGGTGAGAAGGAAGTGGAGGATCAGGAGTAGGAGGAAGCAGATGATGAGGATGTGAAGGAGAATGAAGAATAGGGGAGGAGGGAGGAGGAGGAGGAGGAGGAGGAGGAGGAGGAGGAGGAGAAGTAGAAAGGAGGAGGAGCAGTATGATGATGAGGAAGGGCTTGGGAAGGGAAAAGAGGACTCGTTGGAGAAGAAGAGGGAGTAATACTGTATTTGAAATGGGAGGAGGAAGCCGAAAAATAGCATAGTATAGAACGTAGAATAGAAAAGGAATTATTTGTTCTTTTGAATTTATTCTTTGGGAAGAGAGGGGAGGTTAGATAAGATCAGATTATTATTCAGTTATCTGGATTACAATATACAGTGCGTTCATTACGTCATAAAAAGTTTTGAATCTTGTTTTTTATTTGATATATTTATTTGTTATTGCTTCAACTCTCATAGATACTTGAAAATACTACTAATACTGTATATACTTTTTGAACATTTTATGTGTATTAAGACATAACATATTTTGTTCAAAATGACTGCGTTGTTAATTGATACAAGTGAATTCATTTTACCACGTTTGTAAACACTTCGTGGCCTATATTAAATAGTATTGGTAATCTCTGTTTTAAAGTTCATTTTCAGTTCATTCAGTGTATGAGACCAATTTTTTTAAACCCCTTCTTCAAGATAGACCCACATTCTATTTGACCAAGGTTGGTGAAACCCGGCATAAAAGATATAATTGTGAATTCCACTGTTTTATTATTTTCAGCACTGGACCGCTTAATCGGGAAACCGGGGAGGCCATAACCCATAACCTGCTCTTGGGAAAACAAAATGACGTAAGCCATCGATGAAGAGGAGAGAAGAAAAAAAAGTAAAATCTGCGTAATGACATGCAAGCAGAAGTTGCGTAGGGTGAACGACCTCTCCACAGTCTACAGTCTACAGCCAGTGAGTGAATAGCAAGGAAGATGACTACTGGCTGAAGCTAGTTGTGCGGTGGTGAGGGTAGAGGTCATTGACCGCGCACTCCACTCCACTCAACTTGACCTACTAACGCCACATCAACAGCTGATCGCTCGCTACTACTACCACAGACAACACTATGAACTCCTGACACAGAATGAACATGGATGTTTCAAAGACTCAAAGACACAAAGTTAGTTGAAAAGAGTTCATGAATATTATTACCATATTCTATTTCACTCGAAATCATTATAATATGAAGAATATTCAAATCGAATCTTCTGAAACCCGTGTAGAACTTTCAGCTTCTAAGCTCTATCTATGGAGAATTCAACATACCAAACTCATAACATAACATTTCATTCAATAGCAGAACATTTTATGCCAACAGATAGTGCTAAAGCAAACAATTTGAGGTTTTTATCAGATATTATCTCACATATACAAATAGATCCTGCAAAACTATGATTCTTTATCAATCTTTTGGAGCAATCTTTTGGATTTTGACACATCAAAATCAGTCCACTCCATTTTCTCCATGAACTTTTCAATGTCGGACACAAAATTCTTTCCATACATAAAGTTACGAAGCTTCAGGGAATCATCGATTGTTATTTTTTTCTTACATAAGATCTAGTATCTCATTTCTCGCTCCCCATCCAGTAATTATTTTGATTTTTGATTGATTTTTTGATTTCGAAACTTCTTCATTGCTCATCAAATACATACAAACATAACAAACACCAATTAAACAATGAATATTCATGAATTTTTCATAAAACATATTTTCTAGTAGAAACTCATAGTATTCAACAGAAATGAAAATTTATTCAAATGTTTGGGATGAAATTCATAAGAAAATAGGTCACAAAACTAACCCATTGATAGGTTACTATTAATACAGTCCTCGACTTGTTTCATCAAACCTAGTATATAGATTAAGAATAGGAAAACATAAAAAATTGAAGTTTTTTCTCAATCATCATAATTATACGTAGTAAAAGATATATTATTCATTTCAATGCTTGAAGTAAAGTGCATGGGAAAACAGGTTGACAAATCTATCACATCATTGATAGGTTGCTATGCATACAGTCCTAGACTTGAACAAACTTTAATCTATCGCGCCCAATATATGGCGGGCGAACAGGCAATCAGCTGAAGCGACACTAGAGCAATCTAGAGTGTGTACACACGGCGGCTAGAGCGGTCTAGAGCGAGGAGAGCAAGCAACACCTACGGCGAGAGACTGACGATCACAAATATTTGTCAGGCAAATGATGTTTAGACAAAAGCTGAGCCACACGCCACACCAGGTGGAACAGTGATGGATGGGACCCAGAGAGAGAGAGAGAGAGATAGAGAAGGAGGGTGAGAGAGAGAGTGAGAGGGGTGAATTATTTAGATAGAGAGTGATGGTTTAGAAAGAGTTAGGGAGGAAGAGTGAGTGTGAGAGAGAGATAATGAGAGGAAGAGTGAGGGGATAAGACAGTGTGTGTGAGATAGAGATAGAGTGAGGGATAGGAAGCGAGAGAAAGTGTGTGAGTGAAGTAATGGGACAAGAAGAAGGAGAATAACTACTCAAGAAAGGGAGGAAAGGGAACAAGATAATACAGAAAGGAAGGTTGGAGGAAGATGATACGAAGAATAGACTAAATGTTAGAATAATAATGAAAAAAATATAGAGAAAGAGAAGATGATAAGGGAGACAGGTAGAGAGGATGGAGAAAAAGGGGTGTGGTGTAAAAAAGCGATTGAATAATTTGATGTATTCATATGAATTAGAAATATATCAGCTTTTATATTTTAGTTCTAGATTGTAATGGTAGAATATGCAACTAATCATTCGACAATTTAACATGAACAAATAAATTATTCAGTGTGGAAAATGGAAAGCCGAATGATATAAATTGTGAGTGCAATGCGAGGAAGGAGTGGTACAGAAAATGAATAATTATGAAGAAGACCAAAGACGTAACGGACAAGGGGAAAAATGGAATAATAACGTAGAGCAGGAGGAAAAGATGATGGAGGGGGTTGGTGGAACACGGAAATGAGAAGGGAAAAACATTAAAATAATGAGGAGAATGGAAAGAAGTGGATGAAGATTGAAGTGAGAGATAAATGAAGAAGAATAGGGAGAAGTAGGGGGAGCAGCAGAAGGAGAAGTAAAGACCAAGGAGATCAAGGAGAGGAGGAACAAGAAGATCAGGCACAATGAGAAGAAGAATAAGAAGAAGAACAAGAGGAAGAGGAAGAGGAAGAAGGATAAGGAGAAGGAGAAAAGAATAAGAAAAGAAGAATAATTAGAATAAGGATAAGAAGAAGAAGAAGAAGAAGAAGAAGAAGAAGAAGAAGAAAAGAAGAAGAAGAAGAAGAAGAAGAAGAAGAAAAGGAGAAGGAGAAAAAGAGAAAGAGAGAAAGAGAGAAAGAATAAGAAGGAGCATTAAGAAGATGAAGCAGGAGGAAGAAGAAGATGAAGAAGAAGAAGAAGAAGAAGAGGTGGAAGTCAGTAGGCCGTTAATAGTGTTTGCACAGCAGAATTGGTAGGACGGGCCGGATAAGTAAGTATGTTAATAACCGCAGGAAAGGGTGAGTCGTGATGCCAAACCAATGGTGTGGATTGGTGAAACTGTAATAAAACTGGAAAAGAAAGATTATCCTATGAAGTATAATTTGCAATTAAGGGCTGTTTGTACAGAATAAAAAACGAATCGAATTGTATCAAGATTATTTCTACTCTAGGACGTAAAATCAAATAGAGAATAGAAGTACGTACTTCTCTGGACTTAGTCTACTGTGGTATCAATATTTCTGTACACAAAAAAATTTCGAAGCTCACTACTCAAAAAAGGATATACTGTACTGTTATCCAAACACGCTGCTGCATCAATTAACGCCTAGATACTACAGTAGACTAGAGAGTATAGAATTCTATTCTCTCTGACTACGACAGGCAAATAAATAATAATTTTTACAATTTTTTTAATTATTCAAGTAAGTGAGAAAATTTCGTAATGTAACCGAGTGGTTGGGGAAAGAGAATTGAAAATCAGGAGGAGAAGATGGAGGAGGAGGAGGATTAGGAGAAGGAGGAGGAGGAGGAGGAGGGAGGAGGAGGAGGAGGAGGAGAAAAAGAAAAAGAAGAAAATGTGACATATGAGTGAAACATTATTGAACGAGCGTAGCGAGTTCATCCTTTTTACTTGAGGCCGTTTTTATGTTTGTATATATTCGACGATAACTTTAGAACGCTTTCATCAATCAACTTTGAATTTCAAACACATATTCTTGGAACATTTATACAGATCAAGTTCCTTGGCTAATAGAATTAACCGTCTTCTTCACCCTTTTCAAGACAAGAAAAGAATAGCAAGGGAAATATGGATTGCCAATGTTAGGCAGGAGATGGAAAGTTGGGGATTGCAAGAGGAGGACTGGAGGGATAAGGAGTGATGGCGCAAGGGATGTGAGAAGAGACTCTAAAGTTGCAAAACGTGCTAAAAAAAAGAATAGCTTCTCAATATCACTATATATTATATTCTCATACTCCATATATATGCGGGCGGTCAGTATGGGGAATTTAATGATGGAATTCAATCAAATGGAATATGAGAAGACAGAGGCGGTGGCTAGTCTTTGAGAACGATAATTACATTTCATAAATGAACTTCACACGCAGTAAATCAGTCAGAGGCGAAGAAAATTAGTAACACAACATACCGAATTATAATTTCATAAATTGGATCGCACTTTATCCTCACAGATCATCCACACTCGATAAGAGTTTGCGGGGGTGTAGCCCCTAATTGCCATGCATTAAAATCGTGTCACGCAATCCCTATGTCCACACTGGGTCGATTTTTGTGTGCTGCACAGCATGCGGCTAGTGCTTAAGCATATGCAGCATGCTTGATTCGCACGCAAAATCGACCAAGTGTGGACATGGGGTATCTATGAAGTGCAATCACGTGAAGAGATTATCTTTGCCCAGCGGCTAGGTAGCCTAATTCTATACTTTGGCGTAGGTCAGGAAATTGCATGCAGTTGCATCTAAATTGAGCCAAGGGTCAAGAATGAAATTGAGGAGGAGGTACTGGATTTTTATCGTCCTAAAAGTTTTACAAGTTTCATAAAAAGAAGAAACCTCCTCCTGTCTAACATATTTGCATCATAAATTGAGCAAATTTCACAATAGGACATCATGCTAAGTATATATGCCTATATAGATGATGATGTATGTGTGGTATGGAAAGATAATTGGATCTTTAGAGATTTTTTACTACACAAAGATACATTAAACACATTTCCCACGTTGGAAATCATTGATCAAGTATAGCTAGTTCATTTTGCTAAGGGACCGTGATTGACAGTAAATGTCATTGTTATTGCTTTCAATGCATTGTTACAAATATTGAAAAGGTATGAAAAAAGTATTCATCTTGATTATTATCCCAACAATATATTGATTACATTGTTAGAGAGAAGCTCTTCTACAATAAGAACATTGTAAAAAAGTATTTATTTATTTATTTATTGATCGAGTACAAAATATAACTCATAGGATGAAAACACAGACAGGGGAATGACATTGACTTTGAATGACATCAAATCCAGTTGCTTTAGCAAAACGAAATAGTTATACTTGATTAACTGATATTCACGTTCCTTTTTTTCATATATTACTGAATAATTATAAAGGCGTGGTTTTCTATGCCACATTCAAGTACTAGCCAATCGGAGGTCAGTATTGACAGCAACAGCCGACCAATAGGATTACGAGAATTTTAAAATGGCTGCCTGCACGCCTGAAGATGAAATGACGGATGGCGGCCATCTTAAATTTAACCTGTAACGAATGAAACGTCAACTATCACTCATTTACTTGCAGTAACCGACCAATAGGATTGCGATAATTTTAAAATGGTTGCCTGCTCGCTTCGAAGTTTGAAATAAAATTGAGGAGGGCAGCCATTTCTAAATTGAAGCTAAAAACTTAACCACCTACTTTTCCCGCCATCTCCTACATTCAGTTCCTACTTCTCTTTTTTCTCACCGTCTTCTCTTCATATTTCCTTCATATTCAATATTTAGTAGCATAATACCTTCTTTCTCAGTTTATTCGAACTGTTTCGGCTAGACCTCGACATGTTTATTCATGATTTTATTACGAAGATGTATTATATAATACAAAATATATTTTATATGATATCTTTATATTATATTGTATTGCTCTAGTTATGAAAAAAGTTTGAATTTTTGTGGATATGGGTGAGAATAAGGCTTTTCAGTTTCACCCATATCTGGAAAATAAATCGCTCATTAATTCATTGTCTTTGTTCTATTTGTATAAGAATGTCAACTTCGTGTTGTGATTATTTTTGATGAATGAACTTAGGTTGATTCATTCATTCACCTTCAACCCATGAAAGGTTCCCTGAAAAGACCAGTTCACAGTCAAGCCAAGATACCAAATAGTGTACTCACATTGCATGCGACGACTGGTCGATCACTTTGCTCAGGCAGCGATGTGACCTGACCCGGCTTGTAATGTTCCCAACTCCTGAGGTACAAGTCGCCCGTGTAAACCAGTCTTTGCCTCTTCTGGCCGCAGCATATCATGTGCCACCTATTAAAAAAAAGAAAAAAGATAATTTTTTAAAAAAAGTGAAAAATTGAATCAATTAAACTTGATACGATCTACCGTGAATTTAGCAGTACATGGACTCGGAAAGTAGAATTTTTTAATTTGGCGGATGAATCAGCTGTTTACAAATGGGAACAAAAATATAAGGAGTCTCTCATCAATCATTCGCCATCCGCGAATAAAATTCGCGAGTTTAGTAGTGAGGCTACATTTATGCATGCGATTTCGTACGGAAGTTTGTATTATGGATAATATCTGTTTCATACTACATTCAACTTGTTATTTTACTATAATTTGATAAAACAGACTCTAATACACTTTAAATTGCATTATAGCTGGACAGGACCACCGTTTGTTATAATGTAGTTTTAATTGGGCTTTTTGGGATGGAATATGGAGTAACGAAACTTTGAAAAAGATTCGTACTTGGCCGATTTTGTGTATTTTTTATTCAATTTGTATGAAAATTGAGAGGGAAAAATGTATTGCCCCTTTAGAGTGATTATTGGGGGGGCAGAAAGTACCTTTCCCCCCCAAAGTCGGAGCCACTGCTATAGAATACTCGTTAAAGTTTTTAAAGATTGTGATTAGTTTTTGAAATATAAGCATGAGCGTAAGCATTTACAATGTAATATTATATTCTGTAGATGTAATAGAATGAAAAAAAATAAATAACATAAAATTTGGCAACTTTCAAATTTATACGTGGAAGTCAGCTTGACATAATATTCATGAATAAGCTTGGACCGAATGAATGTTAAATTTCTGATTGAAACTGTATTGGAGGAATGCGTTGTTCAATTGCTGGATTGTAATTTATAGTTCAAATGAATGGGTAGAAAAATGGATGAGGGGATAGAAAAAAAAATATTAAATTATTTCATCATTGTATAGTTACCTGAGTAATAGCTGATGTAATCTAGCTTTGGGTCCTTTCGACCTCACGGCTCTTGCCAGTCCCAGAAACGAAGTTCGATGACTATTCTGCAACCTCAGCGCTTCTTCGTAATACTTTTGAGCTTCTGCTATTCTATCTGTAACAGAGGGGAATTCAATTCAGTTCTCAGATCATTTAGTTCAATCTCCAAGACTATACTTTCAATACCTACTGTTTGAATTTGAAGATTCAATGAGATTAACCTGAGACGATCATAGAAAAGCTCATAGACATAAAAAATATAAACGATTAAATTGATTTACGATGACAAATTCACACTGATCAAGGTAAAACTCAAGTCCAATGTCTGGTAGCATGTGTCAATTATAGTCATTATGTTAACATGCATTAAACATCGTAAAACAAAAATCTCAAATTTCAAGATTGAGTACAGCTTTTCAAGGCGATTCGATTGAATTGACTCAAATTATATTAGTATGTGTTTTCACTAATTTTTTTTTTTCAATTGATCCTGTACATTGCTAGTATTAAACCAATTTAGCACAGGAATAGAATTTTTGCAACTTAGGCCAATTACAAATATCAATGAGGAACATAGGAACATAAGGAACAAAGGAACCTAAGGAACATAGGGATATAAGGAACATAAGGAACATAGAATTAAAGAATTTTATATATTTATAAAACGCCTGCTGACAGAGTGAGCAAAATTTTCCAAGAAACGGTTGGACGAAATAACATAGAATACAAAGTAAAAGTAATAGTACAGTGCTGTATTGTTCTTGGAATTCAATTATGTAAATTTATTGCAAGGATTCGATAAAAATTCATTGAAATAAAAACATTTCTTGATTGACCAAAGTAGACTTGACTTATAAGTGAATGAACATTGTGAAATATTATTGTACAGAATGAACTCGTAACCTTGTAATGTATTCAAGAATTCAATTACAATAAATTTCAGTGATAAGGCAACATTATGAAGATACAATTGACCACATAGAAGGGTTTTCAACAGCATTTTCACCTTAAAACTTCATCTCACATTTTCTTTTTATCATACTTTACGATCCTGCATACACTACCATTCAAGCTTCCTAACATGAATAAAGAGGAAATAGAGGAGTAGGGTGGGGGAGAAAGGTGAAGAATGAAAGAGTTGGAAGAAAAACTTGTGGTTAATAGAAAGAATAGGGAGGAAAGACTGGAAAGGAAAAGAAGAAGGAGAAGAAGAAGAAGAAGAAGAAGAAGAAGAAGAAGAAGAAGAAGAAGAAGAAGAAGAAGAAGAAGAAGAAGAAGGAGAGAGAAAGAAGAAGGAAAGAAGAAGAAGAGAGAAAGAAGAAGAAGAAGAAGAAGAAGAAGAAGATGAAGAAGAAGAAGGAGAGAAAGAAGAAGAAGAAGAAGAATAAGAAAGAAAGAAGAAGAAGAAGAAGAAGAAGAAGAAAAGAAGAAAGAGTAGGAGAAGAAGAGGTAGGAGAAGAATAAGAAAGAGAAGAAGAAAAAGGTGAAGAAGATGAAGATGAACAAGAAGAGAACGATGGAAAAAGGAAAAGAATAGGCTACTTTCAACTTTTTCGCACCTCGCTCCAAGCAGCGCATAGCGTAGTCGGTCATAAGTAATAAAAAGCCGAATATTAAAATGTGGGAAAGTGCAGACGCGTAAAGAACTAGACAATACATTATCTTATAAGCAAGCTAGAGGGTGGGAAGGTGTTGAGTTAGAGGCGCAAGGAAAAAAGGAAGTGAGTACCTTAGGAGATGCAGAAGGACAAGAAGGTGGTGAGGGAGGAGGAGAAGGGGAAGAAAGAGGAGAAGGAGGATAAGGAGAAGGTGGAAAAGGAGAAGAGGGTGTAGAAAAGGAGGAAAGGTAAGTAATAAGGATGGAATCAGAGAAGTCCAACGTGGAAAAACGAAGAATAATGAATGAGACGTGAGGAGGAAGATTGGATGTAAAGGTAAAACAGAAGATTAAGAAGAATAAAGAAGATAGAGCTGTAAAGCAATAAGGGAATATAGACAGTCACTGAAGACAAAGGAGAATATGGACTGGGAAAGAGAAAATGAAGAGTTTAAAAAGAAACCGGTTGAAGAGAAATGAGGAAGCTACAGAATTTAGTGAAAAAAAGAAAAATTTTACTAGAAGAGTAACGAGTTGGAAAGGTATAAGAAAAATGGGAAATAAAAAAGAAGATGAATATAATAAGATGAGGAGGCTGTGAAGAGCAGAGAAGGATGGAGAGGATTGAGATGATGGAAGAAAGAGACAAAAGAGAAAATAAGAAGAAATGAAACAAAATATTCCAAAAGATGAATTTGAAATAGATAAAGTTCTAGGAAAGAGAAAAGAAAATTACTAGTGAAACAAACTGGGATTTTTCCATTGGGTTGGGCTTTGTAACCCTTAGCCACCGCGACCGCTATTCGATCTTTGTGGCATCCCCTCTTGGCTTATGCCATGTTCCATAATCCAAGGCCAGAGCAGAATTTACTCAGGGCCTTGAAGTCCAGTTCTCTTGCCTCCTCTGGTAGGAGGGTTGCCTTCCAAGAAGTCTCCTCCTCATTTGCAAGAGTGTTGGACACTCCAGCAGCAAATGTGCTGCTGATTTCAGCTATGGACCCACCCTTCCAAAGCTGTTCAACTTCTATCAGGGATGGGCTTGCACACTCCTCAGATTCCATTGCGAATCTTCAGTTGTAGTGCCTTCCTCTGCATGTTCTGTTTCCAGACAGTTTTGATTTAGCAATAATTCTGAAACCTGTTCCCCACGAGTAGCTGGAGACTTGTTCAGTCACCCTGGGCAGAGCTCCGCGTTCACCCAGGGAAGGCTTCTTGAAACTGGAGGTCGCCTGGTATCCAGAGTTCGCATACTCATGTCAGGCACTCCCCTGACCATGCAGCCGTCGGCGTATGCTGTTCCACCATATATTGGCTTGGCTTGCGCAGTTGATGCTTCAGGTGTTCCTACTTGAACACCCTACTTAAGCTGGGACGCAACGGTGTTAGTTGCCAACCAGCCTACATCTACCACTTGCATCAGGAACCCGGAAGATTGCCACACCCCGGACAGAATAAATTCTGCCCCCCTGCGGGGAAACTGGGATTTAGAACTGATCATGAAGACCATGAAAACGAACATAGAAGAAGAAGAACAAGAAGACAAAGAGGAAACAGAAAGTAGAATAGGGAGAAGAAGAGTGAGAAAAACAGGAAGTAATTCAAAGTTCAATTTCCGGAAAGAGCCACCCTATGTGTAAAGAATGAGTGCAACATATTTTTTCGCACACGATACCCAGAAGAAAAATGAAATAGAAAGGAAAGAATACGGTGAGAGAGAAAGAGAGCGAAGAGAGTTGTGGTTTCACAAAATATTAAGCTTTCAGCAACATTCATTCATTTTTCCCCTTCGACTAACAATTTGACCTTTTGCAACAAGAAGGAGCGGCAAGGATTCTTCTTTCAACACAGATTCACTCCCCTTTCAAATTTCCATTTGCGAATGAATACACCCATCATATTTATTTAACATTGCTGTAGTTCTATTCGTATGAATGCATATTCATCATATATTTTCAGCGTGTATCACATCAGTGTATGGTGGATTTGTAGAAGCATAATAGACCAAGTGGAAGGTATCAGAATCAAGCATAATGGAAGCCTTCTTAAACTCCTTACTACTCTTCTTATCCTTAATCCTGTCCTTTTTCCATCTCTATCTTCTTTTTCTTCTTGTTCTTGTTCTTCTTCTGCTTCTCCTTTTCTTCTTTTTTCTTCTTCTTCTTCTTCTTCTCCTTCTTCTTCTTCTTCTTCTTCTTCTTCTTCTTCTTTCTTCTTCTTCTTCTTCTTCTTCTTCTTTCTTCTTCTTTTTCTTCTTCTTCTTCTTCTTCTTCTTCTTCTTCTTTTTCTTCTTGTTCTTCTTCTTCTTCTTCTTCTTCTTCTTCTTCTTCTTCTTCTTCTTCTTCTGCTTTTTTAGCCTCCATCTTCTCCCTTTGTTTTTACCTCTTGATCTCCTAAATCTTTTTACTCCTTCCCATCATTCTGTGTGCCTCCACCATTCTTTATTCTGTTCTTCTTTCTATCCTTCTTCGAATTCTCACATCCTCTTTCTCTAGCCTTCATCCTCTTCCAGCTCACTGAAATCTTCTCATTTCTTCTAATTCTCGATTTACCTCTTCTTCCTATTTATTATTATTCTTCCTGCTCTTTTCCTACTCCACTCATTATCATTTTGACTGTAATCATCTTCATTCTCAAAAACATGTCTCTCTTACTCAACTTATTCTTTCATCTCTTGTCCTTTTCTCTCCCTTATCATCCTTCATGTTTTTCCTTTTTCTTTTCTTCTTATATTCGTATTTTTCTACACGTATTTACTTCTACTATACGTCTCTTAAAATTTTCCTTTTCCACCTCCTCCTCTTCACCTCCTCCTCCCACTTCTACCTATATTCTTCATCTGCTCGGCTCTCTTGACAAAGCCCCCAAGTGAGTGAAGTCCCCCACTAAGTCAGCAGGCTAAGCGCGCGCGCTTTAAAAAGGCTGGAGATGCTTTTTGAATAGTGGCTTAGGTTAGGTGAGGTTAGGTTGGTGTATACAGTGTGCTCCAAATATTCCAAGCACACGCTAAGAAGCCTTATTCAGACCCATGTCTTCCTCCTCCTCCTCCTCCTACTCCTTATTCATCCATACTCTCCTTCTTCCCATACTATGTCTATTGTCCAGAAAAGTGATGCTAAGAAGGCACAGGATGAGTAGAGACTTCTCAGAAAGTCCATTACTGAACCATCTTTCAGTTGTAACAGAGCAGACTATCAATCCATTTTCTCTTCTTCTTCTTCTTCTTCTTCTTCTTCTTGCTTCTTCTTCTTCTTCTTCTTCTTCCTCTTCTTCTCCTCTCTTCTTCTTCTTCTTCTTCTTCTTCTTTCTTCTTCTTCTTATCCATATGTTCTTCGTCCTTCTTCTCTTATTATTCTCCTTCTTCTCCTCCTCCTCCTTCATCTCCTTCTTCTTCTCCACCTCTTTCTCTTCCTCTAAAATCATCTTCTTCTTCTTCTCTGATATTCTTCTTCTTCTTCTCCTTCCTCCTCCTCCTCCAACTCCTCCTCAACTCCTCCTCCCACTCTCCTCCTCCTCCTCCTCCTCCTCCACCTCCCTACTCCTCCACCCCCCCCTCCTACCCCTCCACCCCCCCCTCCATCTCCCTCTTCTCCCCCATCCTTTTTTCTCAATCATTATCTGCTCCTTCTCTCCAATATTCTCTCACTATAGGTTCTTTCTTCTAATAACTTCTAATGGCGGAAGATGAAAGTTGAAAAAAGTTACAGTCATTCCCCAGATCCCAGGGCACGTTTCATGAATAATATCTGGAAATCCATTAATACAGGTGAATATTTTGATTTTGAAAGGCGTATCTCATAATAAATCGTATAGTAGCCTATCCTGGAGTACCCGAAACATGATGAATGGGAATGGGATGGATGAGTAGCAACTATCAATTTCAATCCAAAAAGAGAATTCATGACAAATGAGAACAAATCTTCTCTGATTATAGAAACAAAAATGGATATCCTGGCGATAATGAGCAAGAATCGTTCATGTTGAAAAGTATTCATGGGATAAGACGATTAGTCAACCAGAGCAGTGAATAGGAAATCCATTTGCAGTCACATTTTTATGACTTATGCCAGAGATATGACTCATGCTCCTTTCCTGTGCTTATGCATGACAGCTGTGTACTAATGGAAAGCATTGGAACTGTCATAAGCCACTTACGTTGCCATTAGTTTGAGTTCTGCTATTCAAAACATCTTGGAAATAGAATGATGGAGAGTTTCTTTCAGCCAAACTCAGCATGAAAGGCATAGTGCTACAATATCGGGCTATTGAAATAAAATTGATAGTGGAGACTAGACTGTTTTAAAAAGATTGCCCGTGAAAGAATTCAAAAACAAGTTTAATACAACATTGAATGAGAATGCAGTGAAGACTAGTAGAAGATAAAGAAGAGAGAAAGAAAAGAAGAGAAGAAGAAGAAGAAGAAAGAAGAAGAAGAAGAAGAAGAAGAAGAAGAAGGAAGGAGAAGAAAGAAGAGAAAGAAGAAGAAGAAGAAAGAGAAGAGAAGAAAACAGAAGAAGAAGAAGAAGAAGAAGTAGGAAGAAGAAGAAGAGGAGAAGAAGAAGAAGGAGGAAGAAGAAGGAGGAGAAAAAGAAGGAGGGAAGAAGAAGAAGAAGGAGGAAGGAAGGAGACAGAAGAAGAAGAAGAAGAAGAGGAAGGAAAGAAGAAGAAGAAGAAGAAGGAAGAAGAAGAAGGAAGGAAGGAAGGAAGAAGAAGAAGAAGGAAGAAGAAGAGAAGAAGAAGAAGAAGAAGAAGAGAAGAAGAAGAAGAAGAAGAAGAAGAAGGAAGAAGAGGAAGAAGAAGAAGAAGAGAGGAGAAGAAGAAGAAGAAGAGGGAAGAAGAAGAAGAAGGAAGAAGAAGGAGAAGAAGAAGAAGAAGAAGAAGAAGAAGGTGAGGTGAAGAGAAGAAGAAGAAGAAGAAGAAGAAGAAGAAGAAGAAGAAGAAGAAGAAGAAGAAGAAGAAGAAGAAGAAGAAGAAGAAGAAGAAGAAGAGAAGAAGAAGAAGATGTGAGAAGAGAAGAAGAAGAAGAAGAAGAAGAAGAAGAAGAAGGAGAAGAAAGAAGAAGAAGAAAGAAGAAGAAGAAGAAGAAAGAGGAAGAGAAGAGGAAGTGGAAGAAGGAAGAAGAAGAAGAAGAAGAAGAAGAAGAAGAAGAAGGAGAAGAAGAAGAAGAAAGAAGAAGAAGAAGAAGAAGAAGAAGAAGAAGAAGAAGAAGAAGAAGAAGAAGAAGAAGAAGAAGAAGAAGAAGGAGAAGAAGTGAAGAAGAAGAAGAAGAAGAAGAAGAAGGAAAGAAGGAGATGGGAAAAGAAGAAGGAAAAGAAAATAGAAAGAAAAATAATATGTAGGAAAAGGAGGAGAAGAAGAAGAGTTTACTTCTATTTTTCTAAAAATATATTTCTTACAATATTCCTACTTGCTAGAATAATATTAATGAAAGCTACTCACAATTGTGTAGTAGCCAGGTGGCGTACTCGGCCAAATAGTCGGCGCTGGTTGGCTGAAGGCGGACCACGTGACGCAGCAGCCGACCAACCAGAGGCCCGCTGTGCAGCTTGGCCAATAGCAGGTAGGCAGGCGTGTATCCTGCGTTCAGCCGCAGACATCGTTCCAGCATGAACACCGCCTCTTCGCTGCGGTTCATACGCCTGAAAAACCGAACAAAACCATAGAATATAATCGGATTTGATCATGGAACAATGAATAAACTGGAAAGGAAATAGCAACAGTGGAAATAAAGCATCGAAGGCAAACAGGAAATAGTTAGTAATAGTAGCAAGTAGCAATTAACTAGAATGGTGGAGGATTCTACCTTTTTGCTAATGCATAATTACTGAGAAAGTGACTTGGCAGGCCGTTCAAGGCAAGATACCTTTTGAACTCATTCATTGCAAAAGACAAGAGTAGTAAGTAATACACGAGTATAGACAACGTCAAAACAGAATATTTCAACATATCAATCATATAATAATCACATTTACCCAATCTTAAAAATTCTCCATAAGAGTACTCAGCTGAAAGTACTCATTATTGTAAAAAGAGTTTCTTACTAAAAAATCCTTAACTATAATATTGAAGTTTCCGATGTCTAGACAGTAGAAGTGATAAAGTAACTCAAGTAACTGTGGCCAAAGACAAGTTAACTACTTATAGTTGATATTGTTTTTATAGTAAGTGACATTATTTTATGTCTAGTGGTGAAGGACAATAATTAGTTGAGCCCTGACAAGTCAAAGCTTGCCATTAACATTAAGCATATTTTTCAAATATATTCTATATATTTTTTATATACAACAGTGAACACGTTGAATTCTCAAAAATCAAACCAAAGGTTTATAAAATATTATTGGAATTTGCTGTAATCTTGCAATCTGGCTGCAGCAATAGACATTTTGTTATATGACTACTGATTACAATCAAAGCCGATGTTCAATTCTAACCAAATAATGCCGAGAGATAGAATGAATGGTTCAATTCAAATGAAATAGTTGATTAATTCAATCAATTGATTATGAAAAACCCAAGTAATAAAGAATCCAGATTGAATGAGACTCTGCATTTCTAAGGACTGGTTTTAAAAAAAACCGGAATAATAAATGTTTTCTATCATTACTTTCCTCCAATTTTTTTCACGAAACAACAAACATTTTCAAATTATTCCACCGTGGCAAAACACACAGTCACATCCCGGGATACAATGCCATCCGATAAGCAAAGCATAGCTAAGCCATAACACACGGTAGTCTACCATCATCCTTATTCCGGTGTCATTTTTCATTAATTTTCAAAATTTCCCATTCACCCCCTAAAACACCACCAAATTTGTCCCCTCCCAGGAGATGAAGAGCTCTCTTTCTATCCTGCTTCGAAAAACCCTCGATGTGTACCCTCTCTCTTTAGTAAAGGACTCCTGCTTTCTCTTTTCTCTCTCGGCAAAACATCCCAAAAATTGTCCTCCTTCCTGGAAAAGGATCGAACATACAATCCTCTCTACTTGAAAAAGGACAGAGCATATTCCGTTCCCCTAAAACAGGATCTCTGAAACCATCCACCTGACCCTAAAAAAGCACTTCTAAAACCCTCGCTCCTCTCTGTTTAGTAAAGGACTCCAGATTTCCGCTTCTCTCGCTCTCTCTCGGGCAAAAACATGTATATCCCTCTTTCTCCTGAAAAGGACCCCTGGAAAAGTACCTCTCCAAATCACCCATCCTCGTAAATTCTGAACATATTCTGACATGTTCGTTGTCAACTCTGTCAATCAATCTGACGTCATACAAACAACTGTAAAATTTTGGATATCATGATTTCTGAAAATGACAAGTCGTATTTCCCGCGTTTATTCCACACCTGGGAAACCTTATTGTCTATTGAGTTCTACTGCATATAATTGAACGCTGTGAGGTCCAAGTTTTGACTCGAATTTTCTTTCGTCTGTCTCAGGGGGCTGTCATTGATGGAGTGGAACAATCCTATCTTCCCTATGTTAAAAAAGGGTGAAGCCTGTGTCCATGACCTTCTATAGTTTTGTCTGAAGATGGCCATGCTGTGTCTCGATCTCATTGGCCGAATTCACTTGGACTGAATTGTAGCTGAGTTCTCATTGACCGAATACACTCTGGACCGAATTTTGGCGCTGTATTTGAATTCAGAGCCATCATGTTAAATTTAATTTTCATGAAGAGTTTTGAAAGTTTATGGTATCTTTTGCGGTATAAATCAAAACTGTTGAGAGAATATAGTTAATATTTACGGCAGAATACAATATTTTTGTCGGATTTTCTGTTTTTCAGGCTGGTTTGGGTAGAAGTTATGTAGATGTTTTCAAATACAGCGCCAAAATTAGGTCCAATAATAATGACCGACATCCTACTCCCCTGATTTCTCTTACTTCCGCTCCCTTAGAAAATGAGTTTATGTTTGTCAGCTCCCTGGTCTGTCTGTAATTCACGGCAGATGATAGAGGCTTTGATGTGTGGAGATGATGACGAATGGGAATTGAGCAGAGCTGTTCTGATTGGTGTGGGATGCATCATTTTTTATAGTTCAATTTCGCTGAATGCCCGATGGCGGGTTTGTAAGGATGAATACTTCCTATCACAAAATGAGTGGCGGAGACCAAATGACCACATTTGAAAAGAACGTCTGTCTTTAATTCAAGGTATCCAGATGAAAAAATCACAATTTGTATATGAAAAACGGAAGTTTTATTGTAATGGACAAGAAATACAGTATCAATTGTGGAAGAGGATTTCTGATAAATGCTGTTCTTCCACGGTTACGCATTCCTGAAGACAATCTTTAATTAAAGTTTCTCATCACATCGCCAGCATTTCAATCGGTATTGCCCCGATTTCATGTCTTATGGTTTCTTTCAATTTGTTGAATAGTGCGTGGTTTGTCTACATACACTTTTGACTTCGATACCCCACAAGAAGAAATCACAGGAGGCAAGGTCGGTGATTGAAATGTCCGGAAATAAAAATCATTTTTACGAAAAAATGCCTCCGGCGAACGATATTGAAGACTTCAGCAAGCCATGGCATACATAGATGGGAATGTGACCTTGAACGGTCTTCTACAGGATTCATAAGCCAACCGTCTTTGTGGTCATTTTCGCCAATCTTTACTAGTGAAATACTGTCATCACCACATATATTGTTTGAATTATCAGTAGAAATTGTGATGACAATCACCTGTAAACTTGTCCGAGATTGTAGTGAGCGTTCACATGTCCCGGTGAATGTCTGATTGCAGCCAAGAAATGTGACTCAGCATCCAGGCCTTCACTCATCAGTGTCCCCAAATTATTATGAGCACTGGCGTAGGATGGCCATAACCTGAAATCATACAAGAAAAAGGCAAAAAATAAATTCAATTGACAAATTGATTGATAAGTAGAAAAAGAAACTTTGGTTTTTCAATAAATTATCAATTCTTGGAAATATTTTTCATTCAATTTCATTTATTTACACACAATTTCCAAAAACAATACAATAATACAACATAATAATACAATACAAAATTTGAAAAAGTAGTTAGGTGACCTCATTGGTAATCGTGTTGAGGCACCATAAATTGCATGATTTGCTGAGACATGATTCATAGAACTCATTACGATACAGAAAATCACAAATTCCCATTCATCAATTCACATTATATACTGAGGCAGGATTCATAGAACTCATTAGATACTGAAGAATCACAAATAAAATTCATCAATTCATATTATTTGAATAGGCTATATAGCCAGATAATTAAGGTTCTTGTAGTTTACAGTAAAAATTATGAATTCGTTTGATAAAAAAACAGTGGGAACGATTACTGTGGAATGAGGGATTGTGTAGCAGTTAAAATTATTATTTTGATATTTTATGAACTGTGAGAATGAAATATGAAAGATTATGGTGTTCGGGGCCAGTTGAATATATCAATATCTGTTAGTAGTGTTGAAGGAACAGAATAAAGAATGTGGAATTAGAATCACTCGAACTAATAATGTTATTAATTGTCACCAATTCACACTTCAAAATTAAACTACTATACAGAGTTCTAATATTATGAATGATAATATGAAAGCACTGATCAAAAATACGAATAATGAAGGTGTTTCTAGCTGTTGAAATACAATTTTCTACAATTTCGAAAGAAGATCCATAATTCAAAACAATATTCACGTAAAAACAACTCTCGAAATTGTTCATTTCTCTTAAAAAAATTATTCCTTCAACTTGAATACCAGGCTACGACTCGAATTAACTGAAACCAAAAAAATAAAATAGGATGATCCACTCCATACACCATTATCAACCTGTGAGAGAAGGTGGAGAACTTTCAAACGATACACTATGTGTTACTATTGGCCGGTGGGAGGAGCCTATCGCAGTTGAAGGCCTGTCATTGGCCAAGACAAGCCACACCCGCTAACGTATAGTAGAATTTTTCAATTTTGCGGATGAATCAGCTGGTTACCGATGAGGATACTTACATATGGAGTCTCTCAACAATCATTCTCCATCTGTCAAATTAAAAAAATTCTACTTTCTACTAGTAGTAAATTCTATTATATTCTAAATACCAATGCCCGGTTTCTCAGTCGTTCAATAAACAGTTCATGGATCCAATAGCAGTATTGAATCAATAACGATGTGTTTTCAAATGCAAAACAAATTTATTGGTACGATAGTTTATTGAACAACTGAGAAACCGGCCACTACGCGTATTCAGCAACATCAACAGACACATGGAAAACAAAAAGGATATTTCGAAACAATGAGGAACAAACAAAAATTATTCTACCTACAGATAATTTGTTGTGATAATAATATTGATCAATATTATGAAAAAAATAATGGAATAAATTTGTGTTGATTTGGCTGGTTCAAATTTCAACCAACTATATTGGATAACGTTTTTTTAATATAATGCATTATTATCAGAACTGATATCATTGATATAAAAGGATTTATCATATATCGTATTATTGATGATTGAACTGATATGAAAGGTGATTGATTGATCGACATTGTATAGGCTACAATCCTACTCATCTCCATAGCTTATTAATTATTCAACTGTCAACGACCCAAATGAATCTCAAGGTTCCCGAGAATGAAAATATCCATAAATTGCAGAAAGCACTCAGCATTTCAAATACATTTTATAGCAATCTGCCGCAGAATATTCTCACCACATATCCCATTAAACTCGGTCATGATAATATAAAAGCAAAAGTTGTGCGACTAGCACGTTCGAAAACGGACGAGTTCTCGAAATGTAATTCATCACTTTGTTATTCCCTCGCCTTCTATCTCTCTCATTCCCATTCCTTCTCTTACCTCTCCTCTCCCTTCCATTCCTCTCCCCACTCCTCTCTCTTCTCTTTGAACTTTTCTCATTTATTTCGTGCCCAATTCGCAGCAACAGCTGACACCTCTATCTGTTCATAATAATACTTGTCGGCAGTTCTCCTAACTTGCAAATTCGAATTTATTTCATTCCACAGTTGATATTATAATACAACAGGATATTATAATACATAGGTTTTGAACAGATAGTGTATTAAACAGATGTGTATCTTTGAAAACGCAGAATAGAATAATTATTATTGAAGATTTTCTTGGTTTTAGCAGAGTGTTATTACTGTTATTGGATGGAATTTTATGTTTGATGAACAATAGAGCATAATTGTCAGTGATGACGTGAATAAACAATAACAAAACCTGTAAAACATAATTCTCAACTGTTTCGAATCATGTTTGAATCCCTCTTAAATCGTTTAAGAACAATTTAAACTTGATTCCATACAGTTAAGTGCTCGTAAGTCGCTCAAGTAACTTGAATCTGTGAAATTATTGGCTGATGACGTTATAATCGATACAAAAAGACACAAAAAATTGTGCAATGAGGCGAAGTGGAACCTACCTGTAAGGGTCTCCCCACCAATAAAAGCCATACGATAAAAAGAATAAAAAAATAAAATAAAAAAAACGTTATAACATGATCAAATTGGATAGAACCAACTGGTTTCCAACTAGTTCTAGAACCACCTAGTTTCAAACCAATTCTACCCAATTTGATCATGTCTTCAAAGAGAGAAAGAAAGAAGAGGAGAGGAGTTCAGATGAGAGAGAGAGAGAGGTGATAGAGGAGGTTAGAGACGAGAGGAGAGGAGAGTAGATGTGAGGAGGAGAAGAGGGAAAATTAGAGGAGGAGTAGGAAGAGGAGATGAGAGGAGGAGTGGGAAGAGGAATGGTATATGAGGAGGGATGGAAGAGGAGGAGGAGGAGGAGGATTGAAAACTATTTTACATAGTTCAATAGTCGCAGTTTTGTGCGACCAGGAATGTCCTAGCTTTATACAATTTTGATTTTAATTTGAACATTTTAATGAGGTGATTCATTGCCAATCCAAAGCCTCAGCAAAATTATCCGCTTCCAACAACCCCAATTCAATTCCCATCGAAACCTATTCACACACACACACAAACCTCCACACTAAACACGAAATTCATCAGACTTTTTTTGTTATAAACAACCAGGAAGCTCCTTCCACACTCTATCAAGTCCCGGTTAATACAGACAGGAAACTCCACACTACATGCCAAAGCGAATAATAATCCTAGCACAATAAATCAGGCAACTGTCAAATAACTTGTGAATGAAAAGAGAGAGAGCGTGTGTGTGAGAGAGAGAGAGAATGAGGAATCTCTTGTCACACACCTGTGAGAATTTCAATGATCGATTGTTAGAGAATTTTCCACCCCCCACCACCACCAATCGCCCCTCCTCTTTTCAGACAAGCGTTGCAAAATTCAATCTCAAAACGGACAGAGCGGAATGTCAACGGTAATAAATTTCCAGTTTTGCGATTGCTCCTATTGTTCAATTAATAATTTACATCAGAAGCGCTCGTCGATTACACTACATGAGTACCCTGTTACACAACAGATAACAAGTGTGTCTGTGCACAGTCTGTGTACTGTCTGCGTAATGTCTGTGAATTGATAATGACTAGTTTCGAACTTGTTTCACAAAATATTATAGAGAGTGTTTTTTATTTTTATTAGTAAAAGATTAATGGTTAGTCCAAGTGACTAGTTTTAATAAAATATTGAGAAAAAAAATTTAAATTCAAACTAGAGAAGCTCCAGAGATCTAAACTAGAGAATCTTTCTAATTAGTGTGTGAAGTGTGAGACGTATTGATTATCATTGATTGCTGTTAATTCACTGTGGTTGAATCCAATTGGTACGCTTTTGAGTGCAACTGGCAGTTAGATTCTTTTTATGGACAAATTTCATTCTACTTAGACTCTATTTTACGAGTAATGGATGACGTCATTTTATAGCGATTAAATTCAATTTGTTTTCTGCGCCACTGCCACAATTTCATAGAAACCTATTTCACAGTGAGATTTATTCTATTTCATTGTAATCTCTTCATCCAATATCTGTAATCTTAGGCTAGGCGTACACCGGTTAGTCAAGACAAAACAAGACGAGATTAGTCTCATTTAGTCTCAGTACTTCACATAGTTGCTTATGAAGCAACACACACCGATTAGTCATTGCATCGGTGTGAGCTGCTTCATAAGCAGCTTAGTGAATTACTGTGACTAAACGTGGCTAATCTAGTATCGTCTTGGTTCCACCATACCAATATAATAATAATAATACAATAATAATAATATTATGAAATCATTTAACATATTTTCAGTTTTCGATTACAAAATCCAATCTATTTGTTATAAACAACAGAACAAGTAGACAAAACACACTTGAGATATAAAGTTTGATACATTACACATTTATTAACATACAGAATTGGTGAAAAGTACAAGATTTAATTTCTTTTTTAAATCCTTTCCCATTCACCTTTTTTTCTACGATTACGTAACTTCTCTATCACTTTATCAAACACAATCCTACATCTACAATACAGTGTCGGTGCAGGTTCTGTTGAGTGTCTGTCTAGAGTCTGTCTACTGTCCGCAGACTGTCTGGCTACAGTCGGTGTCCGCCCAAAAGTCCAGTGTGATGAATGCTTTATTGTTTCCGATGAATTATTCATTAGTTCATGAATGCTGATGCCTGGCTGACTACTCCTCACCCCCACCCCTAGCCACTCCTCCTCTATCTCACAGTCATGAGATTAACTCTAGTGCACTTGTTGCTGTTGTTATTGCTAGAGTGTTCGGCTAGAGTGGAGAGTACTCTACTATCATCATTACGATAGCAAAAACCGAATTTCCCATTTTTCAAAAAAACATTTTCGCTTCACTTGTGATAGGTCAAAGTTCATTTCGAACAAATGCAGGAAACTCGGTGAGATGAAACTGTGAAACGTTCTATCGGTATCATTTTGAAAGCCGAGGGATATTGTGCGAGAATGTTCAATGTTAACAATGCTCTCTCGAAATTATTATCAGGTAATTTTCAAACTTGAAAAGTTGAATAGCATTGCCAACATGGAGGGATTTTGCTAGTGATGAGGCTATTTTATTGAAAGCTGGCTAGTAGTCCAGGATTTTGAAATAATATTGCGACAATGGAGTATTTTGTGAATCTTATCCTGATTTGGTTGCAATAAATTAGAGTTTTTATGTTCACGGTGTAATGTTGGAGTAGGTAGGCTACTTCATAAACTCCCATATTTCAAGTTTCTTGTAAATGGTGTTAATCCAAAAGCAGTCTTGAATTTTTGAGATGAAAAATTCGTTGTAAGGTTTAACTCTATCAATGTGAACTAGAATGAGACTATCATTATACAAAATAATTTAATTGAAGCTTTACAAAGAATGAGTTTAAAGAAGAAATGATGATTCGAAAATGAGATTATCATATGAAGAGAAGGAACATGAAAGCGGGACCAGTGATAGAAGATATAAGACAAAACTGTATGAAGAATGCAAAGAAGAGAATGATTATTCTGGGGAGACAACGAAATATTTTAGTGCCCCAACCTACTTTTTGTGATTTAACGACAAAATCGAAAATATAATCTAGCTGAAATTGCGCATGGCACTCATTCCGTGAGAATTTCCCAGCTTCACAAAATTTCTCGACAATCGCTTCTTATTAAGTGCTGCCTGCTTTTCTCTGCATTCTTCTCATTTTATCCTTGATTCTTTTGTCTTTTCACTCTGCTGACCTACCTCCTTCTCCTACTCCTCCACCTCCACCACACCTTCTCCTTGCTTCCCTCCTCTTCCTTCATCTTCCTCTCCCTCTTCCTCTTTTTCTTCTAGTTTCATTATTTCCTTTTTTTCTTACCTTAATGCTCTGGCACAACTTTTTTCTATTCCTCTATCTTGGTTTTTTCATCAATTTGCCTCCATTCCCCCTCCTCCCATTTCTTTGAAATTTTCACTTTATATCTTTCAACGTTACCCACATTTTTCTGCTATCAATTCTCTCCTTCTTCTTCGTCTTCTTCTTCTTCTTCTTCTTCTTTTCTTCTCCTTCCTCATTGTACTTCTTCTTCTTCTTCTTCTTCTTCTTCTTCTTCTTCTTCTTCTTCTTCTTCTTCCACTACTTCTTCTCTTCCTTCTCTTTCATATTCTTCTTCTCCTTCTTCTTCTTCTTCTTCTTCTTCTTCTTCTTCTTCTTCTTATTCTTCTTATCCTCCCTCTTCTTCGTTTTCTTTCTCTCTCATAACAACGAGATTCGATTGAGTTTGCGTTTGAAAATTGAAATGAAATTCGCCAGCCCGTCTTTTCAGTCACAGAAGAATTTACGCTGGGAATTTTCATTACAAGCAACGAGAGCCCCGAAAAGTTTAAAGCGAAAATAAATGAATGGAGAAGCTGGAAAAAGGCAGTTTGGAAATTCCTTCCTTTTTTTTCGTAGATGACTGAAGTGAAAAAGAAGAAGAAGAAGAAAGAAGAAGAAGAAGAAGAAGAAGAAGAAAGAAGAAGAAGAAGAAGAAGAAAGAAGAAGAAGAAGAAGAAGAAGGATAAGAAGAAGACGTGCCCGATCTGGATATTTATATTAAACGCATTCAAATTTAATTTCTGAGTTGCTTCTTCTTCAAGCAATCGCTTCTTGCCTTCTTCTCACCCTCTTTCCCCTTCTCCTCTTCATTCCTTTTTCTACTTTATTTTAATCCTATACTCTTCTTCTGACCAATTCCCATCCCCTGATTTTTTAATACTTCTCCAGTTTATCAACATTCCATAAGTTTTTCCTGTTTTTATCTCAAATATTTTTCTACCTCTCATCGTCTTTTTCTACTTTTCTCACATATTCTTCACTTCCCTCTCAATCTTTCTCTCTTCCTCTCCAACATTTCTCTCATATTCTACCTTTAAATTCTCCTATTTCTCTCAATCCAATTTCTTCTAAATTTATTTAGCACTTTCTAACTATTCTCAAATATGTCTTCTTCTCACTATCTTTTCCTCCTCTTATTCATTTCACTTCATCTACCCTTCTCATCTCCCCTTCTTTACCTCCTGCTTTTATTCCCTTTCATCCTCTTTCTCTCCTCCTCCTTGTCAACCTACTCCTTTTTCGACCTTCTGTTCTCCTTTCTTCTCTTCTCTTTTTCCTTATTCTTCCACCTCTTCTTATTTCTCCAGTAATCTTTTCCATTTTCTAATCTTCCTCTTCTCCTTTTCCTACCACTGTCTCATATTACTGTATCTTCTTGTACAGCAATGTCTCTTTCTTCTTCATTGTTTTCATTTTCTACTATATTTGCTCCTTATTTCTTCTCTCCTTCATTCTATCTTCTCTCTCATTCTAATCAGTTCGCCTTTCTCCGCCTCTGAGCATTTTTCTCTTATTCTGCTACATATATTTCTCCTCTCTTTCTTCCTCTCCTTCTTTCCATCCTCTCTCTACTTCTACTAGTTCTACTCCTTTTCTTCTCCTACTTCTCCTCTACCTGCTACTCCTCCCGCACACCTCCCCCTTCTCTCTTTTCTCCTCTCCACTCTCTTTTCCCATTTCATGCCTCCTCTTTGCCTCCCACCAATTACTACCCCCCACCCACTCTCCTCCCTTCTTATTTACTCTGCGCCAATCTTTGAACTTTCACTTTTCTGATTGGAAAAATATCTGCGCGTTTCTAACCATGGAGAAAATCATTGCAAGGCGTAGCTTTTTATTAAGGCCACACGAGCAAAAAAAAAAAAAATAACATCGTTCCACTTATTTTGTGAATAAATAGGCGAGAGAGTTCAGTAATCCAATCATCACAACTCGAGAGCAACAGCTAGAGAGAAAGAGAGAGAAAGAGAATAATAAAGAGAAAAAGAGGTAGATGATAGGGTGAGAATATAGAGATAGAATGAGAGAAAGAAAGATAGTGATTGAGAGATAGAGAGAGAGAGAGATCCTCTCATGATCTGATTGAATGCCTTTCAATAAATCTTCTAGAGAGAATATTTTATTACAACTCATCACGTTTCACGTTTTCATGCAATTTGATTTTTCCTCTTGTAAGTAGAAAGTAGATTATTCACAGTAGAGAAAATTCCGTATCAGTTCTTGGATTCGTATTTTTTTGATTTCCAAATGCAACGAAACAAGAGTTTATAATAATTCTTATCAACTAGAATTTTTGTCGTAACTTAACAACTCATTGCATCAATACTATCAACAGCCTTCATATCGTATGTAAGCATAACCACCTCAAGAAAACAAACCGTATTCTGAAATGTCTTAGACTGGGCGTACACCGGTTAGTCAAGACAAGACAAGACGAGATTAGTCACAGTTGTAATGAAGTAATTCACATGTTGCTTATGAAGCAACCACACACCGATTAGTCATTGCATCGGTATGTGCTGCTTCATAGGCATCTATGTAAATTACTGTGACTAAACGTGACTAATCTCGTCTTGTCTTGACTAACCGGTGTACGTCTAGCCTTATTCCATAATTCAACATGGGCACGGAACTTCAAATCAGTCATATTCTATTGAACTCGATTTTTCACTCGATTTATTGGAAACTGAAAACAACGTTTTTTGCTGAAACAATATTTATGTTGGAAAATATTCAATAGAATGAAAGGCAAAATAAATAATAGAAGACTCAATTACTATTATAACCAATTTCAATACAATATTGGGAACACGAAACGAATACTTTTATAAAATTCTTAATGCATCAACCCCAATCCCTTTCCCATGTTAAATCACACGAATTATTGCACAGAATTTCAGCTATGGTCGCCTCAATCGTCTTCTGAATCCCCTCCACACATCGAATGAAACAAACAAAATTCCTGAACCCAACTCTTTAACCACAACCACCTAAAGAACCGAATAGAAACATTTGACTTTATTCACAAACAGCTAAGGAACACAAACCATATTCTTAAAAACTTGACTTTATTGACAAACAGTAGCCAGCAATTCTAGCGTCTAGTATTCCACTGAGGAATCAAATAGATGCACCACCCGACGTAGTCTAATAACGCAATATCGATGCGTTTTTTCGGGCTCCAAAGCAACTCGATTGTCCTAATGCCGAATACGCTTTTCATTCCTGCAGTGTCTCCCCAGGGAAAAGAGTCCAAGCTTTCTGGAAGGCACTCCTAAGGGAAATTTTCTTCTTCTTCTTCTTCTTCTTCTTCTGCATCTTCTTCTTCTTCTTCTTCTTCTTCTTCTTCTTCTTCTTCTTCTTCTTCTTCTTCTTCTTCTTCTTCTTCTTCTTCTTCTTCTTCTTCTTCTTCTTCTTCTTCTTCTTCTTCTTCTTCTTAAACTCGACTTTCTCACTCGTCTATAGGAATAAACTTCACTCACTGGTGGGTTCAACTAAATTGCTGCTGTAGTAGATCTTGACCTTGCCCTTTGTGAGGAATGAGTTCGGGTGGTGGGGGAGTAAGTTCAATAGACGAGGTAGAGAGTTGTGAGGGAGGGAGTAAGAGAGTCAAAGGAAGGGGTAGAGAGTCATAGAGCGTAAGAGAGTCGAAGGCAGTCGTATTGAGTCTAATGGAGAAGGTAGAGAGTCATAGGGAGGGGGAAAAGAGTCAGAAGAGGGGTAAAGAGTCGTAGGGAAGGGTTTAAAGAGTCAGAAGAGGGGTTGAGAGTCGTAGGGAGAGGGGAGAGAGTCGAAGGCACCTGGAAGGGAGGGGCTAGTGTTCACATATTCATAACCTCATTATACTCTCTCCAGTGTATGCTGGTTTTCGTTGGTCGGTTTTCCTTTTTTGAGTTTTTCTGCTTGTAGTACAACCGTCTCATTCAAGTTTCATGTTATTTCTGCTGTATTTCTTGCTCTTTATGGCGAAGGCGTTTTGGAGTTTAGTTGAGTTTTTGCTCAGGAAGAATTATAGTTTGAAATACAGCTGAAATACAAAATTTCTCATGAGGGTTTGAGGTTTATTTTGAAAGAATTTCTTTCAGAAATGAAAATAATAAAATTGTTCCTTGGTTGGAAGAGCGTACAAGCCTCCCCTGTGTTTGCACCACAATTCCCGAATTAGACTCTTGAACATATTATTATCATCATTTATTTAATTTGCTTGTATGTGTGTGTAAAATGAATAAATAAATAAATAAAAATAATATTTTATCTCCATCATTGAAGAAGAACTAGGAACAGTATATTTGACTTCATTTGTATCAGTAGTTACAAACAACATACCCATTTCTCTCGGAAAATAGAGAGATAAAGAATCATCCGGCAGCAAAGTTCAGGGAATTTTATGATTCTGTATGGCTCATCTATTGCAATTAGTGTCTAACTGAACATTGTTGGCTACTTGTTTGTTGTGAATCAGAAATATTCAAGTTTTTTTTTCTAATTATGACTTGTTTCTAGCGTCCTATACGGCATAACAAGTCATTATTCTCCATTCGCCTCACTTCTATGTTTTTTTTGTAATTTCATTTTTCATTTCTCTTGCTATCATTTCCCGCTAACATTACACACACCCGGACTGATGAATTTGTGAGAAACATTCACTGTTAATTCTGGTGATGTATTCTCTATAGAGAAATACAGTAATAGAGATCCATATCAATTGGTAATAGAGATTCATTTGAAATCTAGTTTACATCATCATTTATGGGGTTGCAGGTGGTTGTTTTTGATATAATGATAAAATTGGACGTTGGAAAATATAATCGAAAAATGGTACATCGGATTCATAATTTGAACAAGTGTAATAATAATTGTAGTTAGTATTGTTCTGAGTCGTATACTATAATCCTTGGCAGTTCTATCCTATAATAATATGGCAGTTAACACTAATAATCATTTACAATTAGCTACGGAACAACAAATTCAAATTCGATATTAAATTTCAAAAATACTCCACAAAACGACCAATGAGATTTGAAAAGCGCACTTCAACTCCATTCATCGACAGTGAAGTCCGTTCAAAAGCATCAAGTTTATTGACAAAGCACTCAGCTAAGTATGTCAAGCACATATATGAGCAGCTATTGACTCATATGAATTCATATATACGATGAGAGGTAGAGCTTCCATGAAAGGGAAAGAGCAGTCGCTATTCGGATCAATGCAGATGAATTTCCATCAGGTATTTATGACTGATTATTGTAGGCATTGAAAACACAAGGTGAATGTTGAATCAAGGCTAATGCCGCGTTTACACATTTCCACTTGACTAGCGTCAGTAGACCAGAACTCCGTTTATCTCTGAAATTTCAGGTATAAACCAGATCTTATTCATCCTATAACGTATTATATTATCAAAATTTAGCATCTATCGCTATGAATAGATTCATAGCTTTTTATTTTCAAATACAAATTCAATTCATTGTTCACCACGTAATAAGTAGCAAATAGAGAAAATCTGTCTTTGTACATGTTTGTATACATGGATATCTTATTAATCCTTTAATATAATTAAGTGAATAATTATTGTAAAGTGAATAAGTATTGTATTAAGTAAATAAGTATATTAATTAAAAAAGTATTGTGGTATCAAAATTTGCATCCATCGCTATAATTATGTAGATTCATTCATAGTTTTTCATAACTATCTATATCAATTAGCATACAATTGATTCATGATTGGAAATACATTATTTAGGATACCATGATGACATTTATCTACATTTTTGTAACAAGTAACAAGTGCATTACCATTATGAGCGTCATTTCAGCTTCTAAACTGGGGTGGCAAGGTCTGCCAGGGATGTGGATTTCAAATTTTGAATTTGAATGTTCATAAACAGTGGTCTGACTTATATAGGCTATATAAGTCATAAACTGCTAAAGGGTGTAGAATGTGAAGAATGAATTAATTTTCTTATATTTTGACAACAATTACGCTCTTAAATCAAACCCTTTTTCATGTTATTTTTTCAGCTATAAATAGACGAAATCTAAAATACCCATCAAATAGTGTATTGAATTTTGTTGATTACCATTTTGAAGGTTTTCAAAGTGATGTTGAGTGAGAGGTATGAATATTCATTTTTGATTGGTCGACGGTTCAAAGCGTATCTGATTCTAAATTCCGCCGGTAGGTGGCAGCAGTTACTGGGTGATGTTATTATTATTGTTCAAAATGGTTTCCAATAGACACGCCTCTTTGCTCCGCCCACTCTCTCTTCTGATTGGTCGATAGTTAAAAGCATAACTAATTCTAAATTCCGCCGGTAGGCTGCAGCAGTTACTGGGTGATGTTATTATTCTTGTTTAAAATGGTTTCAAATAGACACGTCTCTTTAAACTGTAATTTTTACTTGTTTGCAAATAACTGAAATTATCACTGCTTAATTACTACTGATAATACAATTTTTGGGGTAGCGAAAAAATGGGTTTGGGAATTCTGTGGTGGCAACTGCCACCACTTGCCACCCCCGAATGACGCCTATGATTACTATGGCGGGTCCTTAAACACTCCGTTGTATTGATTGTAACAATATTGTTCGCAAATTATCTCATCTACGTAACCTAAAGGTAGTTTAGGTTACTAATACACCAGGTGATGAATAAGAAGACTAGAAGTTGTCAAACCACTTATCATAAAACAACGAGATGCTGCAGTTTCGGTTGTTACACCATTATCAATCTCTAGTAAACTTAGAAACTAAAGTACAGTTCAGCAGAATTTATACTCGTGACCGAGCGCTGTGATTGGCTGTTGAATGGCCTACGGTGAACGACTGCCATTGGCCTAGACAAGCTCCTCCCAGAATGGGCGGTTTCTACAAACATCACAGCAATGGCGGTTCAAACAACTAACAAAGCAGAGAAAGGTCAACGATACTAACTTACAGAAACAAATGAAATGAATAGGAATGCTTGAAGAGAACAATGTGAAATAAAAATAGCGAGAAAATTAAATGACAAACAAACTTCTTATGATAAAACTAGATTTGTGATATTGTACTGGTTGACATGAATCTGTACTAATCAGATTCTACTTAGATTTACTTCTTCCCTCGATTCGTCTTTGCCTGAGACAGTTTTTATCATTTAAAGCTCTCGAAAATTCTATTCAAGAGTACAGAAATTATTTTCAATGTTAGAAAAGTCATTTTTCATGCAGTTTCTCTTAAAATAAGCTTGACAAATTTGAGTGAATGGGTTCATGTTTGCCTGTAATCCCATATCATAATAATTATTTAAAAATTTGGCGAGAGTATGTCGTTGACGGAAATAAGAAATGTTCCAAAACTACTCTGTTATGTACCTTTTCACACTCTAATTATACAGTCTCTGTAATGCAAACAATCTTAATTATCATGATGACGTCACAAGAAACACGAGCAATCACACCAAGTCACGTGACACCGAACGAGACTTTCAGTGAAATTCAATAACAGTCAGGGCCTGGCTATTCCTCGTTAAGGGTTCAACATCGTTATTTTTCATTGATTGTTGATTTTTTGCGACTTTTTTGAATTGCAAAAGAGACTTTGATTGCTAGCGAGTCATGTTACAGGGACGACCATCATTATTCTGAGTCGCTTTGTAACAGTCGGAGCAAAGTGAGAGATCAAAATAATGCAGATAACGACTTTTGTTCGGATTGCGTCTCTTCAATAGGGATTCCAGGAGCTTTTGTATGGTGTTCGACCTCTACAGACTCCAAAGGGTTCTTCAATCATTATCGTTATTTTGTGACTAATTTTTCAACATAATCACTACATGTTTTTGTGATTCATTTTTCACTCATTTTAATCTTTCAACATGTCCAGTGTTATTGGGAAGGGCCTCTTTGAACATCCTATATTCGTCTATATTCCTAGGATCATGGAAACCCATCTAGAAATGGGGGAGGGGAGGAGAAAGAGAAGGTGAAGGAGAGGAAGCAGGACAAGCATATTAAGAACTCCACATTTTTACAAGAGCAACAACAGAAGAACAAGAGAATTAGGAAATTGTAGAATTGGCAATAGGAGATAGGTGGTCGCCCAGACAGTGCGAGTCGGTTAGTTTAGTTTGGAATGACTGACTGACTGACTGCTGTGGGCTGCGGAGCCAAACCAAAGCAACCAGCAGTACTTGCTTGGTGGTGG
The DNA here is from genome assembly GCA_017141395.1 of Laodelphax striatellus. Lineage (NCBI taxonomy): Eukaryota > Metazoa > Arthropoda > Insecta > Hemiptera > Delphacidae > Laodelphax > Laodelphax striatellus. The sequence goes on along the minus strand of CM029541.1, from coordinate 2,326,272 downwards.
AATGATGGATGTGGAGACAGGGCAGTAGACTGACCAGTGAAGTGGGGCTCCCTAGGGAGGGCACGGGTGAAGAGGGAAAGAGAGAAGAGATCACTGCGGTCTCTAGGAAGAAGGATTGTAGGAGGAGAAGAGTTAGAACAAGTGCAGGAGGATGAGCAGGAGGAGGAGCAGAGGATGAGGAGGACAAGGAGGAGAAAGTGATGGAGGAGGAAGAGGAGGAGGAGGTGCGGAAAAAAAAGGTTTAGTAGATGAGGAGAACACGTAGAAGGGGAGGAGGAGGAGGAGGAGAAGGAGGAGGGGAAGGAGGAGGAGGAGGAGGGGAAGAAGGAGAAGGGGAGGAGGAGGAGAAGAAGAAGGAGAAGAAGGAGGAAAAGGAGGAGGAGGAGGATATGATGAAAGAGAGGGAGGAGGAAGAGGAGGAGGAGGAGGTGCAGAAGAAGAAGGTTTAGTAGATGAGACCACGTAGAAGGTGGAGAAGAAGGAGGAGAAGGAGGAGGGAAGGGGGAGGAGAGGAAGGAGAAGGAGAAGGATGAGGAGGAGGAGAAGAAGAAGAAGGAGAAGAAGGAGGAGAATAAGGAGATCAACGTGTAGAAGGAGAAGGAAAACAAGGAGGAGGTGAAAGAGAGAAGGGAGGAGTAGTAACGAAAGAAATGTATAGTAGGACAGAGACAAGAAAGAGAAAAGGTTATGACATAATGAAAGATGAAGAAGAAGAATAAGATGACGAAGGAGAAGAAGAAGAAGAAGAAGGGAGGAAGAAGAAATCGGAGCAGAATAAGGAGAACAATCAAAACAAGTGTGAATGAGAAGTGTGAAAAGAAGATAAGTTGAAGAAGAAGAAAAAGGAACAGAAGAATAAATAAGAAGTAGTAGTAGGAATAGAGGGGAAAGAAGAAGAAGAGGAAGCAGGAAGAAGAAGAGGAAGAAGAAGAAGACGATGAAGAAGACGAAGAAGAAGTAGAAGAAGAAGAAGAAGAAGAAGAAGAAGAAAAAGAAAAAGAAGGAGAAGAAAAAGGAAATAAAGGAGGAGGAGAAGAAGAGGAATATGAAGGAAAAGAAGAAGAACGACGGTTAAGAGTGAAAAAGTGGGATAACAAGTAGACTTGACAGGCTGACACCGCCGAAAGGAGGAAATCCTTGCAATCCTGTTGGACAGGATTAAAGGACTAGCTGTGGTCGACAACGAGTCAAGTGGAATGAAAAAAGAAGAAGAACAAGAAGAAGCGTTAGAATAAGGAGGAGAAGACAGAGAAGAAGTAGAAGAAAGTGCCACCCGAGAAATTGAGGATAGAAAGAAAAAAAGACAAATTTAGAAAACTGAGTTGATATTAGGGAGCGTGGAGTGTTACACCTCGGAATTCGGAACAGGATTGGAATTCAATATTGAATTCTATTCAGCATTTTTCAGGTAGATAAAATTTAGTAACTTGATTTCGTAACTCTACAGTCCGATTCACGTCAAGAAGTCAGCATTGGTTATATGAGGAGCATTGATGCCAAGTTTCATTGAGAGAGAAAGAGAAAACTGCACCAAACGTGTTTGTTGGGACTCTGTGCGACAACAATGCACAGTGCAAATAGGATAGAGACATCAGCAACTGCCTTGTGCTGAACAAGGATAGCAAACTCTTATCTAACCAATGCTGACTTTTGAATTTTGAATAAAAATTTTGAATAACCAATGCTGAATTTTAGTTGCCATGACAAAATTGTGATGTGTTAAAAGTTTCGTGCTCTAAATTTTTATCAAAATTCAATATTTTTCAATCTTCAATAAGTGTTCTGTGCTGTGTTTTAGTGTTATATATTTTTCGGACTTTATAAAATCAAAAAATCCATTTTTTAAATGCTGATGTCTGTTTTCAGAGTGAAAACAAACTTTCACCATGTTCCCTATCAAGGGATAATTGGTTATGTTGGTGAAGAGGAACAACCCTACTCGGGTCTCCCCTCTATTAAAAGCCATACGCTAAATAAATAAATAAATGCTGACTTCTTGACTTGAATCGCACTTTAACAAGATTTATGATGACGTTGATTAAGTAGGCTAGAACTCAATCTTTTTTTATAAATTCATGAGAACATCAACTGTGTTTTTATTCATACTGAATCGATTGTGTACATACTCCATGAGAAGTAATGTATCATACTTAATTATCAATGTAATACTCCATGTATCAATATTAATATGTAATACTTCATGAGAATTATGTACTTCATGAGTCATTCATATCAGCATAGTTTGTGTTAAATAACTCTACAGCCATCAACCAGGGTTGCTCCACGGTTTGCCGACTTGACATTTGGTGGATTTGACCATTTCCAGTGTCTACTACAGTTCGATGATATTGTGGTTAATAGTACTGTTTCAAATTGTTGTAGTAAAATTTATTCAAATAATAGTTGATGAAAATTCAGTTGAATAACTCACCTCAATGCCTCCGAATAGTGTTTTTTGGCCAGTTCAGGTCGACCCGTATCTCGTAGATAATTGCCAAGATTGTAGTGCATTTTGGCGTTGTGTGGAAGCGCTCTGATACCCGCTCTGTAAGAAAGAGATTGCATTGTTACCAAGACTAGAAGAACTACATTGATAATGAAAACTCAAAAATTCAGATTGAATAGCCGAAATAAATCAAATGAAAATGATATATGAATACAAACAGCTCAAAAACTTTAAATCATAATAACACGTTTAAAACTGAAAACTTTACTCACATTCATACATTTTTGCAGTAAACTAAAAGGAATGGCAAAACGGTGAACATTAAATTTGAATATTGTCTAGTTATTTGTTATGTGCACATCAAGTACTTTATAAATAACGGGATACAATACAAAATAGTATTTTGTAATAGAAGGGATGATGATAATGTTGATTACTATATCCCAAATCATAATGTCTCTAAGGACTGTATGCACCATCTTCATGCATCCTCATTCAAAAAAAAGTTTCAACTATAAATTATCGGATTGAAACAAGTTGCAACTTTGATTTGTAAAAGTTTGTTTACATGAAGATGTAGCATACGGGACTAAGTTTACTCTATTCTCATAAGTTATAAATATTCTAAATGTCGAATTATGATTGTTTTGAATGTTGAATTAGAAGGTATTTTTGATGTGATGATATTGATATATCGATAAAATCGTAATCATTTCATTTTTCATTTCAATTCACCACCTAACATCCCAGGAATGATATAATCGTTGAAGATATTCATGATAATGTAACAAATGAAAATACTTTCTCATCACTTCAATGACTTTTGGTATCAAAGGCAATCCTAATATCGTAGAATTGAAGAAATAGAATTGAAAATTGATGGAGTTTTCTTTTATGGTACTGTAGAAACAAAACTCAAGTTTACTCATTTCATATCCTAAATCAACTTTTGGTGATTCTCATAACCCTTATATCCTTCTGTTGAGTGTTGTATGAAGAAGTAAGTGAGACATGAGCATGTGAGGAAGAGGAAGAAGAGTAAAAAAAGGAGGCAGATAAAAGAAGATAGTGAAGTAGAGAGAGAGTTCACAAAAAGAAAAGTTTGAGAGGAATAGGTAACAAAATTCAGCAAGTTAAAGCTGACGCTAGCGATTTCTGACATTTGCTTTTACTTTCTTCTTTTACTTCTTCTGCTTCTTCCCCCTCCTCCTTTCTTTCTTCTCCATCCCCTTCTTCTTTTCTTCCCTGATCTCTTCTTTCTCTCAGCTTCTTGGCAGCTGTCTTTCCCCGTTCAAGCCTAATAATGGACTCGAGTGATTGAATATTCTCTTTGAGCAGTCAGCTTTCAACGTGTAGTTGAGTAAGCTATGTCAAGGTATAGATTGCATGTTCTTTTCCTCTCGTGAATTTGTTCCTTGGGTCTTGTGAACTTGACTTCTGGAAGGATTGCATCCACTAGTCTACTCGGTAGGATTCATGAGTTGGATGCGCATAAATCTGTTGCGATTATGATGTTACTATGCAATATTCTTTGTTTTTTACTAATAAAATATTTGTTATTGTCAGCTCTTACATGGTGACGGTTATCGCTGACGTCACGCTCGCGCACATCTGATTTTCAGCTAGATTATGCACGAGATATCCCAGCACAGGTGTTTCATCAACTCAACTCTTCCATCTAGAACACAATCATTTTTAGAGCAAAAGCTCACTTCTTAGAGCTTAAGTGCACCTCCAACTTCAACTTCCAATAAATACAGCGGACGTAAATTGGATATTATCTTTCAGGGCAACTTGACTTCTTTTCCATCGTAGAAGAAGACGGTAAAACAGAATGAGAAGATGGAAGAGAGAAAAGATAAAGTAGAATAAAAAGTATTTCTCCATAACTGAGCAATTATCTGTAAAATTTTTTTTTCAAATTTCAGTATTTTTCCATAGCTGTGTAATTTTCCATTAAATATTTCTTGTTAACTCGCTTGGTATTTTTCCATAACTGTGTAATTTTCCATTAACCTTTTTTTGTTAACTCGCTTGGTATTTTTCCATGACTGTGTAATTTTCCATTAAACATTTTTTGTGAACTCTATTGGTATTTTTCCATAGCTGAGTAATTTTCCATTCGAGATAATTGTAAACTATTTCGGTATTTTTCCATAGGTGGGTAATTTTCCGTGGAGTTGTTTGTAAATTTTATCAGCATTTTCCTGTAGATCTGTAAATATTTCCTGTGGAATATATTCTGTATTTTTCCACGACAAATGTTCCTGGATTTCCTCCCTTTCCCTCACATTTATATTTTCTTCCTTCAACTTCCTCTCAACGACTCTCTCTGAATGTCTAGTGAGTGAAACGTGTTCGGTTCGGCTCCGTATTCAAATAGCAATTTCGTAGGGTTAAACAGTTAAATTCATTGCAAATTATATATTAGATTGTTCAGTTTTTCAAGCCCCGTTCTATTGTGAAATTATTTTTTTAATTACTACTGCCTTTTTTTAGTTATCTCCATAAAACGCTCACGTTCGTTTAGTTTTATTCAGTTTTGTCTTCAGCCTGCTTTTGTGTTCACCTTCCATACCGTACAGCATGGGTAAACCCAGAGGAACGCCGAAGAGAAATGGGGACACTCAGCTACCTGCGACTTCCCACGCTAATTCGGGCCCATTGTCCGAGGAGGTGCTGGCTATTATCAGCCAGCAGGTAGAAAAAGCCGTTGCAACTGCAGTGACCACCGCAATGCAATCCATCCTTGAGGAGGTTCACTGGTTCAGGCGTTGAAGGCCGAAAACCGACGGCTGAGTGACCGGGTTCGGGAGCTCGAGGTAGACTGCCACCTGAGGGTCGACGACCTCGAACAGTACGGCCGACGGCACTCGCTCCGAATTTTCGGTATCCCTGAAAGGGAGAAGGAAGACACAGACCAACTGGCGTTAAAGGTCTTCAACGAAACGCTGAAGGTTCCGGTGAAGCTTGAGGACGTCAACCGGTCGCATCGCGTCGGAAGGCGCCAACCACCACTGCCCGGACAATCGAGACCGAAGGACCGGCCCATAATCATTCGCCTTTGCAGCTACCGTACAAGGCGAATGATTTTCGAGGCCAAGCGGAGGCTGAAGGGGACCGGCATCACCATTCGGGAGGATCTCACGACGGAGCGCCTCAAAATACTGAATGCTGCTGCCGACCGCTTCGGGCACCGCCAGGTTTGGAGCCAAGACGGGCGAATCAAAATCGCCGTCAGCCAGGGAGGCTCCAAGAAGGTCCATACGGTGGAAAGAATGACCGATCTACTAAAAATCCCGGTGAGTTCCTAAATATTTGAATAGCATAAGACAGTCTTAGAGCCCTTCACTTACCCAATTTGAAATTAATAATAACTCAATAGTCACTTTTCTATATCTAGCCCATAATTTATAAATTGATACAATTTTAACGAATTAGACCATTATTAAATTAGTAAATAGTCATTTCACAATAGCAATAGGCCAGACGTTTCCAGTTCCAGCGAATCCAGTCGTGTATTGATAATCGAGTTAGATCGAGAATGCTTGCTGTAGCCATGAAATAACTAATATTTGCTAATTATTTCTACATTAATCAATAAGCCAATTTATGATATTTGAATAAGTAAACACATTGCATAATATTTTAAGTAGCCTATAAACTTAGGGGAATCAGATTATTTACTGAGGACTAGAGGATATCCAATTTACTTCTTTAACTGTTCTGATCTATACTGCTGATTGTCATGTTTCCTACTGCTATTCCTAATTCAACTTGATGGAGGACAATTTAAAATTAATTATTCCTGCAGTTTATCAACATGGCATGTGATAGGCCCTTAATTGATACATCACTATAATTCACGACATACATTCAACGTGTATTAAAAAATTCACTACTCATTTTATTCAGACATTTTGTTTAATATCTCCGAATCATTGTTCTCACTCCTTCAAACATTATCTATTTCTCTCCTATCTTTAGCATCTGATTGCTACAAATCCTACTTCATTATAACCATAATTATCAATAGCCGTTTTATTAATTAAACTTGAGATCTTTACAAACTCAAAAATGACATAAATGTTCCACATGCACTGTATCATGAATGAATCCGACTTGTGAATCCTTTTTCTCATTGTGATCTTATTCTCATCTACGTTCTCAGGTTTATCACTGGTGCACAATCTTTCTTTTGCTCTCCCTCTTCTTTTATTTATTATTATTTTTCTCCATTTCCAAACTTGTAAGGAGCCTACATCACCGATAAAGCATGTCATATTAAACGTCTATCTGCTATTTAAAATGTTTTTTTTCTCTTCTTTCTTCTTTTTTTCTGTCTATTCTAATCCATTAGTGTATACTAATTAATTATTTCTGCCTTATTTCTGTATAAAAGAAAACTGCATATATGTATTTGGCTGCCCTTTCTGCTCGCTTTTTCCCTGTTGCAGTTGCAGTCATACCAGACTCAGACTCACTCAGGCTCCTCTCACTCTGACAACCTCCAATAATGTTTCATTACACCGGATTATCAGCTGGAACTCGGCATATCACAAATTCCGACCTACTAGTGTGCAGTGAATATTAGATCTATTACAAAAAGTGAAGTGAAAAAGAAAGAAAAGTTAGTAATTACAATTTTCTACCTACCAGTGCGCAGTGAATTTTAGAATTATTACAAAAAGTGAAGTGAGCCGAACTGTCAACGCATTCATAATGCGCTCGGCGATTCAAGTGATTGAGATTTTCTCATTTAGGTTAAGTTTTCTTAGATTTAGTTTCATCCCCATTTTATATGTCATGTTCTCTTCCGTGGTTGACTCAGCGTTGGTCTACAACCCCCATGATGACTCTCACTGACGCGTCTGCTCGCTCGCCCTCAACGTGCAATTATTTGAACAATAATAATGACACAGGTTTAATATTATCCAATGAGCTGCACCATTTTAAAAATCGTATTAAAATTGCTCATCTTAATGTCCAGTCCCTCAATTGTCATATCGACGAACTAAGAGCAATCTTTCGTTTTCGGGACTTTAATGTAATTGGAATTTCTGAATCATTCTTAAAGCCCAGCATTCCATCAAATCTAGTTTCATTGCCTGGATATAATCTTTTCCGTAATGATAGGTTAAATAAAGCCTGTGGAGGCGTAGCAGTTTATGTAAAAGATTGTATTAAAACTAAAATATTGACCACATCTAAACAAGAATATTCTGCTAGACCTGAATTTATGATACTTGAGCTATCTTTATCAAGCTCTGATAAATTATTAGTTGGAATTTGCTATCGCCCACCAAAAATTGGTCATTTTACAGATTTTGAAAATGCACTTCTCTCTTTTATGCCATTTTATAACCGTATTCTAGTTATGGGAGACATGAATACCGACCTAAACATGACTAATCGTAACTTTGACTATTACCAACTGACAAATATCTTCCAATGTCTTGACATGACTATTTTACCACTGGATCCAACGCATCATACTAATGAATCTGACACATTCATAGACTTACTCGTAGTCAGTGACCCCAATGAAGTTATACACAAGGGTCAGATCTCTGTCCCAGCTATTTCTGGACATGACTTGATATTTTGTGTGCTATCTTACAAACCACCCAGACCAGAACAAAAATTCATAACATACAGGGATTTTAAACACTTTGATGAAGCAACCTTCCTGACTGATGTAAGACAATCACCATGGCATCAGATTGAGGCCTTATCCTCAGTTAATGACATGGTTGATACTCTTGAAAATTTGACTCTTAACTTATATGACAGACATGCACCCTATGTGACCAAGAGAATAAATAGAAAACGACGTGTACCTTGGATGACTGATGATATACTAAAGATGATGGGACAAAGAGATAACGCTCATAGAAAATTTAAAAAAACATATGATCTGAATAGCTTAATTGAATATCGAAGTCTCCGTAATAAAGTTAAACAACAGTTACGTAATTCAAAAATTAGATACTTAAATTCATTTATGACCGATAACAGACAAGACTCTTCATCATTATGGCGTGGAATTAAAGAATTCGGCATGAGTAAACAGAAATCTCAAACCCCAATTGACTTACCACTAGACAATTTAAATGAACATTTCATCTCACATTCAAATCAACGTGACGAGACGATCATTAGTAATCATGCTAACAATCTAAATAATCAGGTAACAAATTCAATCACTCCAGTAGCTGAACAATTCAGTTTTCGTCCAATTTCATTACAAGAAACTTACAAAGCAATTCAACATGTTCGTAGTAATGCTACAGGAGCAGATAAAATACCAATAAAATATATTAAAAAAATCCTATTTGCAGTCCTACCAATCATCACATTCATATTCAATAAATCTCTTGAAGATGGTGTTTTCCCTGAAAATTGGAAGCTTGCTCTGGTTCGTCCATTAAACAAAGTTACCTCCTAATAAAGTTGAAGACTACAGACCAATTAGTATCTTACCTGCGCTTTCCAAAGTACTAGAAAGACTTGTCCATGCACAAGTTGTAGCATTCCTAGAGCATAATACCAAACTTCATAACTTTCAATCCGGATTTCGAAAATCTCATTCAACTGAAACTGCTTTACTACGTGTTACTGATGATATAAGGTTAGCTATGGACCAAAGAAAATGTACTATTTTAAGCCTGTTTGATTTTTCCAAAGCATTCGATACGGTAGACCATAAAATTCTCCTTAGCAAATTAGCCCTTTTTGGATTTAACCACAGAGCACTACAATGGTTTAATTCGTATTTATCCGGTAGGAAACAATGTGTATCTGTTGGTGATAAGAGATCTAATTGGAAAAATGTTTTACATGGTGTTCCAAGGATCTATACTAGGCCCCTACTGTTTACTTTGTATGCAAATGACCTCTCCTCTGTTATTAAGTTTTCCAATTTTCATACTTATGCAGACGATCTTCAAATTTATGCAAGTTGTTCAACCACTAAAATCAATGAAACAATACACAAAATGAATGAAGATATAAATTTAATAGTTGAATGGACTAAGAGAAATGGCCTCAAACTCAACCCTATCAAAACACAGCCTATAGTAATTGGATATTCACGCATAATCAACAGCATAGATTTTAATTCAATCCACAAAATTATTGTTGATGGTAATGAAATACCCTACTGCAGCTCAGTCAAAAATCTTGGAATACTCATGAATAAAACTCTTGACTGGTCAGATCATGTTAATAGCACTTGTAAAAAAGTATTTTCAGCCATGCATTCATTGAAGAAATTGCAAGACATTCTTCCTAGAAACATAAGATTATTACTAGTTAAATCTCTGATCTTCCCTCACTTTATCTATTGCAATTCTGTACTTAATGACATGCAAGTTACTCTAAACGATAAACTACAGCGCTGCCAAAATTACTGTCTAAGGTTTGTGTACTCCCTCGAACGACATGATCGAATAACCCAAGCTCACATTGCAAGCTCAACTTTAAAATTGCCAGAACAGAGACTTTTCGAATACTGAAGCATGTTAAAGATAATTAAAAATATGGAAAAACTTATTATTTCAAAAATGATTTTAAATTTGTTTCTGAAGGTAGGAGGCTAGATGTTTCAAGTACTAGAACAGGTGAAAATACTTTAAGAATACCAAATCATCGAACAACAATATATACTAAATCTTTTCTTGTCAGCGCCTGTCGCGCTTGGAATTCACTCCCGAATTCTATAAGATCCATTGAGAGTCGAGCGGGCTTCATTTTAAAATTGAGAAAATATTTTTTTGATAGATTGACTGAGTCCGTCCAACCCTGAATCAACCACATGACATCTCCTATCTTTCATCCCTTCATTCATCCTCTTCGTAGTTATATGAATGATTCTATTCTAAAATACTTTTATATTCCAACTCAGAATAATTTAATATTATGAAATACAGTATTAATATTCCAATTATCTTTTTTTTCTCATTTTCATTTATTTAGTGTACAGTATTATTCCATATTGACTACATCAACATTTCATACTCTTATCCTTTACATCCCATCATTATGTTAGAATTATTTATTCATCTTATACCTACATTATAATATTTAATAGTATTAAATTCCTAATATTAGTTCTAGTCGAATTTGTCAGAAAAATAAATGCCTGCGGTTGAGTGTTAATGGGAAGGATGTCCTTTTACATCCTTCTCCAAGAATGGACATTCATATGTCCAAACTCCGCCGTTTCATGTAGATACAAAACTATCATAATACCGTTAGCATATTGAATATGATTAACATATCTGTTAATCCATATCATCAAATAAATTTTCATAGTTTATTTTTTTCTTTAGTTGAATCGAATATTGAATATAATTATGGTGTTTGTTTAGTTTGGCGGATGGCGAATAACAGTTATTTTGCTCGATATAATAATACAGTATATACAGAAATTCAGTTGAGTGGAAGTTGCTCGCGGTCCGCCAAACTGAATAGATGTACCTGGATATTATCATTTTATTAGTGAGCTCTAAATTAAATTTACTAGTATAAATAAAATTTTATTTGATAAGCTCCCTTAAATTATCTTTTGTACTTAATGGATACTGTAATTACTTTTATCCTAAATTACGTTCATTGTATATTATCATTTTATTGTAAGCTCCCTTAACTTATCTTTTCTACTTAATTAATACTGTAATTACTTTTATTACACTAAAGGACGTTCAATGAAATAACTACTGTATCTTGATATAGAATTTAAGCTGACATTATGTTGTATTCTACATGAATAAAGTAAATAATCTAATCTAAATCTGTTTTTCTCTTACCTTCCATAATAATGATGAGAAGAAGAAGAAGAAAAGAAGAAGAAGAAGAAGAAGAAGAAAAGAAGGGGAAGAAGAAGAAGATGAAGGAGATGATGAAGAAGAAGAAAATGAAGGATCCAGTATCATATCAGCCGCTAGAAGGGTATCATTACAAGTTATAGTTTGTAAAAGTTTGTCAATATTTCAAAATACGTGTAAGAGCTCCCCCTCCCCTTCCCTTACTGAGTAGAGGAGTTATAACCATTGCTAAGCTTTATGTGTGTTACTTGTAGCGAGTAGAAAGTTGCTGCTAGACCAAGTTTTAGTTTTAGTTCTACTACTAGAGTGCGCTGCAGCTCTTGGTTTATACGCTTTTCAAAGTTCTTCTTCTCTCCCTGCAACATTATCTTTCTACTTCATCTCCGTTTTTCCTCCTGTTTTTCTTATTCTCCCAGTTATTTTTCTTCTTCTTCTTCTTCTTCTTCTTCTTATTTTTCTTTCTTCTTGAATCATATATTATTTCTCATACACAGAGCGCAAAGGGAGACAGTAGATCAAAGGATCAATAAATTGTTAACTTTTATTAACCATCATCATCCATGAAAATAATAATCTAAATCAAATTTTTATTACAAATAATTATTGATCTTTTCATAGTATACGGGTATTGATAAGTCTTGTTGTTCAATAAAGTAGAATTGACAATCTCAACAAAAGATTTATCAAAAAAAATTTCAACAAATTAGCCTTCTTAATTCCAGGTAAAGATGATGTCACGGGCATGAACGACCAATTTTTACCAGTTTATTTAAAGTGAGACGAATTCAAAACAAAACTACGTTCTACAAAGCCGACCAGCAACTTCTTTGATACTTAAAACCTTTTTATCCAACTTACCATTGATCTGACCAGAATACACCAGCGTGCCTAGCACTAATGTACAACATAGACTAAGGGATTTCAGTCGCTGTGTAATTGAAGAGAATAGGCAAGATAAAGCCGAAGAAGAGAACTTACACTACTGTGTTTATTCTTCATTCCCTTTAGGCCTTCGCTTTAGAAAGGCCTCTTTCCATTTGTGAGGTTTCGAGGGGGAAAAGTACCTCCAAATGGGTTAAAGTGGTGGGGGAGAGATATAAACGCGGACCCCAAATAAGAGGTACAACTACTAACTACTGGGTAGAAAGCAAAAGGAAAAAAGGAGGGATTCTGCCTTTCAAAAAAAAGGAACATCACTAACTACATTCCCTTTGAGGTGCTGCGCCACTTTTTTACCTCTCTTCTTTGCTTCCTCATCTTCTTCTTCTTCTATCTCTTCCTCTTCCTCACCTTTTTCCCCCTCCCTCTACCGGCCTCTCCTCTGGGAGGGCTTATTTATTTTCTCTCTGCCTCCTATTTAGCCCGTGAGTTATATAAGGATCTGCATTATAACCACGTTTTCAACCAACCTTTTTATGCTCGCTCCTTTCTGCTTTTTTCCTTAAACTTGAGCAAATTACTGCTCGCTCATACATTTATAGCTGCTCTCTTCTGTTTTCTCTACCTATACTAATACTGTACCTGGATTTCCCGTTAAGTTTCTCTTCTTTTCCGTCATTTTCTCAACTTTTCCGTTAATGTTCTATCCTTTCCCGTTAATTTTCTCTCCTTTCCGTTCATTTTTTCCCTTTTCCAATCATTTTCTCTCCTTTTCTGTTCATTTTTCACCTTTTCCTTAATTTTATCTAATTTTCCGTTCATTTTCTCTCTTTTTTCCGTTCATTCTCTCTCCTTTTTCGATCATTTTCTATTTTTCCGTCATTTTATCTCATTTTCCGTCATCTTCTCTCCTTTTTCTTCATTTTCTCCCCTTTTCCGCCATTTATTTCTGATGTTCCTTCACTATTCTGTTACTTCGCCTTTGTTTTTCCAAACTCACGTCTCAAACTTCCACTTTCTCTTCTTTTGGTGGTGTTAAATTCTCTGCTCCTCCGTCTACTTTCTTGTTTAATCATTTTCCTTCTTTTTCTTCTTCTTCTTAATTTTCTGACTCTTCTTCTTCGTCTTCTTCTTCTCCTTCGTATTTTTTCTTCTTCTCCTCCTCCTTTTATTTTTCTTCTTCCACTTATTATCGCGTGTTCTTCTTCTCCTTCTGCTCATGCTCATTCCGGTCCTCGTCCTGCTTCTTCGTCTTGTCCTCGTACACCTTCGACTCTCCGGATGTTGCTTCGCTTTTCCGCGTCTTCCAACTTCTTTTCCTCGGAGTTTCTCATCTTCTCCTCCTTCTACTTCCATCTTCGCCTCTCAATTGTTCGACCCTCCCTCCCTCCTGACATCCATTCACTTACCGTATTTCCGTACGTACTCTGATTTTGTTTGGGATTATGCAGATTTTTGTGCAATAGGGCAGGCAGAGGCCTCTCTTCTTTCACTAACCACTTCCCATGTTACTACAAATGCAGGTTTCTTTTACTGCAGTATCTCTGCCTTATTATACTGATACTCCCCAGCTATGAGATGGCTGTTAAAAGCATATGCGGTTCAAATGGTGAGCCGGCATTAGCTAAACGAACCATGCATGGAGTGCGCAAGCCTTTCTGCCAAGAAGACGACTCACTTGTACCAATTACGAGTATTTCATACATTTCTAGTGAGAGGGATTCGAGTTGATCCAAGATTTTAAGACCTTAAAAATGTATAAGCAAGTCAAACAAAACAATTACAATGCAGAAATAAAACACTATATTTATGGCGTTGTGAATATTCCACTATTTTATTGTTTACAGTATAGCACTGGACCGCTGTTCTATACAAACTTGAATAGAAGTTTTCGACCTGGTCATACTACAGGATCATCTCCGAAAATAGTAAAAACTTGAGAATTTTGCACCTATTTACACTTGGTGTATTCGGACCCTTCAGCATCATTAATACTATTATAATATATATACTTTCATTGTAATATACTATCATCATATACTATAGCATCATTATATAGAATAGGACATCTGGTATAGTTTTGAAAGTAAATAGAATTACCTAAAATTTGAGACCAAATTAGTTAATGTAGGCTCAACACTTTGCGAGATTTAGCTCTTCAAAGTTCATAAAATTTTCTATGGAAGCAAGTACATTTCAAGCGGTTTCTCGCGATTCCACGTGATTTCTCGCTAGATCTGAATTGTAATTGAATTGTACAAGCATTCATTAATTAACTTGATTCTATAGAAGATTTGATGATTTTCAAAGAGCTACAGTATATCTCGTTTGTGGAGATGATCCGTAAGTTTGCCGATGTCAAAAACTTGGATTTAAAACATCCTATAGGACTATTTCATACATTAAAGAAAGAAACCGACTACCCCATTTTTTGTAAGTTGGACCTTACTTTTGATAACAGTTTTACTGGACTAACAGGAGTGATATTACAACAAATCACTCAGAAAGGATGACAGAAAGAAAGAAGACGAGAGTACAAAAGGAGAATAAGAAGGAAGAAATAGAAGTAGATTCAGACTAGAGAAAGAAAGATGACAAGTACAAAAAGAGAATGAGAAGGAGAAGAAAGAAACCGACAAAGGACAATGACAAAAGCCGGATTATGCCAATTTGGCATGAGCTAGAATTTTAATCAGCCGTGCTTGTTCAGACAGACGGCATGATCAGAGATATGTTTCAGACTGGAGACGGATTTGGCTGACTGTTTGTGACGTAACGAGCGATAATCCACCCCCCCTCCCCCCCGCTACCCTCACCACTAACAATTTAGCCTTGCCAATCCTAACCAACACCCACCACCACCCACCGACCACCGTTAGTCTTTTTTATTTGAAGAAGAGCGGAAAAGAAGAAGAAAAAGAAGAAGAGGCGAAGAGGGAAGAAGAATAAGAGGAAGAAGAAAAAAAGGAAAAGAAGGAAAAGAAGAAGAAGAAGAATATGCAGAAGGTAGAGAAGATAAAAAGACGGTTGATAAAAAGACGTAGCTGGTTCTGAATCTGGCCAGTAGATTACAGTAGCTGCTGGGTCAAGAACAAGCTACGAAGCTACTCCCACTCACATACCAGCAAGCTCCGCCTACCTCTCCCCTGATTGGTCAACAGCTTGAAACGTGGTTAACTCTGGATCTGGCCAGTAGATAGCAGCAGCTGCTGGGTCATGCACTTTTTGATTTGCATGAATTTTGCGATAATTACGAATGGATGGAGGGGTCAAAGAGTGAAGAAGAAGAAAAGAAGAAAAAGAAAAAGAAGAAGAAGAAGAAGAAGAAGAAAAGGAAGAAGAAGAAGAAGAAGAAGAAGAAGAAGAAGAAGAAGAAGAAGAAGAAGAAGAAGAAGAAGAAGAAGAAGAAGAAGAAGAAAAAAAAGAAAAAGGAGAAGAAGAATAACAGGAAGAAGAAGAAAAAGAAGAAGGAGAGTAAGAAGAATGAGATAAAGAAAAAGAGGAAGGAAGAGGAGGGGGAGAAGAATAAGAAGACGGAGATGAAGAAGTGAGAGGAGTAGCAGTAGGATGATAACGAGGGAAAAGAGGAATTGTATGGCGAGAGAGAAAAAAGTTTGAGTGGAAAAAGATGGAGAGGAAAAAGTGGAAAGAGAAGTACAAGAAACAGTGAATAGGAGCAGGCTCAAATTTCGACAACTCCCTCCTCTGCAAGAGTCGGGGATTCTCCATTTGCTAACTGGATTAGTGCCTCCTGAGGGTGGGAAGGGTAAGGGATTGGAGGGAAGGGATTGGTAAGGGTGTGCGAAAAGGTGAATGGGTAATGGTGGGGAGTGGATAGGAGAGGATAAATGAAGGGATGATAGAGAGGAGTAAGCGATGTAAGGGGTAGGAGGGGGACAGCTAGAGGGTTAATTCACGGGGGGTAGGGGGGCTTTAAAGGCCCATTGAGACCAAATCAACAGCAGCAGTCGCTGCTTCTTTCGCGTTCAATGTACCTGACACTAATCACCCCTCCCTGTACACATCTGAAAATTTGCTGACATCATCATTAAATATGCCTGCCAGTTAGGCTAACTGAAGATTGGAAAATGCCGATTAGAAAATTCCGTAATTTGTTAGTTGAGGATGCCGAATGAAAGCAGTGATCTTGAATAAACTATGTGTTGATTACATCAGGTTATTAGGTTAGGTTTATATCTTCATCCAAAATACTAGATTGAGTTCTAGTTTGAATTGATTTATTTATACCAAACAAGATTATTCCCATTCCTTAACTCATAATAAATAGGAGCCAATATGTATATATTTTTTTATTGTATAAATTTAATACTTAAATTCATTAAATTATTATACCAGGCAAGATTATTCACATTCTAAAACAAACTCAAACGATGTCCTTGAAGTCTTCGATTTCCTTTAGGTGAAATCAACGGAGAAATGCAAGCAACGTCAAGAAATAATATCTCCCCATATATCTATCATTCTATCTAATTCCCAACCTCAAATTAAATGAATGAATTTAACATGATATGTATGAATGGAAATAAAAAATATTATCAATTTAATTATTAATCAAATCCTTGACTTCTTACCTGACAAGAGCCTCCCTGGAAGACCAGTCCAGATTACGGTACATGGTTCTGCTGCAAAATGAAGCCAGCATCACCACAAACCAACAGGTCAACAGAAACTGGAGACGCGCGCTGCCGCTCATCTTCTCGTACAGCACCTGGGCTCCGTACGCCACTATCAGCACCACTCCCAAACTGCAACAGACCATAGGAGAAATAATGAATAGTTTGAAAAACAGACACCTCTTTCTTCTATCAATCGTCCTATAGTGCGATACACGTCAAGAAATCAGCATTGTTTATATGAGGAGCATTGATGCCAAGTTTCATTGAGGGAGAAAGAGAAAACTGCACCAAACGTGTTTGTTGGGACTGTGAGCGACAACAATGCACAGTGTGAATAGGATAGAGACATCAGCAACTGCCTTGTGCTGAACAAGGATAGCAAACTCCATCTAAGCAATGCTGACTTATTGACGTGAATCGCACTATTTATCTATCTCCTACCATTATTTTTTTGCCAATCCATTCATCTTTTAGTCTCTTTCTACAACTAGGAGAAAAAATTGAAATTTAACAACATTACCACGAACAATACTTCTCCAGTTACATTTAAATCAATGGTGAAACCATCTATGAGTAGTTTACAAATAGTGAATTATCAATGTTAGTTCAGTTATCAAAGTTTCAATAATTTTTAAAATGACGGAGAAAACGAATGTGCTAGTTTCCTGTTATTTTGGATCTATACTTATGCTACGCTAAATCCAATATCGCAAACAATGAAAGCACCGAGAAAACAACAACATTATAAATTCAATAATATCCCCACAAACAATAATACATTATTATTCTGCAGTTCGATTGTGGTCTATAATAATTCTATGAGTAGTTTTGAAACAGGATGTATCAATAATAAACGAAACTGAGAAATAATTGAGGAAAACAACATCGAAATTCAACAAAATCCCCAACAAACAATTATTCAGTTTCATTATTATTAATAAAGTTTATTTATTTATAATCGACAAACATAAGTTGAGTAGTTTTGGAACAGAAAAGTATCAATAATCCACAAAACAGCACTCATTCATTAATTCCACATTATCCCTGCACCCTAATAAGCTATCAAAGCCAATAAGTACCAAAGTTTGTGATTGGAATCTGCATAAAATTTTTCCAAATCACCTATTTTGTTGTATTCATAAAGGGAATGCCATAATTGAATTCTTTCAATGCATCAATTGATAGCAAACAGCTTTCTTCTCAAAGGGTTTTTATCCAAACGATTTCCACGATCTGATTGTATAAACTACACGTTATACAATTGCCTTTGAATATTCTTTTCTCTTTTTTCATATGTTTTTGGAGCATGAGCTAGATTGTTTTTGTTTTTTTCATTTTTTTTTTTGTGAAGTTATAATATAGTAGAACAGCAATGCTATGATACAGCTTGCTGAGCTGCGAGAAAAATATGTAGGACAAATGTATGGAATATGAAATATAAACAACATTTGAAGAAATACATACATGGAGAATCATAATCTAATAGAACATTTCACATAAAAACACTTCAGACTAGTACGGAAAAACTGTGAGATTCCAAACATATATGAGTTAGAATATTATTATATACCGTACTGTATATTTACAGAATATAGAAAAATACAATGCACAGGAATCAACCATGTATATTGTATAGGATGATTTATATTAACATCATACACGCCGTTAAAAGAGGAAGGTAAATAGAGTAGCCTACCACAGATGCACATTGCTTAGAGAGATGAATACATAGAGTAGGCTACTACAGAACATGGAGATACGATGAGTTGGCTAATACTCGGTTTGTTCCGCGCGGTTATTCCACAGTAGGCTAATCTTTTTCGCTTTGAAATTGCGCTGAATAATTCCCGGTTTTTTGTTATCAAAAAACACTGCCCCATGAAACAGATGAAGAGAGATAAAGAATGAGAGAGAGAGAGAAAGACAGAGAATAGAGAAAGAGAGATAGAAATTGAGTGAGAGAGAGAGTGAGACAGAGAGTGTGTAGCCTATGAGAGAGACTGAAAGTGTAACAGAGAGAGAGTGAGTGAGAAAGAGTGAGAGCCCGAGTCTGTGGTGTTTCAATTCACCTCTATTATTATTCTGTTCTTTCAGGTTAGTAACGAGCGCTTGGAAGCACATTGGACTACGGTATGTATTGTTTACTTCAATTTTTTGTTTTCATTCAAACAATATTTATTTATTTTATTTGTCCCAAAAGGGACAATGGGTTGCCCCAAATCTGTCCCCTTCACATAAGTTTGTGAAAGAAGATTCCAGCTTAATCTAGTCAGAATGCAACATTGGGCTAGGCGTACACCGGTTAGTCAAGACAAGACAAGACGAGATTAGTCACGTTTAGTCACAATACTTCACATAGTTGCTTATGAAGCAACACACACCGATTAGTCATTGCATTGGTGTGTGCTGCTTCATCAGCAGCTATGTGAATTACTGTGACTAAACGTGACTAATGTCGTCTTGTCTTGTCTTGACTAACCGGTGTACGCCTAGCCTTATTATTCCATTATGAAACAATTCTACAACATTTCTGAAAGCAGTGTTCAATTTATCAGTTTTCTCGTTGGTAAACACCCAAAGTGACTACATTCGTTTCTCAGTTTCTCAACCAAGATTCTAATCTTGCATTAGTTTTGTCAGTGGTAAACCAGAGTCACAAAGTGACTACATTTTTTTCTGAGCGTCAGTTTTGTTAGACACTAATGCCTGGAATCCTCACTACCAGTGTATTAGAAGATCCTTTTCAACATTACTCTTGCTTTGCGGTACTGTTTGGCCGAGACAAATCCAGGCCATAAATAGGATTTAAATAAGACAAGTCTCACTGTCTCCCTGATCATTTCCCTCTATCTCCAAGAGACTCTTTCTGTTCTGCTCTTCATAGTCTTTCCTATTCTACAAATTCTTCTGTGTCTTTTGCTCGGATAATTCTTCCTTCTTTCACGTTTGTCTTCTTCTCTTTCATTTATGTTTCTTCTTTCACAATTATTTCATAATGATACAAACCAAATACATATTGGGAGATAGGCCTACATGAATGTAGCGAAAACCCCAAGGTAAGGTGACACAGAAATGTGCTATCACAATTCAACATCTGAAATCCATTTCCACATGTCACACAAGCAGTTGTCACTTCTTGCTGAACATTTCTCTCAGCACGCTTTCTTCTCTTCGCTTTCATTCCCTCATTTCCTCTTCGTTCTCCCCGCTTCCTTCCGATCTCACTTCTATCAATTCGTTTCTCTTACTCTCACCAATTTCCTTTGACTTTGAAACGTCTTATCATTCATCCTCTCTGAAACTTTATTGGAGAGCATTCCTCGATCTTAGTCTTCTTCTCTTCACTTCCTTTCCTTCATTTTCTCCTTCTTCTCTTCTTTCCCTTCCTTCCTCTACTTCTTCCTCTTTCTATTCGCCTCTCTTGCTTTTACAGAACTTCTTCCACTTATTCCATTTTGATGGCTCTCTTATCACTCATCTTTCCCCGAACTTTATTTCTTGTTAGAGTTTTATCTTTCTCTTTTACCTTCCTTCATACTCAGGCCTACATTCTCTGTCCTCCTCATATTCCTTTCTTCCATACATCATCTTCTCCATCTTTCTCCGTTTTTCTTCTTCTTTGAAATTTCTTCGTCTCGTCACCACTTTCGTTTTCCATTTTCCATTTTTACTCTCACCTTTCTTCATACTTTTATCGTCTTTTCTTCTCTTTTCCTTCTTTTAATCCCTTTTTTCTCTTCCTCTCCATAACCCCTTCCTTGTCCTCCCCAATATCTCTTATTTTATTCCCGGGTCTCATTTCTAAGGATGAAACTTTACAGTTTCCTTGCTTGTTCATCTTCAAATAGATTTTCTGACAGATATCATGGTTCAAACTTTGTCAGGAGATGTAACTACACTTCTATATAATAATACTGTGTGTCTCTGAGACGTACATGAAGTATATTGATTCACATGACAATTTTATTTATATCTTTGAATTTGCATTCATGTAGTAATCAGGTTTTCTGAAATGATTCACAGTCTATTGCACAGTATATCAGGGCCGTATTTACTGAAACTAGAACTACTTCAACTTAAGCCTAACGTCTAACATTTTACAAGAAGTACAAACTAGAACTTTTTACATACAAGCAAGTGAACAATGAATGTCTTCTTGCATCAAACAACGACAACGGACCGTCACTGAAGTCTAGCCCACAAATCGTTTGTGTAGTCAGACCCTGCAACTCCACAATGGATGTCCATTCAGTAAGCCACACCCATTATTCACAGCGGCCACCTCTGATTCATGACTTTGCAAAAATACTCTTATTTGTCTGTGCGACTTCAACCGCCGCAAATGTGACCCTGTACTTCAAGTGCAGACCCCATAATGGACCCGCTTAACCCCAAAAACGTCTCCGAAACCCATCTCTTTCTTCCAAATCTTCGTATTCTACATCGTCTTCTGCGCACACCCATCATTTGTCAGAAGCCCGTTTTCCGTCTTCTCTCTGTGTGGATGTGTGTGTGTGTTTGTGTCACAGTCTGAAAGCAAACTGAGTTCGTTCGCGAATGTATACATCACTGTCAGCTGTGGCGAAATGAGGTTGGAAGAGGAGGAGGAGGAGGAGGAGGAGGAGGAGGAGGAGGAGGAGGAGGAGGAGGAGGAGGATGAGGGGGGGTAGGAGGAGGAGAAGGAGGAGGGATGAAATTGATGAGAGAGGATGGATAATAGGAATGATGCAAGATAGAAATTATGAAGATGGGAAAAGATGACGACTATGAAATAGAATAACGACAGGGGGAATAGAAAAGAAGAATAATAAGAAGGAGAAGAAGAAGTAGAAGAGGAGGAGGAAGAAGAGAAGAAGAAAATAAAAAGAAGGAGACGAAGCAGGAGGAGGGGGAGGAGGAGGAGGAGGAGAAGAAGCAGAAGAAGAAGAAAAAGAAGAATGCGAAAAATGAGGAAAAAGAACAAAAAACTAAAGTGAAGTATGAACAAGAAGAAATTTGTAGCAGGAAGAAGACAAGGTGATGAGGAAGTGTGAGGATGTTGCAAAACAGCTTGAATGGTCTATTTTGTTTTATTAAGTCATCAGTTTCTATGTTTTCTTAATTTTAATTAATGATAATGAAATCGATAAAATAGTGCATAATACGCGGTTACTATATCTCAATTCTTTGGTGATCTTTGGTGGCTAAATTTTGGGAGCGAAATATATAAGAAAATAGAAGACTGGTGATCATGGACACGGAAAGTAAGTAAGTGTATCTCAATTTTTTTTCAATGTATTTGACACTACTGGTTAATAATGCTTTATTGAAGAACTGGCATCTCCTTCTCTGTCAAACGATGAAAACGTCTCATACTTTCGATATCGTTGTATAGAACATCGTTGTAGTCTACTGTATTTAGAACAATAATTATTCATGTTATGAAGAATGAGTGTGTCATTGAACCTAGTATTCGATATCAAATATCGAATACAAGGCGAATGAATATCGAATACGATAGAGAGTTTGAATGAGAAATAATATGAGTTAGGAGGAATGAATAAAATAAAAAATAAAAAACAGTGATTGTTTCCTATGATAACAAGAACTATCAATCTCAAACAATCTCTAAACTTTAGTATTATCATCAATAACAAGAATTACTGAAGTATATGAAATAAGAAATACGAGTTTGAAATAATAACTAGAAAGGAGGAATGATAACAAGAATTACCTGGGTATTTAGAGCACCCTCTCAGCTATAACAAGAATAAAAAGAATTAATAATAAACTAGAATGATAAAAAGAATTACCTAGGTATGTAGAGCACCCTCTCTGCTATAACAAAGCCGACAGTGACTAGAAGATTTGTGGCTGGTAGAAAAGGTATGCAGAGGAGCATTGCTCCGAGGACCAGTGGAGCATGCTTGTGACTCTGAGAACAATCAGAAAAGTACAAATTAATACAAGAAATATGAGAATTATAGAAAATATAGTTCGAAGTGTGCATAAAATACTATACTATACCAGTCAGTGTGCATTGCCCTATTTGTTTGTATAGAGTGACAGATCACGTGACCAACCTACCTGCCAGTAACCTACACGTATACTGGTATCGTGAAACCGCGCCATAAGGAAATTAGTTGGATAAACAGAGGAGAATTAATAGAATATGAATTCCGAATGTGAAAAAAGAATCAGAGAGCGAGAATGAGAAAGAAAATAGGGCGAAAAGAGAATCAAACTACGAGAGTAAAGCTGAAGATGAATAGCAAATTTGAAGAGAAATCGAAAGCACTTCGTTCTCAAATTGGAGTCACATGAATATTGAAGCGTCGAATTGTAATTCAAGAGCGGAATGTTTTCGTTTTCTCTCTCCCTTCTCTTTCTTTCCATTATTCCGTCTCTTTTCAACATCTTTCGCTCACTCTATTTCCCTTTCCACTCATTCTAACTTACTTCCTCACTTCCTACAAGCCATCTCACTTCCTACTCACTTCACTTTCTACCAAGTTCGCCATCATTTTCATCCTACTCACCTCACTTTCTACCAAGTTCGCCATCATTTTCACCATCTTTACCAAGAAATATTCTATCTCTAATCCAACAAGCCAGTCTCCACCAAATATTATTCACTTTCCTTTCATTCTTGGAGCTTGTATTCCATCTAACCGTTTTTCAGATCTTACTACGATATTCTACAAACATTTGATCCATTCCTTCCTCTTAATTGTTCCTTTATTCCTTACAATTCATGATCTATTACACAATTTTTTTAATTCTTTAAACTTGTGAAACAGAAAATCGTTGAGTGCAAAACAATACCAATTAATTAAAGATGATAGTTTTTGATCCACCAACTTTACTGCGTATATAGGCTAATTGTTATTTTACTTCGGTACCGTGATCACTTGACATTCAGTAATTCAAATGATTGCATGTTGATAGTGGAGTGAAATCAAAAAGCTCACCAAATTTAATGGTTCCATAGAACCATGAATGGATAGTACGCATGATACTATCATGATAGACTAAATCATATGAATGGATTACCTCTAATAAGTTACTATTTATGCAGTTGAACATATTGAATATGATTATTTGAAACACTCTGATTCATCAAATGTGCTATTCTTGTTCATTCTACCTCCTTTTCCTACTCCACTTTCTAAGAGGAGGAGAGGAACCTCCTCATCCAAATTCCCGTACGAATTTGGTTACATTTTCGACCATTGGATGACTCAACCCTCCATTTTCAGCATTGAATTCTCAACATAGTCTATCGCCTTCGACACAACTTGCTTCAACCATTCTACAAAATCTCATGATTCGAATCTCCTGCATGGAATATGGAACAAGTGCATTCCAAGAACTAGATTCGATTATGAAATTCCTGGAAATATTATTAATAGTGTTAATTAACACCAACTATGTTCTAACAGTGTTCAATAGTGTTCCTGGAAATATTTGAGAAGCCAATGAAGCATTTCTCAGAATCATTTCCTAGAATTCAGTGAATACGACTCAGATTTCAGTCTCAAGAAAACAGAAAACGATTTATTCCAGTGGAAGAATTCCGTATTCAAGTAATTACGTGTCAAGTTTCGTGATTCAAGATGTTTTATTGCAATACGATTTCATGTTTAAATCCAGTATTACAAGTGTTACACATCGAAATTATCGATATAAAACCTCGAATAATTTGATTCAAACGATCATAAAGGTAAAGATTGTGACATGGCTTCTGTAACCGATGGTTGAGTTTCTGTAACCGAGACAAACTGAGATAAATTGAGCAAATTTCGAGAATTTGTCTTATTTCTGAATCAAGATAAATGTCTCTGTTGTCGCTAAAAACATAAATCACATTCTCCTTTCATATTTGGAATCAGGTACTAAACTTTCCGTTAAAAATTATTGGTTGGTTTTAAAACGATTTTGAATTCCACAATATATAATATACAATATTCTATAATTTATATGTTTCTTGAGCGCTTTGATTTCTGAAATTCGAAAGTTAAACTGTAAGCTTGGTGGGCATGGTGGGTCCAAGCCAATAAACGTCCTTTAATGCTCGATAGTTCTCTTAGCCAATAACATCACAGTTTTAATGAAATGAGCTTCTCTGTACTTCAGTATCTGCATTTGTTTCAAATTGACAAATCGACAACAATTTCACTAATATCAAATAACTTAGTTGCTCTAATAAATCTGATACCTGCAGCATTGAAGTCTAAAAATTAGTTTATTACAAATCAACAGCAAACAGTTTCGCTTTAAACTAAAATACAGCTTAAAAAGCTTTAGTTCAAAGCAGCTTATGCACGATCAAATCCCCATAAGAAAATTATAGAATACTTTAACTATACTCTATACCTAAACCCATAGAATGACTGACTGTCTTTATTTTGACCTAGCATAGACTAGCAAATTATAAAAATAGAAATTATCTCTCCTTCAAATCTTGCCAATTATTCATGAAAACTGAATTTTGAACAATATGTCAGTCTATATGTCTGAGGAATTGAATATAATAAGGCATGTTTCAAATGAAGCAAACTCTCATCATAAGCAAGGAGAGGAAACAATAAGAAAAATTACGCTGATAAAATAGAGAAACAAAAAAATAATCAATCAGGTAATAAATAAAATTTATTCCACAACGTTCTCGCCAAGCATTCTTATTTATTTCAGTTGTGTCTTCCAAATATTTGTGTCTATCCATTGCCTTTCTTTGCTCAGTTATTTGTTTGAACCGCCATTGCTATGAAGTTTGTAGAAGCCGCCCATTGTGGGAGGAGCTTATACCTAGGCCAATGGCAGGCGTTCACCTTGATAGGCCGTTCAATTCCCAATCACAGCGCTCGGTCACGAGTATAAATTCTGCTGCACTGTATATTAGTCAGCGACCACATAGTTCTACTATGTGGTCGCTGATATTAGTTTACCAGAGATTGACAATGGTGTAACAACCGAAATCGGTATCGCGTTGTTTAATTAAATATGTGGTTTTGACAACTTCAAGCCTTTTTATTCAGTATGGATAACTACCACAATGTCACATTCACTACTTAATAGAAAGATAATGAATAAAAAATGAAGGTAAATAACGTGAATAAAAAATAAAATATAATAAATAAAAAATCAGGTGGATAAATAAGAAGTTGATTGATCGATTGATTTAAATCTAGTGAATAAATAGTAAATCAGTGGAGTCTAGTAAAATGAACTAACAAGAAATTGAAGATGGAGGATTAATTTATTTCAAGGCATTTTTGAAGCACATTCAACTATAATAAACTTGCATCATAACTAACTAACATAACTAACTACATAACTACTCATTTACATAACTAATTCACTTGACTGAATTTTTGAAGCAAGTTCAACTATAATAAACATACTTCATTACCAACTAGTACAACTAACTATATACTCGTAGCTACTTCTTTCTTCTTCTATCTACTAATTATTACAGAACATCAAACAAAGCATTAAATCTCGGAAAAACATTCCTGTCACGATTTCAACTTATTACTCGAGCTCTATCAAGCCAGATTTTTATGGCGAATGCTTTTTTATTACTGCAGCAGAGTAACAGTGTTTTCCCAGTTGCTACTAGAGAGGTGTCAAATAAATCACGCCGCCTGATTGTAGGTTAATTATGCTGAGTAACAACTTGAAAACAAGGTCTCAGCTTTTACGACAAATTGAAGATTTACTGGCTCAATTTTCCTGTTTGGCATAAAAAACTGTTGCACTCAGAATGTTTTGCATGGAACCACAGAGAAGAAAGGAAAGTAGTCCTTTCTACTTTGTGATGGAACATAGTTTTCAAGATTTGAATCTACTTGTTTGTTTCAAATTCTTGGAACTTATACATTATATCTCGGTTTTAAGAACCACGATTCAACGAATACCGCGATATAAGGTATTGATTTTGAATTCCCTTAAAGCGTACAAAACACTCAATGTATCATCACTGTTGAAAATGAGTTCATGATACTCGAAAACGCTCCAGGCAGTAAGTAAACAAATTTTCTTTATCTACGACCGTATTATAACGCAATCATTACATTTTCATATTACTGAGATCGAAACATTAGCTTTTTCGAAGTGGAATTTGAAACTTATACTGTAATGACCTCATTACAGTACAAATTGTTTATTAAAACATGGTCCTAGCTTTGTTCCAGTTTTAAAACACTGAGATATGGCAGCTTTAGCGTGAGATGACTGCTGGAGGTTACTTTCATTTTTTTTTACTGTCTTTAAAATTCACACTAAATGAACTAAAATCGTTAAAAAATAACATGCAAAGCAGACGAAGACTGTTGCATTGTTGTAGCGAGCCCAGGATGCACTGCAACCAGCCAGCAAAGTTTCAATTCCATACATTTCACCACTATTAAGATAAAAAATAATAAGTGAAAAAATCAAAATGACAGCTGTGTGAGTAACTAAGGACTTCTTGACAATTTAAATATGATATTTAGATATGGTTTTTACCCAGGAACAATGCCCTAGAGTATAATTGGTAGGGAGTTCTGAAACACCATGTATGATAAGCTACTATACTGTAGCGAAGTGAAATCAACTAATTCCTAGAGTAGATTTGCATGATAATTACCTCGAAATCGGCCATTATTCTGTAAGCCAGCCACAGAAAGCCGGCAAAGAAGAGACAAGTGGCCAGATTCCTGTAGTCGGCTAGGGATGTGACGAGGGGTATAGATCCCATCTGCCAGTCGTGGCTAAGTGTGGCAGGACACAGCAACAGCCAGAAGTTGAAAGCCACCAAGTAGCAGAAGGTTAGCATTCTGCAACAATAGAAAATAGAAATTGATTTAGGAAAAAACAAACAATACAATAACTTGTATTACTAGTATTACTTGTATAACTAGGAAATAAATTAAACAAATTATTAACTAATGTATTCTTAGCACTATGAAATATTTTTTTCCCTGAGACAAGATACACAAATCTTTGTATTATTTGTCACGAATCTTTGATATCACGAGTTTTTTTCTTATTAGTCATTGAAGTCCATTCACTAAACAATACTTGCATTGACATGATTGCCTCATAGATGATAAATTATTATACACTTTGATAATTATTTTAAAACACTGTAATGGAGTGATCCATGGTCAGTCAAGGCGTCTTAGGCTAGGCGTACACCGGTTAGTCAAGACAAGACGAGATTAGTCACGTTTAGTCACAATAATTCACAAAGCTGCTTATGAAGCAGCATACACCGATGTAATGACTAATCGGTGTGTGTTGCTTCATAAGCAACTATGTGAAGTACTGTGACTAAACGTGACTAATGTCGTCTTGTCTTGTCTTGACTAACCGGTGTACGCCTAGCCTTATTATACACTTTGATAATCATTCTAAAACGCTGTAATGGGGTGATTAATGGTCAGTCAAGGTGTCTTAATAAAATCAATCAATCAAATGAATCTTTATTAACGCAAAAAATTCATAGGCTAAGTACAGCAGTTGAAATAAATCAGATTCACAAACAAAATCAACTTATTTTCAAATATATGTTGGCCTGTAGCATGATATGTTTGGAACAATTCAATAAATAGTAATTATGTTAATACACGAATCAAACAAATGGACATTTTATAATTTTTCTACTTGGGAATAATGATGTTGTTGAAATAATGACATGATTATTGGCAATACAACCTTTTTCGCATGAAAGCATTGACTATTAGAAAGCATTGCTTTTTAGTTGATTAAGGCTAGGCGTACGTCAAGAACCTGTGTACGCCTAGCCTAATAGTCGAAGATGAAAGCTTGAATTAAACTGTTTTGGGCGAATGCCTGTTGTTTAATTAATTGATCTCAATAATTTTTCTTAAAAATGGGTTGAAAAATGAATAGTAAATGAGTTCACTTGATTCCAATTACCTATCCAATAAATCACAAGTCCAAAAATATCAACTAAGGGAAACACTTAGAAGATTGGAAAAGTTCAATCGTTTTCAAGTACCAGAAGAGTAAAATAATTTGTAAAAGGTTTACGCTCCATTCAGTTAGTGCGCCTTTTATTTTTGACAGTCGGCTCAAATTTTTTCTTCCACTGAAAAGTGCACAGAACTGTATGACGTCATGAGTGGCTTTCTTCCAAATTGGAAAGTACTCTCTGTATCCACTTCTCACTGACTGACTCCATTTATTAGATTTTCCGACTTTCTTTTCCTCCTCCTCCTCACCCCCTCCTCCTCCTCCACATCTTCTCCCTCTTCTTCCTTCTCCTTCTTTTTCTTCTCCTCCTCCACCTCCTCTCTTTTTTCCCTTCTCAATGCCCGGACAGCGATGCAGTAATGAAATTTATTAAAAAGGACAAATGTTTGATCTTTTCTTCAAGTTCTGTGCGCAGCGCAGTGCTGTGTCTTTATTGGTATTCAGTGGCCGTTGCCCCACAGCCGAGGATAACTTGAAAGGGGTGGATGAGCAAGAGGAGGAGGAGGAGGAGGAGGAGTAAGAGGAGGAGGAGGAGAAAGAGGGGGAGTAGGAGGAGGGGGGGAGAAAAACAAAGGGGTGACAGAGGAGAAGTTATGTCGAAAGTTGCAACGTTCACTTTTGCCAGACTTTTGACTTCTACCCTCTTTGCTTTTCCGATTTCTTGGAGGACTTCTCGACTTCCTGACCTCCTCCTATTTCTTCGTCTTCTTCTCCTTCTTCTTCTTCTTCTCCCCTCCTCCTACTTCTTCTTCTTCTTCTTCTTCTTCTTCTTCTTGCTTTCTTCACCCAGTCATTCTCCATTTCATATTTTTCTTCTTTTGCTTTTCACTTTCTTCTTATTCTTCTTCTTCTTTTTTCCTCCTCCTTCTCCTCCTCCTCCTCCTCCTCCTCCTCCTCCTCCTCCTCCTACTCCACCTCCTTTCCTTTCTTATCATATTCCTCCTCTTCTTCTCACCCTGATTATCCTAGCTCATCTTCGTTATTTTCCTCTTTCAACGTTTCATAAGTCTTCTTACTCTTCATCTCTTCTCCCAATTTTTCCTCTTCTTCCATCATCATACCCGCTATTATCCTATTCCTACTCATTAGTCATCTTCTAATCCTTCTCCATTACTTGACATTTAATTTCTTTCCGTATCTTTCTTCCATTTCGTCGTCTGTTTCTCCTTCATTTCTTCTTTGTTCGGCATCCTCATCCTCATCTTCTACATTCTCCTGCTCATCCTCCTCATTCCATTCATCTCCTCCTCCTCATTCCATCCTTCTCCCCCTCCTCTCCATCCAAATACAGTGAAAGTTGCCCCTCCAACATCCAACTTTGGCTCCAGACATCAAACTGAATCTTTTCGGCCAATGTATCTCTATTTCCGGTCCTTGTTTTGACCTCTTCACTGCTGCTTTGCTCTCCACTTTTTGGTTCTGCTTTTTTGAACTTAAACTGCTAGACCATCTCTTTTCTCTCGAAAAATATCTCGTACGAGTTCGCATACTGTTCAAAATTCAAAATAATTAAGTGTCAAAAACATTGGAAAATGTCAGAAGAATAACAGTATCATTCATAGCATTACAGCATTATCAGCATTATAACAAATAAAATAATATTATTACACAATTCTAATAATAAGTACAATAAAAATGAATGAAATACACGGTTTTTTTAATGGTGATGGGAGATTTGGAGGAGAAAATTAAACAAAACTTTCTTAACACCAATCGGAGTAGCGACAACTGTAAATAATATTAAAAAAAAGAATAAATTCCCTCATTTACTGCTGGCTTCCATCAACCAGGAACTGGCTTACATCAACTTTCAATCAGGTGATCTTACCTACTTAGCTTTGAGCTTATCTTGAATTGAAAGTTATATCGCTTCATACAACCCAGCATTTACGAATTATATGTGATAGTTGGAACGTCACCTATTATAATGTTTTATACTTTAACAGAACTAAGTTAAAAGTAAATATTAAGTCAAGTGAAATTCTAACAGTTCGACTATCCCAATCTCAAGTTTTTATGGAGCATAGAGTTAGGATATTGATAAAGCCACAAATAATATACAGTATAGTATTCGAGTTGAAGCCTAGATATACGAGTGAGCAGAGCATGGAGCTTAGTGAAAAAAGTGAGTATTTTAGAGCAGCAGGTCACGCACATCAAATAACAAGGCAATACTCGTCCATGTCTGTCTTGCCTCTCCTTCTTCTTCACCTCCTCCTCCTCCTCCTCCTCCTCCACCACCTCCTCCCACTCATCCAACTCATTCTTCTTTTTATTCTCCTTCTCCTCCTTCTTCTGCTTCTTTCTTCTTCTTGTTCTTCTTCTTCTTTTTTTTCTTCTTCTTGTTCTTCTTATTCTTCTTCCAGCCTCCTTCTTCTTCGTCCTGCTTCTTCCTCTTCTTCCTAATGCTCCATATTCTACTTCTTCTTCTTCTTCTTCTTCTTCTTCTTCTTCTTCTTCTTCTTCTTCTTCTTCTTCTTCTTCTTCTTCTTCTTCTTCTTCTTCTTCTTCTTCTTCTTCTTCTTCTTCTTCTTCTTCTTCTTCTTCTTCTTCTTCTTCTTCTTCTTCTTCTTCTTCTTCTTCTTCTTCTTCTTCTTCTTCTTCTTCTTCTTCTTCTTCTTCTTCTTCTTCTTCTTCTTCTTCTTCTTCTTCTTCTTCTTCTTCTTCTTCTTCTTCTTCTTCTTCTTCTTCTTCTTCTTCTTCTTCTTCTTCTTCTTCTTCTTCTTCTTCTTCTTCTTCTTCTTCTTCTTCTTCTTCTTCTTCTTGTTCTTCTTCTTCTTCTTCTTCTTCTTCTTCTTCTTCTTCTTCTTCTTCTTCTTCTTCTTCTTCTTCTTCTTCTTCTTCTTCTTCTTCTTCTTCTTCTTCTTCTTCTTCTTCTTCTTCTTCTTCTTCTTCTTCTTCTTCTTCTTCTTCTTCTTCTTCTTCTTCTTCTTCTTCTTCTTCTTCTTCTTCTTCTTCTTCTTCTTCTTCTTCTTCTTCTCTTCTTCTTCTTCTTCTTCTTCTTCTTCTTCTTCTTCTTCTTCTTCTTCTTCTTCTTCTTCTTCTTCTTCTTCTTCTTCTTCTTCTTCTTCTTCTTCTTCTTCTTCTTCTTCTTCTTCTTCTTCTTCTTCTTCTTCTTCTTCTTCTTCTTCTTCTTCTTCTCCTTCTTCTTCTTCTTCTTCTTCTTCTTCTTCTTCTTCTTCTTCTTCTTCTTCTTCTTCTTCTTCTTCTTCTTCTTCTTCTTCTTCTTCTTCTTCTTCTTCTTCTTCTTCTTCTTCTTCTTCTTCTTCTTCTTCTTCTTCTTCTTCTTCTTCACCTTCTTCGGCAATACTGGCGTTTAGAAATGCCTGTCGCGTAATAGGGAAAAGAACACACAACACTTCTCTTGGCTTTACTTCATTCAGTTGAGTATTATTTGCTGGCAAACCAATAACCGACCCACGGCTGGCCGTGTCAAACAGCTAGAAGAAGGAGCGGAAGAATAAGTAACGAAAGGAAAAAGAATGAGGAGAAGATAGGGAAGAAGTGAAGTGAGAAGAAAGAGTGCATATGGGAAACCAGAATAAGAAAAAAACTGGTAAAGAGAATAATATGTATGAAGGAGGATAGGTTGAAAAATAAGAAGAATACGGAGAAGAGGAGAAAGATGAATGAGAAGTGGGAGATGATGGAAAAGAAGTGTGAAGGGGGAAATTAAGGAAAAGAAGTAGGAGGAGTAGGAGGAAGAGTGAAGTAGGAGGAAGAGGAGGACGAGGAGGGAGGTGGAGGAGGAGGAGGGAGGAGGAGGAGGAGGAGGAGGAGAAGGAGGAGGAAGGAGGAGGAGGAGGAGGAGGAGGAGAAGGAGGAAGAAGAAGAAGAAGAAGAAGAAGAAGAAGAAGAAGAAGAAGAAGAAAAGAAGAAGAAGGCTGGAGAGATGAAGAAGGAAGGAGAAGAAGGCGAAAGAAGAGAGAGAGAAGAAGGAGAGGAAGAAGAAGAAGAAGAAGAAGAAGAAGGAAGAAGAAGAAAAGAAAGAAGAGAAGAAGAAGGAGAAGGGAAGAAGAAGAAGAAAGAAGAAGAAAAGACGGAAGAAGATGAAGAAGATAAAGAAGAAGAAGAAGAAGAAAGAAGAAGAAGAAGAGAAGAAGAAGAAGAAGAAGAAGAAGAAGAAGAAGAAGAAGAAGAATGAAAAGAAGGAATTCTAGTGAATAAGACTGAAACAGTTAAAAAGAGGATGGAGTGAATAGTGATAGGATAGTGGGGAAAGAAAAGATCAACCACCACAAGAAACAGAAAGGAGATCGGGCGTTTTATTAAAATCTTCACACATTGGGAGAGTGTCATTGTCACTATGTGGTTGAGCCTGCTTGGGGGCGGAATTCTAGTCAAAAGCACAGAGAAAAAAGAGAAGAAAACACACACCAAAGCACAGAAACTTCGAATTATCTGTGTCAAAAGCAATGGAAATTGCTTGCGGCGCAGTAAGTGAGGGCAATAAAGAGTGTAACATAAGAACGGCAGAGTGTTGAGATTAGAGGAGTGATAAAAGAGAGACATGAGGGATTGGGAAAGCATTGAACAGAGGGAATGGTCAGATAACCGAACCGCGAAAGAAGTCATGATAGGAGAATTGCAAGAAAAAAAGAAGAGGAAGGTTACGGACAAACAGAAGAAGAGGAGTGGAGGAGGAAGATGGGGAAGGTGTTGGAGAAACAGGAGAGTGAGAAAAAGAAGATGAGAATCAAGATGAAGATGAAGAATAAGAAGAAGAAGGGGAAGAAGAGGAGGGAGGAAAAGAAGAAGTAGTAGAAGGTGAATTAGAAGAAGAATGAGTAGAAGAAGAAGAAGAAGAAGGAGAAGGAGAAGAAGAAGAAGAAGAAGAAGAAGAAGAAGAAGAAGAAGAAGAAGAAGAAGAAGAATGAGAAAGAGAAAAAGAAAAAGACGAAAGAGAATAAGAAGAAGAGGATGTAAAAGAAGAACGAGGATGAAGAAAAGGGAGAAAATAAGAAGAAAAGGGAGATGAAGAAGAAAAGGAAGATGAAGGAGGACTAGTAGAAGAGGAGTAAGAAGAAGAAGAAGAAGAAAGACAGAATTAGTAGTAGTAGAAGAAGAAGATGGAACCGAAGAAAACGAAAAATATTTAACACTTAAAAAAAGAAGAAGTAGAAGAAGGAGTTGATGAAGGATAGAAATCAGGAAGAGTATCAGGTGACAAAGAAGAAAACGATTACAGGAAGGAGGGAATCATGTAAAGAGACGGTTTGTGAAAGTGTCAGCAATGAAAGTACAAAAAAAAAAGAAATGGTCAGAAAACTACAAGCAAAGATTATTAAATAAAAATAGTAACAAAAGCAAAGGTATCTTTGCATCTTTGTATCTTTGTATCTTTATGGCAAATAAATTTGATTTGATTTGAAAAAAAAAGATATAGAAAAATGAGGAAAATAATGAGGTGACAATAAAAGGAACATTCAGGAATACTATTGAGTAGAACTAGTCTATGGAAAGAATCACAGTGAAAATAGTGGAAAAGTAAAGAAAAACACAGTTTAATAAGAATTGTTTAGAGGAAAGAGAGTGCTATAAACGTAGAGGGAAACATAGAAAAATGTTTGGGAAAGGATAAGTAACTTGATTACTTGAAATAAAGTAAAAAAAAGAAGAGAAACAGAGAAAATGTGTAGAAAAGAAAGTTAACAATGAAGGAAATGAGAATATAGGGATTATGGTCACATTGCCGGCAGCAGAAGTTGCAACTCAAAGTGATATTATTGTTATTTGTTTCTAGACTTCTCTTTTATTGTGTGTTTGTGGGCAGACTGGGCTTTGTTCTGGTTTCGTGGTTTCTTTGCTCCCAAAATTGAAGTTCATTGCTTTATTGAATTTTCTGGAAATTTGGTCCAGAAGAATTATTTTACTAGGAAATTATCACAATAGAACTCGTTTTCAACCGAGATACTTTCGGTCAAACAGAAATATTTATATACATTTTCAGTTGATACCGGCAATATTACGTAAAATTGACGTATCATTCAACAATTCACTACATTATAATAGGGAATGGAACTTGAATGGACTGAAAGTAAATAGAATAACGTTTCCTTTCTCTTACAATGACTATTGACGTTATCAAAAACATCTTGGTTTTGTCTCTAAAAAGAGTACTATTAATGATTTATTACTTCTGATTGATCAAACGTAAATGAACTCTACGTTTTTCTATTTCCTGTTAGCCTCTCTGCAATCCCGGCCGAACGGTTATTTCGTAGCTAAGTGTTATTTTATCAAATGGAACTGGTTAAAAGTTTGTTCGTGGACCATAGCTTTTTAGATTACCTTTTGATAGCTTTTGAGAATGGTTCCTTTTTTCCTCACATAAGCACTAGTTCTATTGGACGTAATATAATTCAAAAATCAATTTAACTTATTACTTGGTATTAATATACTTCAACTAATCCAGGAATATTCAGGTCAAGATATTTTTGATATAATTTATAATAACCGAGAACAATAAATTCTTCAATTCTGCTTGTACTGAACAAGAATTATAATTTTATTGTTCTTCTCATAAAATTAATTTTCAAATTACCCCAAACAATCATCTTAAAAAATTCAAATGAACAATAAAACCATGAGCGTCATTTCAGCTTCTAAACTGGGGTGCCAGGGATCTGGGGGGCTTGGGGGGTATCACCAAGGCTACACTAGTAGATGAACAGGCCTTGCTCCTTGCTCCTTGAATCCCATTCAACCTGCTTCAATCCTTACTAATGATGATAATGAGTAATCCTTACTCTGTCGATGCATGTATTTGTTCATGACAATAGAAAAATTTGAATTTGAATGTTCATAAACAGTGGTCTGACTTATATAGGTGGCTTTATATGTCATAAACACTGTTAAAGGGTGTAGAATGTGAAGAATGTATTAATTTTCTTATATTTGACAACAATTACGCTCTTAAATCAAACCCTCTTTCATGTTCTGTTTCGGCTATAAATAGAGGAAATCTAAAATACCCAAATTAAAATACATCAAATTAGTTTATTGAATTTGTTGATTAACAGTTAAGGGTTTTCAAAGCGATGTTGAGTGAGAGGTATAAATATTCATTTTTGATTGGTCGACGGTTCAAAGCGTATCTCATTCTAAATTCCGCCGGTAGGTGGCAGCAGTTACTGGGTGATGTCATTATTCTTGTTTAAAATGGTTTCCAATAGACACGCCTCTTTGCTCCGCCTACTCTCTCTTCTGATTGGTCGATAGTTAAATGCGAATCTAATTCTAAATTCCGCCGGTGGGTGGCAGCAGTTACTGGGTGATGTTATTATTCTTGTTTCCAATGGATTTTTGAGTTGAGATAGGCAATAGTTTCTTGTAAATTGATTTCTTTGCTGTTTTTATAACTAATTCACTTAATTACTTAATTACTTGTTTAAAATTTATCATTGAAAGTTTTAGAAGTTTCTAAAAAAGATTCTAGAATATTGTTGTAGTTAATTAAGGTAGGCAAATGTTCCGACTTTCTACTTTCGTGAATAATGGAATAAACCACTCGACTCTAGCGCATTCTAGCGGCAGAGCTATCATGTCTCAACCTTCATTTTTGATTTTTGAACATGTAAGCTATTATTTTGTGCCAATTAAAATGTTTATTGAAAAATCAAGTTTGGGCCACGTTCATCAACTGTAATTTTTCACTTGTTTGCAAATAACTGAAATTATTACTGCTTGATTACTACTGATAATACGATTTTTGGAGTAGCAAAAAATGGGTTTGGGAATTCTGGGGTGGCAACTACCACCCCTTGCCACCCCCGAATGACGCCTATGAATAAAACAACATTTAGGCGTAATAAACAATTCAATTCATTACTATTTTTACTACTATCTTTTTTATTCTAATCATCCAAATACATTACAATCTTATATCATCATTCTTGTATTATTAAATGCTCCAAATACATTGCCATCTTCTTCTTACCATCATCAACAAATCTTCAAATCACCCTAAACAATCATCACACCAAATCCAAACAATAACTTACCCTTGTATAAAATTATCTAACTGTGTGGAACAATAATTACAAAATGAATAGAGAAAGAACAATAGTGGGGGTACATAGATTCCACACTTGATTATACGCGATAGACAAAATTGCATGGGGAACTCTTTTGCAGGTTTTTTTGCAGGCCTGCATTGTTCTTTGAGTGGGTCTTTACCTCCCTCCTCATCATCAACCCCTCATCCACCCCCACCCCTCAATTCAAAACCAGCTGTGCGTAATCTCTGTGCGCTGTCCTTTATTTGCCTAATCACGGCCCATTAAAACAGTCGCCGCTTTGCTTTCTTTTGCTTGCTTGCCGTCTGTCTGCTACCTAGCTCTCAATGAAAACTTTTGTGAATGAACTTTTTCAAACTGTTTTACCCGCCACGTTCAGTGGTGGTCATTGTTCTTGAATGGAATTGGCGTTTACACGTTGCCAGTCGACTAGCATTAATTAACTAGCACGTTTAAACATTGCTATAGTGCGATTCACGTCAAGAAGTCAGCATTGCTTAGATGGAAATTTGCTATCCTTGTTCGGCACAAGGCAGTTGTTGATGTCTCTATCCTATTTGCACAGTGCATAGTTGCCGCACACATTCCCAACAAACACGTTTTTTGCAGTTTTCTCTTCCCCTCTCAATGAAACTTGGCATCGATGCTCCTCATTATAAACAATGCTGACTTCTTGACGTGAATCGGACTATAGTCAACAAGTTTTCAGTAGCGTTTTCATTTCTGGTGAACAAACCAAAAGTTACCACTGGTTACTAACTAGTTCTAAATGTAATTTTTTCTGAGAGTTATGCCGACATGAGCTTATAGGCTTGTTCGTGGGTAATGAGAGAGGTGATGATGAGAGATGACGACTGTTTTTAGGCAGTCGGACCGACGGCTTTACATCTCCTCCGAGAGTTGCAGTTTTTGTTGTCAAAATCCGTTTCGTCAACTAATTGTAACTAATTGATATTAAATTTGATTATGATTCTAAATTTATTATTGAACTATCACAAACCAACTTAAAAATTCATGTTAATAGAATTTGCTCCCTTTCGTCGTAATAATTCAGAATATCATCACAGTATTACTATTCCAAATATTTTTTACATCATTCATTACTCACGAAGTCATTATTCATGATCAAGTTGTTCATTTTTTGCAATCAAGAAAAGGTTGCCATCAAATCATATTACTCTATTAACACTTAAATTATTGACACTTGATTAGCACTGAACGTGTTAAAGCGACACTTTTAGTAAATGATTGCATTGAAACATTTTTTCAATATTGATTATTTTTAGAATAGCATTTGTACAGCACATGTAATGGAATGTGTTGTACAGTAATTTATAAATAGAGTAGCCTATCTACGCCATTTACAGGAGCATGAATGTTGATAAACCAAATGAATCCGAGAATAGGGTCGAACTGAACAATAAAAAGAAGAGGGAACAATGCCGTAACACACTTTGAACAAGCGGAATAGATTGAAAGTGGAACAGAATAACTGAATTGAATGGGGGACCGAAATGGTTTGGGAGTACTGAAACTGTCCGCTATTCGTGGTTTGGCAAAGTTATCGCTTTCTCACACTTCTTCCCTCATTCTAACTATTTCCTTCTCCTATTCCCTCTCTATCTAACCTATCTTTCACTACCCAACACACCTTTCCTTCTTTAATTTCGCATTCTTGTACTAGATCGGCTCTTTCGTTGTATTATCACTCTTTCTCTATTTCTCCTCTTTCTCTCCTCCCAACCCTTTCTCACTCTCTCTTTCTCCCACTCCCTCTTCCTCTATCTCTTTCTCCTCCTTACTCTTTCTCACTCTCTCTCTCCCTCTCTCTCTCTTTTTCTCTCCTCCTAACTCTTTCTCACTCTCTCTTTCTCCCACACCCTCATTCTCTCTCTTTCTCTCCACCTAACTCTTTCTCACTCTCTCTTTCTCTCTTTCCGTTCCTTCCTTCATTCTCCATTCTTCTTCTTTTCCTCCGTCTCCTTTATATCTTCTTCTTCTTCTTCTTCCCCTTCCTATCTTCTTCTTCTTCTCCAATTCTCCTTCCTCTCAATCATTCTCTCCATCATTCTCCCTCTTTTATTTTTTTTCCTTCTCCTGTCTCCTCATACCACTTTTTCCCGGTCTCATTCCTTCTTCTCCATTTTTCTCTGTCATTCTCACATCACTTCAGCTTTCTGTGATCCTTTGAACTCTCTCTATATTCTTTTCTACTTTTGCTTTCCTGTTACAACTTTCTCACATCCTCACATCGTTTCTCCCTTCATTCTCCCTCCTTCCTCCATTGTCGTTCCATCTCACTCGTCCTCTCTTTCTCTACCTTACATTCTCTCTATCACTCACTTTCTCTCTCTCTCGCACCTCGATCTCGTAAACTAGCCACTGGGTATTAAAACTCCCCTCTCTCCCCATCATTTCCCAGAACCCTATCTCTAACCAAGCGAAGACACTCGAGATTTGGCCAACTCAATCCTGCCAACCACTGAGTGCGAACATTCCCTGCGATCGCCTTCCGAATTGAACGGGACACCAGGTGTGGTTGGGTTGGTAGCAGAGAGATAAGAAGGCGAGAATGGTTTAATTGAGTGTGAATTCCACAAATTAAACGTATGATTGGTCGGTCGCCACTTGCTCACTGATACTCTAACTTCTATTACTATTGAGTAATGTGGGCCTCATAATCTCATAGTCTTTGAGTGTAATTGGTGGGTTTTTTTATGAAGCCAGTGCCATATGCCATTCGAGGCATTCAGGATTATTTCTGAAATAAGAGGTAAGGCAACACGAGGGGCGGAAAAGAAGAAGTAGGAAAAGGAAGAAGAAGAAGAAGAGAAAAAGAAGAAGAGGAAGAAGAAGAAGAAGAAGAAGAAGAAGAAGAAGAAGAAGAAGAAGAAGAAGAAGAAGGAGAAAAGAAGAAGAAGAAGAAGAAGAAGAAGAAGAAGAAGAAGAAGAAGAAGAAGAAGAAGAAGAAGAAGAAGAAGGATAAGGAGGAGGAGAAGAAGAAGAAGAAGAAGAAGAAGAAGAAGAAGAAGAAGAAGAAGAAGAAGAAGAAGAAGAAGGAGGAGGAGAAGAAGAAGAAGAAGAAGAAGAAGAAGAAAGAAGAGAAGAAGAAGAAGAAGAAGAAGAAGAAGAAGAAGAAGAAGAAAAGAAGAAGAAGAAGAAGAAGAAGAAGAAGAAGAAGAAGAAGAAGAAGAAGAAGAAGAAGGAGAGGTATAGAAAGAAGAGTAAGGAAGAGAAAAAAGGAGGGCGAAGAGGAAGAAGAAGAGCAAGAACAAGAGAAGAAGATAAAGAAAGGGGAGGAGACGAAGAAGAAGGAGAAGAAGAAAGAGAATAATGAATCTAAAGGAAAACGTGAAGGCTGCGAAATAAGTAGCAAACAAGCAACATTGTCAGAGGAAAAGTGATGTAAGAACTACTTTATGAAGAAAGATGAAGTTGCAGGGATCAGTGAAAAGCCGCGTATGCCTCTGAATGAAGTACTGCTCTATGGTTGGCATGAGTCGGGAAGGGGAGGCAAAGTGGAGAAGGAAGAAGAAGAAGAAGAAGAATGAGGAGAAAGGAAGGAAGAGAATTATTAGAGGAAGAGGGAAATAGAATAGAAAAAGAGAAGCAAACGAGAAAGGAGAGAAAAAAATGGAAAAACGAGAAAAATTTGGTAGAAAATTGAGCTATACGTCTTGTGTAGGCTAGGCAGGTTAGGTATTACAGTACTCATAATAATAATTCCTCTTGGAAATTAAACCCTTGCAAGCGTCGTAGAGGACCAGAGCACAAATAATAGTCCTTGCTTGTTTGCTACAAGTAAAAACTTTTTAATACAACTTGCCTGGTTCTTCGAAATGTTTCCATGATAAATCGACCTCACTTCTCTGGAGAGCCACTACAGTTTTATGTCATGTTTAAACAACATTTATGATGATTCTCATCCAGGACCGTTGGATTTATGAGTGGATGGAAATTGGATATACATTTCTAAATTGCAAAGCGGTAACATGTTTTGGTATTATGTTCAAAACTTATAACAGGATTTAGGAAGAAATTTTACTAGACCTACCAGAATCCATTTCTCTATAGATTAGAGAATGATAGTTTTAGATTGTGGAGAAATCTTCTATAGATTTGAAGATTGAGAAGATTATTATCTTCGATTGCGTATTTGAAGAATATCTGGAGTAAGTACAGTATAATATGGACTTCTGTCAATAAATATTGTGATCTTCAATCTAATCAGCTGAACTGTGTAACACAATGAAGTCACTATACGTACTCCTGTAAAGTATATCGGCTTCTGTCAATAAATTGTACGTAGTCTTTAATCTAAGCAGCTAAATAACTGTCCAAAGAAGTACATATATTCAGATTGAGATAGTCCAGATATTATATACCACAGCCGAATATCTAGAGCTTTATGTGCATTGGGTGTATCAATTTGTCTCAACTACAATGCTATTCTCTATTTCGTGTTCTAGTTATTATTTACAGTTTTTTTTCTAAGTATTTCATGTTTTTCACTAACCTGACATGTGGACATGGATGGAAAGCGGATGGATTATCTTGACTGGAGAATCTTGGAAGGCCTCCTTGTAGCATGGCCAGGCGAAATACCAACAGCAAACTGGTCTGCAAATTAAAAACAAATATGGAAATTGATTTATTCACAATCAGGCATCAATTATTTGGAAGAATAATCATGAATCTACGAATAAATCTATGTAGCCTACAAATGCAAAACGGTCCACTATTTGAATCTAAGGCCAGGCGTACACCGGTTAGTCAAGAAAAGACAAGACGAGATTAGTCACGTTTAGTCACAGTAATTCACATAGCTGCTTATGAAGCAACACACACCGATTAGTCATTGCATCGGTGTGTGCTGCTTCATAAGCAACTATGTGAATTACTGTGACTAAACGTGACTAATGTCGTCTTGTCTTGTCTTGATTAACCGGTGTACGCCTAGCCTTAGACCTCAGCTATCAATTTGGTCAACAAGAACGAGATACCAGTTTCGATTGTTACACCATTGTCAATCAGTATCTCGTTGTTTTACAATAAATTTTGGTTTTGACAACTTCAAGTCGTTTTATTCAGCAATATTAATGAACTTGAACA
This sequence comes from Laodelphax striatellus, assembly GCA_017141395.1. Classification (NCBI taxonomy): domain Eukaryota; kingdom Metazoa; phylum Arthropoda; class Insecta; order Hemiptera; family Delphacidae; genus Laodelphax; species Laodelphax striatellus. The sequence continues at coordinate 2,284,391 of CM029541.1, read as the reverse complement.
GTGTTCTTCCTCAATGTACTAACTCTATTCTTCACATGCCATGTGTATTCTTCGTATAATAATTGTAATAATTATGATAATTACTGAACTGTATTGTTATATCATGTTTCTGGGATGTTCAATTCCCACAATAATTCCCACAATAATTGTATCACAATAATAACTCTTGATAATTATTATAATTACTGTACTGTATTGTTATTTTATGTTTCTGGGATGTTCAACTGCCACAATAATTCTTCTAAATGGCTTGTAATCTTCCCTCACATTACATGTCAAACCCATCACTATAAAACAACCCAATAAAACCTACCGTTATCTTTGTAACAAATATCAGAAAGCCTAGACGGGAATCCTGGCAATGTAATGAAAGACACATTTCGGTGAAAATCTGTGCGGGCCCAACCTTGCTGTATATTTATTAACTGGCTATACAGAGTACGCCAGCCGAGCGTGAAGGGGGTGCTGGCTATACAGAGTACCGTAGACGAATGCCGAGAATAGAAGAACCAATTCCTATTACCATTATTCTTGTTGCCTGCGGAACTGATAAGAGAAGCAACTTCTTAGCAAAGAGAAAAGACGACGGCTTCTCTTTCACTTGTAATTAATGTCTTCTCACTTTTCTAACCCCTTTCTGTCTTGCTCTTTTTCATTCTCATCCTTCTTCTTATTCTTTTTCTTCTTCTAATTTTTATCCTTCTCCTTTCCTTTCTTCTTCTTCCTCTTTTCCTTATCTTTTCTCTTCTTCTTTTTCTCCTTCTCCTCCTCACGCTTCTTCTCCTCCTCACCCCTCCTCCTCCCCCTCATCCTCCTCCTCTACCCTCCTCTTCCCCTTCATCCTCCTCCCCCTCCTCCTACTACTCCTCCCCGTCCCCCTGCTCCTACTCCACCACCCCCTCCTCCTCTTGGGAAGGTGATAACATTTTGTGGAAAAAAATCTGAGATCTACTAAGTAAAATAAATATTTGGATATAATCGATTGTTTCTGTTTAGGCCTATTTATTTCTTAGCATCTTATCGAGTAGACTATCATTTTAAAGAACCGTTGTAGAAAATTTGTAGTGTGCTTGCTGGCTCGTATTACCCTGATTTTGATTTGTGGCCCACTTTACGCCTATGCTATTAATGTAATCTGAATACATTATAATTCTAGACTTGCTACACTAGAACTAATAAGGTTAGAACCCATGGCGAAGCGTGGTATACTTATTTGGTCATCGCCGAGTATATTTCCTACAGGCGGTGACCCCAAACCCGGCGATGACCAAATAAGTATACCACGCTTCGCCACTAGTTAGAACATTGATCATTAATAACTTTCCTGCACCAAATGATTCAATTTCTCATATTCCTTTTATCTAGTTAGTCTAAATTCTAAAGTTATTTATGCAGTTCCAATGTGGTTCTTAACGAAACATTCCACCTATTGATTTTTTCTCCATATACAATTGTTTGTTCATTAAGTAAATTGTAACCCATGAATTTATTCTCAATACGATTCACATTTTGTAGGTGGGAACAGGCTACAACCATTTTCAGGCTATCTGCTGTGACTATGGCACCACTGACATGCAAGCTGCCATTTTGTTGTAGTCGCCTACAATCCCCATTCACAGAACGCTTTCTCATTGGCTGGTGACGTAACAGAAACGCCATTTTGTGGGAGGGAAGGATTTGACCAATGGCATGCAAGCTGCCATTTTGATGATTGTAGCCACAAAACACCCCATTCACAGAACGCTTTCTTATTGGCTGGTGACAACACCGAGACGCCATTTTGTGGGAGGAAACTATTTAGACCAATGATGAGCGAGTAATGTCGTGAGATTTGAAAAGAAGCAGTTTTTGTTAATTACCTGATCTTTCTTTCTTGTTTGTTGCAATATTTATGAACTGATTGGAAGAACAGGAAAGGAGAATAATTATAAATATAGAATAGAAGAAGTTAAACACAGAACCAATAGCTTGATTGATCTGCATATTATACTGACTGATTGATCTGTATCATCTAGTGATTGATCCGTATCATCTACTCATTGATTTGTATCATTTTGAGCATCCTCTCGATAACTTACCACCATGAACACCTTTGCAGCACGGCGGGCGAACTGAAGAGATTCCTCGTTCCATTGCATATCGAGCAGCGATCTGAAACGTAAACAAAATCTATTACTCTCTCAAGACGGAAAATAATTAAAAAAGTTTCCCAAGGAAAATATTGACAAACAATTTGTGAGATAAAATACTAAGAGGTTCTTCGAAACCATTGGGTTCTTCTTCGGGAAACCTTGCATAGATTGGAAAGTTGAAATTGATAAAAATAGGAAAAGTAGAGGGAAAGTTTTAGAAGGTTTATGATATTGGAAGAGCTTGCATTGAAAAAATAATTCAGTGCACTATATGAAGATCACATTACGTTTACGATCGAATAACAGTATTGGGATACTAAATGATTAATCAAGTTTTTTTGAAATAGAGACAAAACACAAAATCACTGAACAACCAATTCAAAAGTTTCTAAAATGTTGAACTCCATTTGAAATTTACCAACATTTCCTTCAAATGAATTACAGTATGATATTAATAGTCTTTTGGACTCACAATTTCAGTAAGATAAATCAACAACCTCTGGACTATTTATCAGAATTCGGGAAATAAGCAGTTTTGGACGAATATCTGTTGATTCTTCCGACATTGTAATGTATCTTGCCAATGAATGAATGAATGAATGAATGAATGAATGAATGAACGAATGAATGTATGAATGAATGAATATTCTAGGAAAATGTTTTCTTCTTCAAATGAATTACTGTATTCTTTATGAACCACACTAAAGATAGAATGAATGAATCAGAATTAGAAAATAATCACTGATTTACCTTTTAACAGGCGGCCATGATTTGTAGAGATCAAAAGCGAGGTTGACCAAGAGTACGGTGACCCCCGTTTCTTTGGCCAGAATAGAGAGAGCCGCCATTATCGAACTGAAGAATATTCGTCTCTCAGTTCCCCACCAGCCATCACTGCAACAAAACAAGACATTTCAATTATTAATAAAAATCGTTAATAAAACTATAATTTTATAGATAGAGAATAAACAAAATCTCAACTAACTACTAATTATTATTCACAATATTTGTGTTATATTAGTAAATAAAATACTCCTGGGAATAAACGAATCTCAACTAACTAATGATTATTATTCACAATATTCATGTTATATTAATGAATAACATATTACTCCTGGGAATAAACGAACACTCATGGTATAAAATATGAAATGTGAAACTCCTTCCAAGAACCATTCAAAAGGTTATTCGGTGATGTCCGATATTTCCTATTACTTGTTACACTGAGTATGAAACTGACAATTTTTAAGGTTTGAAATCTTATCCGTTGAATTTACAGGTTTTAAAGTAAAAATTTCGGAAAGCAGTATACAGTATTGTTAGTGCACGTAAGATAAAAAAAGTGCATGTACGGTACTCAAAGGACAAGAACAGAACATAAATTAGTTGGAGTTGTGATAATATACACAAGTCTTAGTAGTTTGGGTGGTACCACATTTCCCGACTCTTAAAATGACCGAGGGGATTATATAAAAATGTATAGTTCACTCACACTATAGGTTATCTGAGACATCATTAATCAGGAATTACTGCCTACTATCTCACCCTAGGGGGGGGCTCCTCCCTCAAGAGTTAAGGGCCCCCCTTTTCTGATAAAATACCCCCAAGATGATAGGACGCCTCTGCCTCTCTTCAAGGAGATATAGAACAAGGATGAGGAGGAGGAGGAGGGAAGACAAGTAAATAAGAAGAAGAAGAAAAAGAAGAAGAAAAATTAAAAGAAGAATAAGAAGAGAAAGAAGAAGAAGAAGAGAAAGAAGAATAAGAAGAAGAAGAAGAAAAAGAAGGAGAGGAAGTAAAATAAAAGATGAGGGAAGGAGAAGAAGAATAAGAAGGAGGAGAAAGAGGAGGAAAAGAAGAAGAAGAAAAAGCAGAAAAATAAGAAGGAAAATATGAAGAAAAGAAGAAGAAAAACAAGATGAAAAAGAAGAAGAAGAAAAGAAGAGGGGATAAGAAGAGGAGTAGAAGGGTAAGAAGAAAAAATAAGAAGAAGGAGAAGGAGAAGGAAAAGAGGAAGAAGAAAAAGTAGAAAAAGAAGCAGAAGAGAAAGAAAAAGAAAGAGGAGAAGGAAAAAAGAAATATAAGATGAAAAAGAAGAAGGAGAAGGACAAGGGAAAGAGGAAGGAAAAATAGAAAAAAAGCAGAAGAGAAAGGAAAAGAGAGAGAAGAAGGAAAAAAGAAATATAAGAGGAAAAAGATGAAGAAGAAAAAAAGATGATGAAGAAAAAGAAGAAGAAAGAAGATGAAGAATAATGTAGAAAAAAAGGAGATGAAGAATACAGTGTTGAAGAAGCAAGTGTGAGAAGAAAAAAAATCCCCCTCTTATGAAGTACCTCCCTCAGATTTCCCCCTGAAATCTGATAGAAGAACGTATATCCCCTACACTAGAGAATAGACTGCAGGCTATAATTTTCAAAGGGTTCTGCCTACCATATGAGAGAGGCGAAGGGCCGCCTGCCTTATGTGTGTGAAGGGATGTTCATCCCTTCAACAGTGTGAAAAGGGGTTCTCTGATTCATATGCTGCAGCACCGATAAAGATGAGACGGCTAAGGGTGTTCTTCAGCATCCAATATAATTATAAAACCACTGATCAACCACCAGGTATAGCACGATCCTTTTAACTTGTCAGAAATCAGCTGTTTCGGTAATGATTGAACAGTGATTTCGACACAATAATCAAAAGTCTTCAAGACCTTTAAAGTCTTTAAAAGACCTTTTTAAAGAAGACCTTTCAAAGTATAACTTTTTAAAAGAGCTTTTCAATAATCTGCGAAATTCAGCATTTGTACGTTAAGTATTGTACTGGTGGCCGAGTACAACATTATTATCATAGGCGTCATTTGGGGGTGGCAAGGGGTGGCAGTTGCCACCCCAAAATTCCCAAACCCCTTTTTTTGCCACCCCAAAAATCGTATTATCAATTAGTAATCAGGCAGTAATAATTTCAGTTATTTGCAACACAAGTGAAAAATTACAGTTTATAAACGTACGTGGCACAATCGGTGAAAGAATAAAAACGAAATTTTGTCTATTCCACACTATTTATTAATTAAAAAACCATACTCGAGTTTTAATGGTCACGGCATCATCTTCAATGGTTGAGCCTAAACTGAATTCCTCAACCACTGAAGATGATGCAGTGAGTGTGAAACTCGAGTATGGTGTTTTAATTAATAAATACTGTGGAATAGACAAAATTTTGTTTTTATTCTTTCACCGAATATGGAGAAGTTCCACAACATCTCTGAACAAAGTGAGTGTTTTAACGTGGCACAATCTTGACTTTTTATTTAACATTTTCACTGGCACACAATAATAGCTTTCATGTTCAAAAACAAAAAGGAAGGTTGAGACATGACGGTCCCGTCGCGGTTTTCACGCTCGTGTAGAATGGGCAAGGCCGTACCCAGGCTGGGGTCAGGGGGGTTGAAACCCCCCCCAAATTTTCCAGAAATAAATAGCCTATTTTGAAATTGAAACACAAATTTTCACAAAAGTAAAATTAAACACAAAATTAAACACTTAAGGTGTATTGCTAATGCTAACGTGTCTCTTTCTCACACTCTTACTCCCTCACTCTCTCACTCTCTGACTCTCACCACTATCCCGCCCCGAGCCCACCAGCATTAGGCTAGGCTAGAAGAATAGAAGAGGAGATTTTGTATTATAGGTTTTGAAGTTTTTAAAAGATTACGTGATGATTTGTATTAAAATTATTTAAGTCTGTATTTTGTATTTATCTATTCATTTTCAGAGCTAACCAATTCACAAGGGAAAGTATTTGCATACTTGAAATTAAATGGTAATAGTTTTTAACATTAAAAAAGGATCAAAGGGTCAGATAAGATATGTTAATGCAAAAACATTCTAATGGCTTAAAAATACTTAATGTAAAAATTTTCAAGTCAAACTATAGATTTTTGCCTATAAACTCTGGTTAATCAAGAGTTAAAACGGTCTTAAAATGCGTAGTTTCCACTTAAATTTTCAAAATTTCCCGGGGGAGAAGCCCCCGGACCCCCCGCTTTCCTGGTGGGTTTTCCATACCCCCCAGACCCCCCGGTACTTTAGGATACTAAGTATAGGAAACTTAGGTACTTTAGTATAGGAAACTTAGGTACTTTAGTATAGGAAATATACCCGGCGATGATCAAATAAATATACCACGCTTTGCCACGGTCTCCAAGCCCCCCAGATCCCTGCCAGACCTTGCCACCCCATTTTAAAAGCTGAAATGACGCTCATGATTATTATGTTTTCTGACAATTCAAAAGGATCCTGCTATACTTATCAGTTTATTACAGTAAATTGATTGGTATAATATTATTTGATAGAAACACAAAAAATAATGATTTGGTATTATATTATAGTAAATGATATAATAATAATCATAATGATATTTTTCATGCAGTTTCTTGAAGGTGGAAATACTTTTCATAATTTATTCAGTGGTGGAGGAGTATGCATTTTCTCAAAATGCCATTATTGTGTTGAATGTTGCTTAAATTGTTGAGAAAGGTAAATAAAACGACACTTTGTGAATTATTAATACCTATAGCATAACTTGAGCCCGTTGGGTGGAATAACTTCAGCCGTAGTTATGGAAGAAAAATGTAGGTTCTAACAAAAACTGATTCTCTTCAAAGCTCACACGAATACTCGCTCGCTATTGGTCAAACCAGTTCCCTCCTACAAAATGGCGTGTCTATGACGTCACCAGCCAATGAGAAGGCGTTGAATGAAAGGGGAGTGTACTAAAATCGAATGGCGGATTGTTTTTCAGTAGTGCTAACATAAATGAAACTTCCACCTTTAAAACGTAATAAGAATATGATGAACGAACAAACATTTTCGTCCATACATGAGCGTTAGTATCTTGAGTTTTGATTCATTCAATATGATTCATATAAAATATACGTGGCGAAGCGTGGTATACTTATTTGGTCATCGCCGGATATATTTCCTATAGGAAATATAGCTGGCGATGACCAAGTAAGTATAGCACTCTTCGCCACTAATAAATATCAATATAATATGATAAAATATTTAAACTAAATATAAATAATATTTCATTTGTACTGTATATTTCGTGATAAGTTGTGCATTATTCAATAAATAAACTAATTTTTACTTGGCAACAATTTCAAGACTGTTTTCATCTCAATTTCGCCTTCATCATGACACAAAATATCACATCAGGTGAAAGTACTCGATGGAAGAATGAGACCATGACAGATTGCCAGAAGAGTGTAAAAAATGTGAAGAGGGATTAGAAGAGATTGGGTGAAAAGGAAGAGGAGAGAAAGAGAGAGGGAGGCTTTAGTAGTACGTGATCAATCACTGAAAACCAACCAATAAAGAAGACTGTACCTTCCCCCCCACCTTCCCCTTCCCCTTCAAACCTTCCTCAGAGAACCCTTAAGGGTGTATACAGGTCACTTTTACCCCACCTTCTTTCTTTTCTTCTTCGACATATTCTTTTTCTTCATCATCATTTGCTACTCCTCTCCTTATTAATAACTTCTCTATCAACTTCCTAGTGCTCCTTCTTCTTCTTCTTTTTATACTTTTCTTGCTTACTTTTCTTGCGCTTCTTCTTCTTCTTCTTCTTCTTCTTCTTCTTCTTCTGAGTACATTGTAGGGAGGTTCCCTATTGAGCTCTTGAGAACATGTTGGCAACACCAACTATAATTAGTCGGTGTCGAAGTAAGGCTAGGCGTACACTGGTTAGTCAAGACGAGATTAGTCACGTTTAGTCACAGTACTTCAAATAGTTGCTTATGAAGCAACACACACCGATTAGTCATTGCATCGGTGTGTGCTGCTTCATAAGCAACTATGTGAATTACTGTGACTAATCTCGTCTTGTCTTGTCTTGACTAACCGGTGTACGCCTAGCCTGAAGGGAATAGAGTGGGGAAAAATAATGTACATGAAGAATAGAATGTAAGGTTGAAGTGAAAGGATATTATAAGTATATTTCTATATAATGAATTACTGTGACTAAACGTGACTAATCTCGTCTTGTCTTGTCTTGAATAACTGGTGGACGCCTAGCCTTATGGAGTGAAAATAATCAGATGGTGTCGAAGCAATGGAGATTCGATCGTCATTTGTTGGTCAACAAGTTTTTGGGTTTGATATTTCTAAATTTTTCTAAGTATTCTAAGTTATATAAATACTCTAATGTTCCTTATTCTAATCCCTCATCCTCAACTTTTCTTTAATCCTCTTTCTTCTCTTCTTCTCCATCTCCTTCATAAATTGTTCTTCATCTTCTTCTTCATCTTTTCTTCTTCTTCACCTTTTTCTTCTTCTTCTTCACCTTTTCCTTTCCATCCTCATTCTTCTTCTTTCATCTGTCTCGAAGAGTGATGTCTTCTTACTTTTTCTACGCATTTTTTCTCCCCTACTCTTCAGAGCGACAATATCTCAAAGCTTGATAAATCACCCTCCTCTCCACACTCTCACTCTCTCTCTGTCTCTCTCTTTTCCTTCTTCTTCTTCTTCTTTTCCTTCTTCTTCTTCTTCTTCTTTTCCTTCTTCTTCTTCTTTCCCCGTTCCTCCACCTCTATTTTGATGTCAAATTAAGCGTTTTCTTTCTTTTCTCACGACGTGAACGATTTCATCATCATCATCATCATCATCATCATCATCATCATCATCATCATCATCATCATCATCATCATCATCATCATCTATCGCTTTATTACATTTTTTACCTTCCTCTTCTTTTCTTCATTGTCAAAGACGTGTTCGTTTGAAAAAATTGCAAGTATGTGCCTTGCTGTGTTCCAGCCGACAATTATAAGGATTAAATAAGAAATGCTGAGGAATATCTTCTAGTTAATCAAGCCCTCACTTCAGATTTGGTTCTTTTTTCCAGTAGAATCCAAGTTTTTGGAATAATTTAATACTTATACAATAGACCGATACAACGGAGTATCCAAGGACCTGACGTGGCAGAATTGCCAACGGTATTATGGTTTCTATTGTCAGTTTTTTCCTACTGCAGATAATTCCCATATTATTAGTAAAGTACTTTTGCATGGTTAATGAGGTGGAGGGTAATACGAGATAAATACACGACTGAACGGGAGTTGAACCCATGACCGGTTCAACGATGAAAATCCCATTTCCCCAGCTCTCTTTTGATTTCCGTTCCTCCAATTATCACACATACAGTCGTTAGAATTTCGTGTTACATGGGTACTTCACATAAATGATCCAGTAAACCAGTATTGTATGGGACAGATCCATTACCAACATCTTTGTATGAGATAAAAACATGAAATATGCATCATAAAACTAAACGAAGCGTCTTCTGTTCATCTCCGCTCATACAGTATTATTCTGCTGTTGGGATTTTGTAAAGTCATCAGTACTTCAACTTCAACTGCCGCATGAATAGGGTTTAAAGTACGCGCCCTTTTTAATTAAGCGAGCGTTATCAGTGTCTGCTAGGGTTGAACAGACATTTTAGCACTTTCATTAGGAATTCTGCTTGATTTCTCATTTTTCTCGCTGCCCTGGAGTTCGCAACAAAATGAAAAACGTTGATCATTGTGGAGCGGTGTATTAAGACCAGGAAGATGTTTTCATGAGTTATGTTTTTGATATTTTTCTGAGCGTTTTAAAGCTCTATAATTTATCACATATTATACGTTTGAGCACGTATATTATAATATCATTATACGTTTCTATAAATAAATTCACTGGGATCAATGTATTTGCTGTGAGCATATATGATGTTACCCTCTGTCGGATAATCTTACGCGTTTTTCCTGGAAATTTAACATGTAAAGCACAGGCCTAAGTACGTAGAAATCAGTTTACAATTGAAATAGAATTTCCTATCGATACTTCTTCTGCTTGGTGATTGTGGCATTATCTTTAGAATGATAAAATGAACTAATCGAATGTTCTTGAACATTATCATCATCTTTCATTATTCAAGTTTTAATATCAACTTTGAAGATTATGTTTCATGCTGATTGAGCAGACGAGTCGCAGCTGAGTTCACAATGCATCTTAGGCGCGAAATTTCTAATCATCATAACATGCATTATGCAACTCAAGTAACCTAACCTGAGTATCCTGACTCAGGTAACCAAAGTCAAGTAATCTAAGGCTAGGCGTACACCGGTTAGTCAAGACAAGACAAGACAAAATTAGTCACGTTTATTCACAGTAATTCACATAGTTGCTTATGAAGCAACACACACCGATGCAATGACTAATCGGTGTATGTTGCTTCATAAGCAACTATGTGAATTACCGTGACTAAACGTGACGAATCTCGTCTTGTCTTGTCTTGACTAACCGGTGTACGCCTAGCCTAACAGAACAAGAAAAACGCCAGCCATCTTGAATTAATATTTCATTTAAAACATAGATTAACGTGAAATTAGGAAGAGATTTTTCAGGTACCGTAGTCTATGAAAATCTTCAAATCATAAAATAAAAATTTTGTGTTTTAGAAGGTTTTTGAAGATTATTTTTAGCGATATGCAATCACAATTTCAGCAGATTACACAAAAGTAATCGTATTTCACAGATTAAACAAAAGGGAATTAACTAAACAGCCGTAAATGACGTCATTAAACTAAACAATTTCAATTTTTTTTAAATGCCATGAATTTGATCAGAGCTTCGTAAAACGACGTTTAAACTAAGGTTTAATTCGATTGGCTTCCGTACAATCGGCCGTTATTCTATTTGGCAAGTATTGTTAGAGGAGCAATTTTCAGAAAGAAATTAATACTTCACTGAGTTTGCTCATTATTGTTGTAATATATGAGTTTCCAACGAAATTCAACTAGATTGCTCATTATTAATGTAATTAATAACTGTCCAACAAAACTAGCACAAGTCCAATTCACACTAATTCGCACAGTGACGTTATCATAGTCCAATTCACAGTGTGACACGTTTCACATGTTGTGACGTTCCATTATCATTACTAGCAGAAAGGACATTTTTCCATCACCCGTCATATTCTCGTATATTTCACATTTGTCAAACCCAACACTACGTTCCATACCTATGTATCCGGCATTCGAACGTGTATTATATCCATTACTATATCTATATGTATTGAGCATTTGAGTATATACCCATTTTCAACCATACCTATACATATCGAATATACGTGGTTCTATACGTGTTCTCAGAAGATGGGGGAGGGTAGTTCACCCCCTTTCAGAATCCCTAAAATTCAACATTTGGCGCATTCCCACACCCCATTAATGGCACATCATTTGCATACTGTTTCACATGTGATAACATGGTCATGACAACACATGTCTCTATATATGTATTTCACATCATGACATGTACATAATCTGCGTTCTTGTTATATAAATGGTGTCAATATGACTGTAATATATTATGTACGAATTAATAGATTTGCATTGTAGCTGAAAATATGCATAATTTGTGGATCAGAAAGTCTGATCCCCAAGTCAGACTCCTGTCTCACAAGCTTTCAGAAAGCTTGTTGAGTTACAATAGCTTAAATTTCGTAAATTCATTTAAATTTGAGCTGATCATACTAGAAATGCACAATTTCTATCTCAAAATCTAAAATAATTTATTTCACCGAATAAGCACTTACTAGGTCAAAGGTTGATTATAAAAAGTGATAGGTCAAAAAAATACAAGAGTGGAAGATTGGATTGACCAAACAATTAATTTGACTAATGATTCTCCTTCAGGCCCACTTGTATCAACATAGATTGGTCTAGAGAGAATATTGATATTGTTACTTGGTCAAATGTGTGTTGAAAATAATCTAATTAAATCAAATCTCAGGTCAAAGCTGTATTATGTACAACTAAACACACCAAATCCCATTGGAGTCCTTGTTTTTCAAGTATTTACTTGTGAATTTTGCATCATTTGAACTGAATTCGTAAGAGAAATGCTCACTCCTATTATTGATATTGATGCTCTTAGTATACGAATTGATGATTGAATACACAAGAATTTAATGAATTCACAATATTGCGATTTGACAAGTCACTTATATTCTAGGAAAAGTGACATCAAATGAAGCAACAAGGATCGATTACTTCAATACGAATTGACATTCGAATAGCACAATGCTGAATAATTCAGTTCAAAATTATCCATTTCCCAGTAAAAGTGAGGTAAATAATTTGTGATTCACTGATTCAAAACATGCTCAAGATTTTCTATTACAGATTATCTGCTTTGAAGATTCACGACATAAAAATCAATCAATTCGGAGCAAAGACCTCTTCAAGTTCCGTACATAACAAGGAATACCTCCTTCCATGTCAGCTGGGAAATGTGTAAATTCACTCCAATTGGATTTCAAACTGATTAAGCCAAATCAAACATGACTTCCCAATAGCGTGTCGTGCTATTTCAACTGGAAAACTCCATCTTCACTTTCACCGTTCTCTTCATCACGCTTCTTCTTCTTCTTCTTTTTCTTCTTCTTCTTCTTCTTCTTCTTCTTCTTCTTCTTCTTCTTCTTCTTCTTCTTCTTCCTCTTCTTCTACTTCTTTTCCTTTTTCTGCTTCTTCTTCCTGATTTTCCTTCTTGTAATGCTGCTTCTTCTTCTATTGCTGCTGCTTCTTCTTCTTCTTTTCCTTCTTTCTCAAGCGAAACACGCGGATAATAATGTAATCAGACTGATGACGTGACTTGAAATACAGCCCCTACTCCACCCTTGTACCACTAGCAGCAAACATCAACTCATCATCTCAAGATTATTATTTTCAATCGATGATGACGATGATGATGATGATGAAGCGAGAGGAATAAAGTTGTAGCGAATCATTGATGTTGAAGAAGAAGAAGAAGAACAAAAAGAAGAAGAAGAGGAAGAAATAAAAATGAGGAGAAGAAGAGGAAGAAGAAGGAAGGAGGAGGAGGAGAAGAAGAGGAATAATAAGGAGAAGAATTAGACGGTGAAGAAGGAGAGGATGAAGAGGACGAAGAAAAAGCAGAAGCAGGGAATAGAAGAAGAAGCCGAATAAGAAGGAAAAGAAGAAAGGGGTCGTGAAGGGAGAGAAGAAGAAGGAGGAAAATAAGAAGAAGATAAAGAGAAAAGGAAGGAGCAGGTAGAAGAAGACGAGAAGAAGAGGAATAAGGAGAAAGAAAGGAAAATAAGAAGAAGATAATGGAGGATAGAAAAGGAGAAGAAGCAGGATGATGGAGAAGAAGATTAAGAAAAAGAGGAATTCTAATAGTAATGAGAAGAAGAGGTATCAGAAGGTGGAGAGGGTGAGAAGAAGAAGAAGAGAAGAAGAAGAAGGAGAAGATGATGATGGAAAGAAGCAGAGAGAAGAAGGAGAAGATGAAGATGAAGAAGAAGAAGAGGAAGAAGAAGAAGAAGAAGAAGAAGAAGAAGAAGAAGAAGAAGAAGGAAGAAGAAGAAGAAGAAGAAGAAGAAGAAGAAGAAGAAGAAGAAGAAGGAGAAGAAGGAGAAGAAGAAGAAGAAGAAGAAGGAGAAGGAGAAAGAACCATAAGAAGAACAGAAATAATAAAAGATTAGAGACGCTAGCGCTGATTATCTTGTTCAGCAAAAGCTAGAGGTCTCGTCGTCATCTTAGCGCTCGCTGATTCTGGCAGATGGTGGAGAAAAAGATGATGAAAAAGATGAAGAAGAAGAAGAAGAGAGATGCGAAAATAGAAATACGGCGATGCCTGCTTCTCTTTGCTTTAGCGCCAAGATCGATCTCAATTCGGTTCAATTTGGAAAATGGATAACTTGTGCTGCCATGCCGCTGCTACTTGCTTCTGATTTCGCCGAAAAGAGCATTTCCAACTCAGTCAGTCAGTCATCATTCTGTCTCACTTACACTCGTCATCAATCTCTATCTTCATCTTTCACCAGCCTCAGTGTTCTATAACTCCTCCTCTTCTTCTTCTTCTCCTTCCTGCTCCTTCTCCCGGGTCTTATTCTCCTTCTTCTCCTTCTTCTCCGTCATCTTCTTCTTCCCTCCCTCATCATCTTCTTCTTCGTCTTAGGCTAGGCGTACACCGGTTAGTCAAGACAAGACAAGACAAGTTTAGTCACAGTACTTCACATAGTTGCTTATGAAACAATACACACTGATTAGTCATTGCATCAGTGTATGCTGTTTCATAAGCAACCATGTGAAATATTGTGACTAAACGTGACTAATCTTGTCTTGTCTTGACTAACCGGTGTACTCCTAGCCTTGTACGTTTTCTCTACCAGTCTTAAAACGAATCCAGCTAATTAATACTGCTGCAGATACTGTACATAATCATGTATACAACTATACAGTAAAACAAAACAGAGGTTTTGAATAGAAACTAAAACTTACGATTGAAAACCAAAAAAGGGAAACCTCTTTTCCACACCAGAAAAACGTTCTAGGGTGGTCAAAAAATCTTTGGAAAGCTATAATATCTACTGTATATTATAATGACCTGTAGAGACAAATCCCTATGTCCGTACTACTAATACAGGAACTTCACATACAGAAAAGAAGTTCCGACTAAAAACAGGAAACTTCCAACAAAAAAAAACCACGACTAGAGAGAGGAATCCCTCCCCCCAATTTCAGTACAACAAATCCTGTTTACAGAGAAGAGCGTCCTGCGAATTACAAACCAAGCCAGCATGCAAGCACTGCTCTAATTGGTAGAATCTTGTTAGGCAACTCCCACTGTGAGTGTATGTTGTGATTGTTCCAACAATTACTGGTTAATTACCCAGCTAGCACACAAGGCGAAAAGAAAACGTAAAAAAGAGAGCATGGTAGGAAAGGGGTGGAGAGGATGGAGTAGGAGGAAAAGGAGGAGGAGGAGGAAGAGGAGGAGGAGGAGGAGGAGGAAGAGGAGGAGGAGGAGGAGGAAGAGGAGGAGGAGGGAGGAGAAGGATAAACGACGAAAGAAATAAGAGAGAATTGATAGAACGGAGAAGGAAGGGGAGTGGAAGATGGAGAATAATAAAAAACCAAACAAACTCCAAAAACCTTCCTTGCTACGGAAATATAAGCGCGAAGCTGGAAAACACATGATCGAATACACTTTTTACTCTCAAAACATATCTGAAACCCCGTTCCCAACCCTCCCAAAAATCCGCCTTCTAGAGGGCCACAACCCCCCCAAATTTGTCTCTTACCTCTGAAACTTGTCTCGAGCTCTCGAAAAAATGTTTGACCACCTTAATACCCCAATACAATAATTTTTAATGAAACCTTTGCAAGGACCCTCTGCAATAATTATCGAAGTTATACCTTCATAACAGTAATCGGGTTAACTTGCAGTTTGTAATCCAATTTTATGTTCTACTGTATTGTTTCTCTCACTTTTCTCTTTTTATCTTTTCCTTTTCCCCTTTGTTCTATCCGTTATGCTCCTTACCTTTCTACATTCTATACATTGTGGAGAAGATGTGCTCTCAAAAGATTTTACTGTTGACCATTAATTCCACTTCCCATTTTTCAATGTTTATGTATTTAAACAACATGATATAAATAGAAAACCAATACTGTATTGAAATTCCAGACCACATAACGAACCACGAAATGATGTAAATACATATAAACATGTAAATAGAAAACAATACATTATTAAAACTCAAGACCGCATTCATTCTACAGTATTAACAAATTAAGTTCAAATGACGGTCAAATATTCATTACATGGCTTTTATGCACACGGCTATTTTTTCCGGTACAGGATATTCCACCAAATTCCATCAACATATTCTCACTCAGAAACATTACAACTTTTAAATCTGTTATCGTGTATCAATTTGGAGTTCAATCGAAAGAAAAAGAAAACCAAAGGTAAAAAACTCCACCATTGAAATATAATATTTGTTGACAAAATGGAGGCACGCTACGTAGATGGGCTGTGATTGGTCGAGGGTGGAGCCAAGTCTCGCCTAGTAGTATCGCCTCAGCTTGTAGCTCCTCCCACTAGTGGGCGTGCTCTGTCTCGACCAATAGCAGGCCTTCAACGTGATAAACATCAACGTCATCAGACTGGTATGGCTTCCTTCGTTATGTCAGCCATTGCTATGCTATCATGGTATTCTTTCTGTTTACTGGTAGATGATAAATGAAATGGATAAACTTCGTATTCTCGTATCTAGTATATTCCCTTCGAATCTCTTTTCTATTTTTCTGCTGAACCTATGAATTTTATCTCCTCTTCCATTCTATGTTAATCTCTGACATCCAACCCTACTCTCACAAGTGTTGATGGAAAGGAAATCCTCATCCAAGAGTGGACATCTATATGTTCAAACTTCGTTGTCTCATGAATTAACATCACTATAATCGTTATCATTCTGCTTCATATCTTTACATTGAAAGATTTATAAGGTTATGTAGGCCTTACTTTATCGAAAATAAGCTCCCTTAAATTATGTTCTGTACTTAATGAATCGAATAATGTAATTAATTTTATTTCAAATGACGTTCATTGCAATAACTATCATGATCTAGAGTTCAAGCCTATACGATGTAATGAACATGATTATTGTGAATAATCTAATCTAATGTAAGTCAGCTTCAATTTCTTCTTTCTCTTCTCTCGGTAAGGCATATTTGTCCAATTATTTGTTGTAAATTTCACTTTTACAAAATAGAATTCGAGCTGATATATTTTGTAAACTACATGTCAATAATAGAATACTGAAGACAATCTATCAATCTCACGCTTTTTCCTTCTCTCAAAATTTACTCTTCTTCTATCCCCTCACACGCTCGCTCTCTCTCTCTCACTCTTCCACTCTCTCCTCCATCCACCCAGCGTCTCTAGCGAATATTCCAATCCACTTTTTAGCCTCCACCCAGGTTACAGCTTGTTATAAAAGGATTAGAAGCAAGTTTAACTTGTGCCGCTCTGTTAACTGGAGTCAGCTACGAAAAAAGAGCTGAAAGAGCAGGAAAGAGATGAAAAGAGAGAGAGAAAAAGAGCAAAAAGTGAGGGAATGAGTAACGAAAAGAGGAGGGAGGTGGGGCGAAAAAGGTTGCGACGATCAAGTTGCACAGTCGAGTGAAATAAATTAATTATTTTTCATCCGCTGTGGAAAGTTGTGTGCTGGGCAGGGCAGCGTTTACAGCGAATTACTGACTCTTGAAATTGGAATAGCTGTTAGTGAACTTTTTCTAGTAGTTTTTCCTAGTTATCTATTTTCTCCTGGTAATCTCGACTCTTTCGAGTAGTTACCGAGTTTTCGATTTAGTTTAGAGTCTTTCAAGTAGTTCCCGAGTTCCAAATTCGGTTTAGACAGTATGGGAAGCTTGTTGTTCACAATTGATTGATATTTATCTAATGTAATGAATGGATTTAACTTCAGTATCGGTGTAGCACGTATAAGAGAGGGAATACAATGTATTACGATACATAAGTTACATCTATTCAATATAGATTACATCTATTAATATAGTCATTGCGCGATGAGAACAAAGTTAGTTGGTCAGTGGCTTAAAGGGAGAAATGTTACTTACTACGCATGCGCGACTCTGAAAATTCTAGTGGAAATCAGTGTGTCCAACATTGCATAGCTTGCATGGAGCGTGATAAAGGTTAAGGTTTTTTTAAATCATACCAACTGCCAGTATTCCATTTTTTGCTAAAGTTCACTTAGATTCTTTACAACCATGTTTCGAACGTTCACTATCCGTTAAAATATTTGTGTCACTAGGGATCAGGCCTTTTTATACGGAACTATCAGGTCACTTCGCTATGGGGTGTCAGAAATCCCGTTGAGATGAAGGATATTTAAGTTAAATTTCCAATCACGGTGTTAGGCTAGGCGTAGATTAGTCACAGTACTTCACATAGTTGCTTATGAAGCAACACACACCGATTAGTCATTGCATCAGTGTGTGCTGCTTCATAAGCAACTATGTGAATGATTGTGTCTTAACGTGACTAATCTCGTCTTGTCTTGTCTTGACTATCCGGTGTACGCCTAGCCTAAGAGGAAATTTCAATGAAGATATATAAAACTGGACCCTGCTATTCCAATTTCGTTTGTTTACTCTGACATCAAACCCAAAAACATGATTCTTCTATTGATGAAAATTTACGTCTAAGTTTAATGAAGTTACTGCTGGAAAATTTGGTATACACTTTTGATGGATTGAGGCGTCTCCATGTTTTCATCATCCTAGATCATACTTTCATGGTAATATCAATGCTTAGAACTCAATTACAAATCATTTAAAATTATCCTCGGAAAATGTGAATAGGCCTATGACAATCCTTGGTGTACAGACAATCATTGTACAAAATTTCAGCTTTATCAGTCACGTATTTTAGGCGTGATGGATCTACAGACAGACACCATCTCATTTTTAAAATAGTATAGATATAGTTGTTCATAACATTGTATGAGTCCCTATCTTGGATCTCTCTCGTCAAGACGAGACAAGATTAGTTACGTTTAGTCAAAGTAATTCACATAGTTGCTTGTGAAGCAGCACACACTGATGCAATGACTAATCGGTGTGTGTTGCTTCATAAGCAACTATGTGAAGTACTGTGACTAAACGTGACTAATCTTGTGTTGTCTTGTCTTGACTAACCGGTGTACGCCTAGCCTTATTTATCATCACGCCATGACTATAATTATAACAGTGAACATATTTAACCGTGAGTCTTCATCATAAATTTTTCATCTGTGAAAAGTATTTTCCTTCCACAGCCAAGGCCAAATTACTGACATACCGGTGGTGCAACTCGCAAGAGTATTTCTTCTCTAGCAGAGGGATTTCAACGCTGCCACTGAACTTGAATTATTTAGGGACCAACTTTGTCAGAGTGTAAACAGTACTCACTGGCACTCTCACTTTTTCTTCTCTCATTCACTCTAGTCTATCTCTTATTTTCCTGCTTCTCCTTCATCTCCTTCTTCTTCTTCTTCTTCTTCTTCTTCCTCTTCTTCTTCTTCTTCTTCTACTACTCCATCTTTTTCTTCATCTCTTTTTTTTTATTTCTTTTTTTCTTCTTCTGTCCTACTTACTCATCCTCCATCTTCTCTCAAACTCCTCCAATTCCTCCTCCTCCTCTTCTTTTTATTTCTTCCTTTCTTTCTTCTTCTTCCTCTTCTTCTTCTTCTTCTTCTTCTTCTTCATTCTCCTTTTTTCTCATTCTTCTTCTTTTCCTCCTCATCCACCTCCTCCATCTTCTCCTCAAACTCCTCCTCCTCTCCTTCTCCTCCTCCACCTACTTCTTCTTCTTCTTCCGCTTCTTATTTTTCTTATCTTTACTCTTCCTCTTTTTCTTCCACTTATTTTTCTCCTTTTTCTTCTCTTCGTCTTCTTCTTCTTATTATTATTCTTTTCATTGTTCCTGCTCCTCCCGTTACTCCTCCTCCATATTCCCCTCCATCTCCTCTTCCTGCAATTCCTACACCTCCTCTTCCTTCTCTTTTTCCCCTCCTCCTCCTCCTTCCTCTCCTTGCTCTCTATTACCTCTTCTCAATCCTATTCTTCAACCTTTACTTCACTGTTCCGCATTTCCTCCTTCTCCTTTTGCTCTGTCCACTGCAATATTTATTCTCTCTCACTCATTCTCTCTCTCACTATGTCTCTCTCACTCAGTCTCTCTTTAACCTCTTTTTATATTTAGGCTGTAATCTTCTCATTCCGGCGCACTTGCCGTGTTTTATACCTCACACAGTTCACTCTTTCTAAATTACTGCAGAGGAAACTGCTCACCGCACACTTTATCCTACTACTTCTTCTTCCCCATCTTCTTCTTTCTCATCTTTTTCTTCTTCCTCATCTTCTTCTTCTTCTTCTTCTTCTTCTTCTTCTTCTTCTTCTTCTTCTTCTTCTTCTTCTTCTTCTTCTTCTTCTTCTTCTTCTTCTTCTTCTTCTTCTTCTTCTTCTTCTTCTTCTTCTTCTTCTTCTTTTTCTTCTTCAACTTCTTCGTCTATTCTTTCTCTCATTCTTTATTCTCTCGTTTTCTTTGCCCCCACCTCATTCTTCTCGCCTCATTTTATTTATTCATTACCGGCTGTCTACTTTCGGCACACTCTGTGGTCAATACTAACTGCTTCCCCCTCTCAAAACCCCTCCCCCCCCTACCAAAAACGACCACTTTTTCTGCTCAATTTCACACAAGATGTACGGACAATGCTCTCGTTGTAACTACAATTACTACTGAAGGGCTGAACTTTGGGATGCTGTACTTTGCTGAGAATAGATTTCTACTTACATACATTGTTGATAGTGAAGTGATGTTGAGAGTGGGAGTGATGTTTTAATTATATACTCAGTGCAAGTTGCACAAATGTCTGTTAAATACATTCATTTTAATTGTTGATTTTGTTGTTGATACAGTTATAGTTGAAGTTGTAATTATTCATATACTTTCCCTTAATATACTTTTAGGGTTGAACAAAGGTCTGATATGCTTAAACATCAATCAAACATTTTAATTGATGAAAGTAATCGAGGATTACCTTCCACCCTATTTTATAAAACCGACCAACAAACAACACAATTTCCAAACTCCATTCCAATAAATTTTACTTAGTAGTGAATGCAATTATAGTTGTACTATGAATGTATGAGTGACATATGTATGACACCTTTCGAATGAGATGCAAGGAACAAGTACAACTTTTAGCGAGTAATTTGTATATCTCGCTAACATTCTTCCATTTTCCTCATAAATCCTCTCTAATAATCTTCTAATCTCTAATATTACTTCAATTTCTCTGATTTAGTGAAGTGCGATGTGTTTTCTTTTGTATTTTTTCTCTTTTCATAGCAGGATTATTTTGAATTGTCAGAAAACAGCTGATAGTTGCACGCTCGTTTACTGACGTTAAATCAGCTGTTTTTCTGACAAATTAAAATAATCCTGCTATACTAAAAAATGTAGACTCAACAATATAAAGTCAATAAGGCTTGTGATGGACTTTGTTCCTGTGAGCTTTTGTAAATAATGTAAATGAATGCACGGCACTATGTACATGACTTCAATATTAAGTCAATAAGGCTTGTGATGGACTTTGTTCCTGTGAGCTTTTGTAAATCTATATTAATAAAAGAGAGTTCTCTGTACGCTCGCTATAACTCAGAACGGCTGAACTGATTTAGATGATTTTGGATTCGTTTGAATTTTTACAGCACTGTTATATAATATGTATTAAAATATATCCTTTATAATTTAAATAGTTATTCTAATGATATAACCTATCAAATATTCCACACAGCTACGTTCAAACTTGCCGGTACCCTTACAAAGATGATCAATTCAAGATCAGACGAATTCAAACCTTTCTAAGTCCCTGTAGCAGTGGAAGAGTCTCGCTTGATAACCTAGAGGTTGCGTTCAAACCCCGCTCTGGACCGTTTTTTGCTCTAGGCTTTCTTCCTTTATTTTTACGCCACAATCATCAATTAAGAATGAGTTATCTTCATCATGCATATTATTGTTTCTAATAATAAAATTGAAGAACGGAAATAAAATAACAAAATAAATTAAAATAAAAAAATTAAAAAGAAACAAAATGAAAAAATCTTTAATTAGAATAGGACTGATTTGAAGAACTTTTTCAATTAAAAAGGCTTTTAATAATATGAAAAAATCTTTAATTAGAATAGGACTGAATTTGGGAACAGCCTTCTTTCAGTTTACACTTCAAACCATCATTCTCAATATCCCTTGAATCAAACCAATCAATAATGCTTCAATATTCGGAATCTCTATTCCACAGCAATGTTTAAAGTCATTCATCTCTTTCACTGTGAAAAATACACCAGCTGCGAGAATTTCTTCAAAGCCTTTCCATCATCAATCGAAGCTGCGCTGAGAGGAGGAAATGTATAATTCAAGATTGTTCCCCTCCTTCTACATTCCCAATCATGTTTTAAAACGAGGAATGATTTGAAGGGGGATGGGGAGGGGGGAGGAGAGGTTCGAATCCACTTTTCGAGAGTTCAAGTGAGTTTTGAACTCTTTGAATGTTAGGGGGAGGCTCGAACCCCGGACCCATACCGAAGGTTAGAGGGGGGATGGAGCTTTTCAAAAGCCTCATTATTATCCCACGCTCGAATGGTCTGGTCGTCGCCCCCCCCCCAAATTTCTACTGCCCCAGAAATAACAGGAGCATGTATTGGTGTGGGTGGGGAAAATGTAATAAAACGAACCCTCTGACTGACTGATGCCGACTAAATGCATTCAATACAGTCAATCGTGCCCCATTTAGACGTACGATCTTCTTTCAATATTTTTAAAATCTTATTTCAATTTCTCTTCACCTCCTGTTACCATGTTCTTTCTCCTGTCTTGTTCTTTTACTTCCACTGTCTTGTCCTGCTAATCCTCTCCACCTTCTTCTTTTTCTTCTGCTTCTCATTCTTATTCTTTTACTTCATCATCATGATCATCATCATTTTCTTCTTCATCTTCCTCTTCCTCTACTTCCTCCTCCTTTTTCTCTTCCTCCACTTCTTCCTTCTCCTCCTCCTCCTCCTACTACTACTTCTTCTTCTTCTTCTTCTTCTTCTTCTTCTTCTCTTCTTCTTCTTCTTCTTCTTCTTCTTCTTCTTCTTCTTCTTCTTCTTCTTCTTCTCTCTTCTTCTTCTTCTTCTTCTTCTTCTACTCATTCTTATTCTTCTACTTCATCATCATGATCATCATAATTTTCTTCTCCATCTTCCTCTTCCTCTACCTCCTCCTCCTTTTTCTCTCTTCCTTCACTTCTTCTCCTACTACTACTTCTTCTTCTTCTCCTTTTCTTCTTCTTCTTCCTCTTCTTCTTCTTCTTCTTCTTCCTCTTCTTCTTCTTCTGTTCCTTCCTCCAATTTCCTTCTTTTCTTCTTATGTTCCTTCCTCTACTCCTTCTTTTTTATCATTCTCTCTCACTCTCTCTCTCTTTCTTTCTCTCTCTCTCTCTCTTTCTCTCCAGCACACATCGGCAAGAAAGACTAGCCAACCATGAATGATAAATTGTCGCCACATTGTTTTCATTGGAACCAAGAGTCGCTCTACAGCACCATTAACGCAACAAACTTTCTCTAGATTTCTGATTTTCCTCTTTTTCTTGCTTCTTCTCCAACTCCTCTTTCTTCTTTTTAGAAAGTTCCTCCCTACTTGGTGACCTACATTACTATAATATTATATAGACATTGATGTGTTACTATATATGGGCTACGAATAGATCTGAATGAAGATTTGATGAAGCATAGAAAGTGGATACCAAGTACTGTAGTATTCAGTAAAGAAGAAAGACAAGACATAAGAATACTGAATAAAAATAGAAGTTTGATTTGCAAAACTTGCTTTGAACGAAGATATTGCGTACGTGCCTTAGAATACAATGAGTGTTGCAAAAATTGAAATGGTTTATGAATATAAGCATTGCAATACAAATAGTTACCAATGATGTTTTACTTGAATGGGTGGAATTGGGACAAATCCTGGCTTACCAACCCTTGACTTACGACGAAAGAGGCCGAGAAAGAGAGAATGAATTTGGAGAGAAACTGGGAAAAGAAGGAAGTAACAGAGAAAATAGGTCACCAAGTTTTCAGAAAATTGGCAACTGTGCCAAAATCGAGCCCGTTCAGCCCCGAATCACCTATAGACCCAAATAGGGAGCGGCCTACTGCAGTATAAGGGACGCCTTGCAAGGGAAAAAGGTTATTGGATAGGTGTAGGCGAGATTGGGCCGAAACATCGTTACAATGAAATTCTGCAGGAAAAGATTGCGGTCTCCTGAATTTGTAGTTGAGGCGATTTGCCTTCATATAAAAGAATTTTCACAACTCGAGACTTTTCTGGTGACAATGATGCATACACGAGTCTGAGACTTGTGCGTGGGTGATGAGAGGGGAGACGATGTATCTGCACTTCAAGGTAGATTAATATTATTCAATGCTAAAATCAATTTTCTTCATTAAACGAATTCATGTTTTGACGTTCACTATATTTAACGTTTTTTATTTCAATGTGTATTTATCTTATTCTAAAGCTTATTTGGTTACTTACTCATGATAATGAGTAAGTAACTGAGTAAACGAGTGAATGATAATGAGTTTATTTGGTTACTTACTCATGATAAGCCAAAAAGGACAGTAGAAAGAAGAAACAGGCAAGAACGTCTGCTCTTCCCACGATTCCCGTAACCTGAAAACAAGAAATGAAAATAAATTATTATTTATTAGAAATACAGTTCGTCTTTCAATGCATGAATGAATTACATCATTTCACCGGACTTGATCTTACTAGATTACTCGCGGAAAGCGAGGAAGATGTATTGACGTTATCAAATGAATTTAAAAGAGATGACAGAATGATCACACCACTTATTTCCACCACTAACGAACTCATTTTTGAGTACAACATATAAATGAAGAACATTGGATAAATATAAATTAGAGCATCAAGTAGATTAAGGACATTACAGAAAAGAAGAACATCAACATTACTTTGGAGGCAGTTCAATTTCAGGACTCGAACTTCTTAAATATTTCATTAAATTTAGGCTCTACTCACTTGAAATTAAATTGAAACTGAGCGACTTGATACAAACATGTATTTTCAAATTATGACGCTCAGATGATCCAATTGTCTGAACGTCATCATTTGAAAACACATGTTGGTTATCCGAATCACTCAATTTCCGCAATTTGAGTTTCCAAACGTCAGTAGAGCCTAAACAGATAGTAAATTTATTAAAGTTATGCCGGCAATACAAGTAAAATAATACAGTAGTACATCTAATCATTGACTATTAATCTACTAGGTGTAGATCTCAATGATCCAATATAGTAAAGTTATATAGTATAATATGGTAAAATAGACTAAATTAAACCAATTTCATAATGAAAATGAGGAAGAATGTATACATCCAGTATACAGTATATAAAATTAAAACACCACAGTTAGACACACTAAAATAGTAAACGAACGAACAATAACAAAAACATATCTTCATTAACTAAATACTCTTAACTTCATCATGTTTATCATAAGTTTCCCATTTAAATCCATTAAATACGATAACCAATTGAAAAGCTTCCCTTTTATAAGTGACATTACACATTCATAAATCATCTGCATTATAAGAGTCATCTCTTCAATTCAAGCTTTCCTACAACACAAAGGCTGTAGAAGGAAGACAAAGCACAGTTCGAGTGAGCATGTAAGTGGGAGAGAAAGGCTATGAATTTTTCATTCCCCCTCTCTTTCCCCTTCTTCTTCTTCTTCCACTTCCTGAATCGCACATAAACAAAAGAAAATTACGCTCACATTGCACGCTCGCCCTGTCATTATTTTATTAGACCCCATCACACCGTTCTGTGCTTTTATCGGTAACCGCAGCACTCCTTCACTCATGTAATTGGTGCTGAATTGTTGCAATTTGGTGTTCAACTGCAACAAATTTGTATTTGAAGAAGAAGAAGAAGAATAGTTGAAAGAGAAGAAAAGGAGAAGAAGGAGGAGAAGAGAAATAGAAGGAGGAGGACCAATTCAATTCAATTTCAATTCATTTAAATAACAATACAAAATATGTAAGATAATCTAGTGCAAAACAACTGGTACAATAAAATTAGAAGTTCACAGATAAATATAGAAGAAAAGTTAAACTTGAAGAGTAGTGAGTTCTATTAGTGTAAAATCAAGATAAAATAATTATGACTAAATAGACGTTTATGAATGTTATAAAATTCTTTCAATAAAAGATAGTAACTAAATTACTGACTCAAACCTATGGCAATAATGATAGAACAACCAGAATTGAACAAAAATAAAAAATCAAAAGAAATACATTCTAGGCTAAAATTAAATGAACCCACAATAAGAGAGTCGATGAGAGTATTATTAATATTTCAATAACAAGAATTTCAAAAAAGAAACATATATTTTTGAAATTAGAAAGTGGGATAGAAGTAAAAGAAGAAAAAGGAGATGAAGAAGATGAAGGAGTTGCATGTTACAGGTGAGCGTTTTAAAACCAACCTTCGATTGCAACCACTTCGTATATAGTAGTTTATGCAATGGTTAGACATGAGAGCCTTTAAACTGACGAATGAGATACCGAGGTAGAAATACGAGCGGCAACGCATTGAATTATTTTTAGGTATTACAAGTGTCGTTTTAAAAGGCTAAAATACAACCATTGCATACAACACAATTTTATCTATACGTCCAACAAAAAACAATAATATAAAAAAAAATCAATCTAAACTAGACTTGAAACGACCATGTTCTATTTCAATGTTTGTCGTAGGCCTATAGGTTGAGAAGTATATGAGTGTTCAGTATTTCGCTCAATTGTTATCTACCATACTGCCATTTTAAAGTGAAAATCCAATTTTAAAAATATACCAATTCTACAGTTACTTTTGAACAATTTGGTACCATTTTCATAATTATCGGTTGAAAAATAGCGTCCTGCTCATTGCAAAAGTCACCATGTTTGTAATAAATCAGTCAACGGTATGATGGTTTTTTCAAGCTTTTTGATTACAACTAATTTTTATAACAATATGATTCCCATTGAGAGAAAGTTTTTCAAACGTTCAGAAAATTAAATTATATTTAATAATATTGATATAACATTTTACAATATTTTTAAAAATATTAATACTTAAATTAAATCAAATACTTAATTGAATAATACTTAATAATATTTTAAACTTAATGAAACATTTAATATTCATGAACATTTTCTAAACATGAATTGAGGAAGCTATAAAATGATATTATATTGAAAGAGAGAAAGAGAATGATAAAAGTGTGAATGAGTGAGTGAAATTCCCCTACCAAACAATTCTTCCAGTTGGGAGGGTTTCAAGTTGATGGTTATTTTGATGCGAATTCTTCCAGATACAAGTTCTTCAGCGAGTGTTGGGTCTTTTTGGAGAATTCCTCTAGAAAAGATCTATCCAATAAGGGTGGGTAGTGGGGGGTGTTTCAGTCGATTAACATACCAAGTAATGTTAAAGTGAGATTTCCGGGCTCCTCCTTCCCCATTACAGCGGTAGGATTGGAACGTTCAATTGTAATGAGTGTAATCTGAATGTAAAGTGGATGTTTATACTTCTTTTAGGGTAATAGTAAGGTAGGGGTTTAGCATAATACTTCTTTTAGGGGCTTATTGTAATAGTCACCTTACGTGGAATACGGAATGTAAAACTGGATGTGAACTAAATGTGATGGAAGTATAAAAATGAGAATTCGAGATGTTCTGTATTGTATAAAAATCACTTTCAAATTTAGTAAAATCAGTATGTTATCAGAGTATGAGGTACTGTACAGTTCTTTACACTACTTTCAATCAATGATAATCTATTTTCTATCATTAAAATCATAATTTTATCCTGTCATTATAATCCATTATCATTATTTGGTTAGCTTAGTCTATATCAGTGACCCTTTATCCTAACTGTAGACTTTATGTGTCATTTTGTTTTATCTGAGATAAAAAACGTAACTGTAATTTTCATGAATAACAATCACAACATTATTTGATGGCAGTTATCAGATAAACAATATGATAAGCTTAAAGAAGAAGTTCATCCCATCTTATATTTCGTTTAATAAATGCAAATATGAATAGTATAATATTACAGTATATAAAAATTGTAAGCTTCAAATTTGTTGCTATGTGAAATAAAGAAAGTTACAAATTGAAATAGAGGAAGCAAAAGCAATATTTGACCTTGAATATGAGTGACCTAGACAGATGAGTCAGCTGATTGTGATGTAACTTTCGTCATTGTTGAATGTACAACAATGAAATAGAAATAGAGGGAGCAAACGCTGTGTTTGACCTTGGTACGCTACGCTTTCCTCATAGTTTGACCTTGAACAGCAGTGACCATAGACCTGTGATTCAGCTTCCGTTTGCTCTACGCTAGTGGATCAGGTCAATGCTATTCAATGCATTCATGCTGTGCAAACTCCAACTAATTGCGGTGAGAGATTGATTTCATTCTCCACTCCTCTCTCCTCTTCAAATGCAAATATTATTTGTAATTATAGTATATTAGAAAACAGTAATGCTATTGTTTGCTTACAGGCTCCGGTTTTACAATTAGCTGTGAATACAAGTGTGAGTGAGGTTAGGACATAATTATTATACAAATATGGCTCCTTGTGAAATGTTATCAACAGACTGAGATTCTCTTGTTAATTTCAATATGGACGATACACCTTTTAGGTGCGAGAAAGTTCATGACACAGCAATTCCTACATTAGAAGAGATTATCCTGTATATTTTGTGATACATGCATTTCATGAAACGGGCCTCAGATCATGTTTTGGGATCTTTGTGGATCAAAATAATTCATTTCAATAACATCAAAGTGATATTATTATGGAATATGTTATGAAAAAATGGTGAATCGACAGTTAAAACAGTATGTAGAACCAACCATCATAGTTGATGATAATGGATGAACAAAATACAAGAAATATCAATTCCATACAATATAAATCCCTCACTAGAACATAATCAATCGTATCCGGCCCCTTGAAATCCCCTGCCAAATCCAGACAAAAATAATAGAATAATCCCACAACGATTTGCCTCATACCGTTCAAATATTCTGCACGGTGAGGAAAATATTCGTACGCGAGTCGCATTCCGCGATGAGGGATTACTGAGTGCCGTCATGAGGCAGATACCGACGTTCCTCACAATCTGAGGCTCCACTGAGGCACAAAAATCGGCTATCGAATAGTATCGATAAATTGATGTATCGAAATAACTACTATTAAAATCGGGGAACAAGAGTTACGTGCCTGACAGTTGAAATAGGGAATCAGCTTTCACTGAAGCGGAAAAATCTCTAAACGACACAAATCAAGTATCGAATAGTATCGATAAATTGATATATCGAGATAACTACTTTGAAAATCGGGGAATAAGAAATACGTGCCTTACAGTTGAAGTAAAGAAGCAGGTTTCACTGAGCCAGAACAGTCGCTAAATGACAAATCAACGATGGAATACTATCGATATGCTGTTATATCGATGGTAATAGTATCGATTCATAGTAATAACCAATGCTTCTGCAGCATGATAGCTGATCATCAGCCAGGCAACTTGATAGCTTAGGCTGGGCGTACACCGGTTAGTCAAGACAAAATTAGTCACGTTTAGTCACAATACTTCACATAGTTGCTTATGAAGCAACACACACCGATCAGTCATTGCATCTGTGTGTGCTGCTTCATAACAAACTATGTGAATTACTGTGACTCAACGTGACTAATCTCGTTTTGTCTTGTCTTGACTAACCGGTGTACGCCTAGCCTAAGTTTGTGTCGTAACTTGCTTTCAGTCTTAATCAAATCGATGGTTGACTAAAACGTTTCTATCTATTTTGTACTTGATTCCGTGGCGAAGCGTGGTATACTTAGGCTATTTGGTCATCGCCGGGTATATTTCCTATAGGAAATATAAATAAGTATACCATGCTTCGCCACTAACTTCATTTGCAACGGTTGAGAACTTCATCAGATTGGCTCTATTGAATCTAACTTCATTTTTTAAATAGTAAGGTGGTCATGTTATACAACATGATTTTGATACAGAATTTCAAGAGAGAAGAGATTCAAGATGGCGGAACAGATTTTTGAGGTCACAGTAAAGTAGTATTTTAAATTTTAGTACGATCCCCAATATTATCTACCGACAAATTACCTCCTTATAAGATATATTATATCAAGCCGTTTCCATAATTTTCACCAATCCTGTGTATTTATCTTAGTTTTATTGGGATATATTTTGTTTGATCAGCGAATTATTATAGAACAAACTCAAATTAATCTGCACATTAGGCTCAAGACTGGAGTACATTAGTTATCACAACACTACAGAAAAAACCGTAAAATTTACGTAAAACAAAGAGCAGATAACAGAGAAAACTTCTGGTTTCATTTGAGAAATTAAGTTAGTATCCACGTTCCTCGAAAATTTGTGATGTATCATTTTTGTAAAACCTAATCAAAATCCGGCAGTTGTGACCCAAAAACGAAGGAATCCACCACGCCTAAAGTGACACCGAGACCTAGTTAGGGGTCTCAAGTGCGACAAGGGTTTAGGGGAAGCACCCACACCCCCCTCGCCACCCTAATGCGCTAATCGATATTTTGAGCCCCTCCCAACCCCCTCAAAAGGGCTGCTACTCTCCTCCCTTCTCCCTACACATTCACAGCCCTCGAAAATTTCTGAGGGCAAGTTCCTTTGCAGCTAACTCACTTGGAAGACCCTCTCACTTGACTTTTGACTAAATGCAGTCTAAAGACTTGCGCGGCTAAATGCAGTTCTGTGTTCCGCACTTACACATTGTTACGAGACTCTTGCTGGCGCTCAATGCAATTTCTTCTCCTTCTCCATCATGTTCATCCTGTTCTTCTCCTTGTACTCCTTCTTCTTTATCTTCTTCTTCTTCTTTTTGTTCTTCGTGTTCTTCTTCCCCTTGTTCTTTTTCCTCCTCATTAAAATCTTCATAAACTTCTTCTTCTCCTTCATCGTCTTCTTATTTTATTTCATCTCCTCCTTCTACCGTCTTCTTCTTCTTCTCCCTTCGTCTCGACTTCTTCTTCCTCTTTCTTCATTTCTTCTTCCTCCTCCTCCTCCTCTTCTTCTTCTTCTTTTTTCTCTCCACCTTCTCATCATTCTGCTTCTCCTCCTTCTCTCTTCTTCTTCTTCGTCTTCTTCTTTTCTTTTACTCCTTCTCCCTTCTTCTTCCCCGTCTCCTTCTTCTTCTTCGTGTTCTTCTTCTTTATATTTCTTCATCCTCCTTTCTTCTTCTTCTTCTTCTTCTTCTCTTCTTCTTCTTCTTATCCTCCGGCTTCTTCGTCTTCTTCTTTTTCCTCTCCTTCTCCTCATTCTTCTCCTCCTCCTTCTTCCTTCTTCATCATCTTCTTTTTCTCCTTCATTTTTTCCTCTTCCTCATCCTCGAGCTTGAGTTTCTTGAGTTTAACGGCTAAATTCACATCTGCGTACGTATTCTAGACTCTTGTGTGCTAAACGCAGTCCTGAGTACAGATTCATTACTGATAAGACTCTTGCGCGGTACTCTTGCAGCTTTTGATGTGATGTAATTATGCGCCGGTGAAGAGTATTCAATGTAAACATCTTGAAAAGAAGGGAAAAGTGGCCTCTTGAATTTCAATTTCTTTGAAAGTAGGTGAGTGGTGTACTTGTACCTTTGAGAATGAGCTGAGGATGTGGGGGAAGTCACTTTGATGTTGGAGGGTTGGTAATTTTACTTGGAATAATTACTGCTAGGAGTTAGAAGGGCAATTTTCTAATGCTGTTTTCCATGACGAAATACTTGTAGAAAATTCTATTAAAGTAACGAGTAGTATTCCACTGTAAATCTTCACATAATTTGTCTTGATTAGTTCATATCTGCTTCAAAAATTTTTAGGACTGCATTTAGTTAGTGTTGACATTCGAAATTATCCACCAATACAATAATAAACATAATCAATTCATAACTTGCATTGCAAGGAGAAGATTGAGTGAGTTACATAGTAATTTCATAACAGATTATCCGATACATCGTTCAGACATTCTAGTAAGCAAGAAGTTCACGTTTACACTTGAAATTATTCAACAATATCTTCAGGTCATAATCAATTATAACTGTCATTGCATTCTATTGATTGCGAATTGAAAAATCATTCTTCAATACTGTATAATAATGTATGGCTCAAACTATAGAGTTGTCGATAGAGTTTCAATGTAATATTCAAAACTATCCAACAATATCATAAGAACATAAGGTCATAATCAAACTATGGCTTTCAGTGCAAGAAAATGGTCGAATGAAAGAAAATAATTTTACAATACTCTAATCAATTTATGTTGGAGTCAAGAAGTAACTTGAAGTAAAAAGAATTAAAACAGTATGTGACTCAAGTCGGAGAATGACTTATTCTGCAATATTTTTTCCCTTTTGGATATGCGCTACAAGACCATGCGGTAATTAAGGGATGAAAACTGCGTTTTCGGCTATTTTTTACATCTTAAAGTAATAAAATATATTTGAAAAAATCCAGAATTTAGACAGCCATTGCGGAGACAAAAAAAGTTCCAAACAAAAGGACTAAATTCGACTCAAGACCACGCTGTACTTAAGGGATGAATAGGGATAAAACACTCCCTTGTCGGCGGTGTTAGTTAGGGCAAACTACACGAGGGATTAAGCAGAACAATGTGTGAGTGTGATCAGGGAGGAGCAGCTTAGCTCCTTAGCTCCTCAACTCTAACTAACTCATTGTTCGTGGCTCTGAAACTCGGTTTGCTTTGGCTTTCAACACTGTCCACAGCCTCTTCTAAGCTGATTGAGGCACATTTCAACTTGTACAACTGGCAAATCGGATAAAAAAGTCAAAGGATAAAAAATTCAACCAATATTGTGCTTGATGAAGATTAAGACGAAAGTACCACATTGCCCAACCACTTGAATGAGTTGAGAAAAGTCATGTAGGACACATTTCAACTTTCAAAGCGGATAAAAAAGTCGTTGGACAGAAAATCAGATAAAATAGTCGTGGATAGAAAATCGTTCGATTTGTAGTCGATGAAGAAGATTAAGACTTAACTACCACCATAGACCAACATAGACTAACTCCAAGGCTAACTGTATAGTTAGTCTATGCTACCACACTGACAAACCGCATGAGTTGAAAAAAGTCGTACGACAGTAAAGGATGGAAAATCATACGACTTTATACTCATTGAAGATTAAGACGAAGCTACCACATTGCCTAAGCGTATAAATAAATAGAAAAAGTCATAGGAAGGGCTAAGGATGAAGATTCATTGATCTCGATACAGATTAAGAGGAAACGCTTTTTTTGTTAGGAAGAAGAGCATAAATGAAGTCAATAGATTTTATACTCGAGGATTAAGACGAGACTACGACACTACCAAACCGAAAATAGTTGTAGGAGTAGGACGTTAGAAGGAAAACAAGAAGATGAAATGAAGGTATAGAAATAAGAAGAAGCCGAGTGGAACAGGAAAGCAGAAAGAGGAAGAGACAGGTAGTATAGAAATGAGGCACATGAATGATCAAACCGTAACTGCACCTGGGAGATTTATAATTATTGTGCATAAACTGTGAAAACTTTAGGGAGCGAGAGGAACACGAAGAAGAAGATGAAGAAGGAGAAGGAAAAGAAGAAGTTGAAGAAGAAGAAGAAGAAGAAGAAGAAGAAGAAGAAGAAGAAGAAGAAGAAGAAGAAGAAGAAGAAGAAGAAGAAGAAG
This sequence comes from Laodelphax striatellus, assembly GCA_017141395.1. Lineage (NCBI taxonomy): Eukaryota > Metazoa > Arthropoda > Insecta > Hemiptera > Delphacidae > Laodelphax > Laodelphax striatellus. Next base: position 2,251,032 of record CM029541.1, on the reverse strand, counting down.
AAGAAGAAGAAGAAGGAGAAGGAAAAGTAGCCGGAGAAGGAGTGAGAATTGAAGAAAATGACTGGAAGAATGGATGTCTTAATTGATGTCGATTGTAGTACACCTGCTTTCAGCTAAACAAAGCGTTTGTTGAACAGTTCTGAAAAGCGTGTTGAAAAGTGGTGGGAGGGGGAAGACTGAGTGATGAATGAGGAGGGAGGAGGAGAAGAAGGAAGAGTATCAGAAAGGGGATGAGACGGGGAAAATGGTGAGAGGATTGACTGAGGGGGTGAAAATCCGATGAAAATTGGAACAAAAGACAACATTCAGGTGGAAGCAGCACATTTTACAGATGTCGTTCAGACACGTGAATACTTCTGCACGCGATCCTTCCAAAATAGGAAGGAGAAGGAGGAGGAGGAGGAGGAAGATGAGGACGAGGAGGAGGAGGAGGAGGAGGAGGAGGAGGAGGAGGAGGAGAAGTGGTGTGGTGGAGGAGGAGGAGAAGGAGAAGTAAGATGAGGAGGAGGAAGAGGAAGAAGTGTTAGTGAAGAAGAAGTAGAAGTGGTAGAGGATGAGAAGAAGAAGGGAGAATAAGGAATAATTATAAAAGGAGGAAGAGGAGAAGGATGAGGAGGAAGAGGGTGATATGGTGGAGGAAGAATTGTAGAGGAGAAGGTGGAGGAGGAGGGAATGGAATCTGACGTAAACATTGTAAGAAAAGGTGATTGAGGAAGAATTATGGATAGAATGGTAGATTAGGTTTGAATAAAAAGAAGAAAAAGAAATGATTATTTTAATAAGAGGGAGAAGAAGGAAAGGAATGAATGTGGAGAAGGAGAAGGTGGAAGGATGAGGAGAAAGCGGGTAAGGGGAAGGTTTGTACTAACTTTAGTTTTTATTTTTCAAGGAATAGGCCCTATCCACATTTTCTCCCTTAGCCCAACTTCGATCACGCACAAGCCTCAGAGCTCAACTGTTTCACAAACCCTCAGACTCTTTAGACTCTTCAGAACCCTTAGACTCACAAAAAAATCAAGTATTACATGAATACAGTGGCAAATGTGGATAAACAACTGACAATGAATGTG